>JBCNJP010000003.1:36889555-36910143 GCA_039602395.1 Deinandra increscens subsp. villosa | reverse complement strand
TCAACCATGCTTTGATGGCCAAACAAGACTCCATCTCAGATCAGGTAAACTCTATCCCCGAGAAAGTTTTAGAAAACCTATGCAACCCTGCTTGCATAGAGCAAGTGGCAAAGTATCGAAACCACAACACTGACTTGATTGATGAAGTTTCAAACCTAAATGAGTTAAAGGAATGTTTTAAGAAAACTGAATCATCATACATTTCAAAAATTGAAAACTTAACCAAAGAGTATGAACAGTTAAAAAAAACCAACTCAGTTCTTGAAACACAGCTTGACGACTTGCTGTCAAAGCTTGAGAAGTCAAGAAATGAAACCAAAGATGCTAAGGCCGAGGTTGATGTTCTTAACATCAAACTAAAATATGCTTTGTTTTCTTGTGATAAATTTCAAACAACAAATATAAAGGCTGAGAAATTGTGGATGGGAGGGATGTATGGTAAAGCAGGTATTGGGTATAATAGTGTTGAACCACCAATTGAATACTCACCTGTAATCAAACCAATTGAAGCTTTGAATTCAGAATGTAAAGCTAGTCTTACTGTTGATGACACTTCATCACAGTCAAGTTTTGAAAACACTGCTGAGTCAAAGAAAACTGAAGTCACTAATGCAAGCACTTCTGCATTAGCTGACCAATCAAACATTTTGAAACCTTCAATTGCTGTTCCACCACCAACTATTTATGAGCCTAAAGACTCAAAGGGAAGTCAAACTCAAAGGTTTGGTCAACTCACTTTCAACCAAGTGACCAAACATAAGTCTCCCAGAAGATTTGAGACCAAACTTGTTGAATGCATGTTCTGTGGTGAACAAGGTCACTTAGCTGCTGTGTGTCAGTTCAACCTATTGAGTAAAACTAAACCATTTTTGAAACCAAAACCTGTTTTGCAACCAAAGGCTAATTTTCAAAAGAAACTCACAGGAAGAATTTCACCTGTGAAAAGCCACACAATGAAGCATTTTGGATTTGAATCCAACAGGGTCTTAATTGGTAATAATAGAAATGGAAGGTTTTCTGTTCTAAGGCAAAATTGTTTTCCGGCTGAAGTTCAAGCGGAACACTTTTCCGCTCGAACTCAAGTTCAACCGGAAAATAAAATTCAACCCAGATCAGCTACTGCTCCAAAGCAGAGACTACATGTACACTTTGCTGATGGGTTTGAGCATTTTGAAGCTCAAGGAAGAAGAAATCCCTCTAGAGGAAAGATCACCTCAAAGAAAACTTTTCAAGAAGCAAAAAGTCTAACCAACCTGAAATTGACTTTGCTACTAGTTCAAACGGAAATTACACTGTTCCACTTCAGGGGGAGAGTTCAAGCCAAATCAAACACTTTCCTCAAAGATTTTCCAAATCCCCTGAAAGAACTAAGTTGGTTAATCAAGGTAATGAAAAATCTAAGAAAATAACCAACAAGCAAAGAAAATTTAAGGAGTACAGGGAAAGAAAAATTGCTGAAAGGAAAAACACCAAAGGTGAAAGATTTAGTCAAACAAGTACTCAATATGAGAACTTCAGTTTTGACAATGATGATATGCTGAATGAAGCTCCAGTTCTAAATACTTTAGTACTCAAGGAGTACAAGTATAATGATGCTTATGGCAGACCCAAGACCACTCAGGCTTGGGTCCCCTATAGAAACTAATCGATTCTGATGTGTGCAGGTGCAAAATAAATGCCAAAATAGCCTATGGGTAGTTGACAGTGGATGCACTTGCCACATGACAGGGAATAAGCAAATTCTGGAAAATACAAAAAGAATTAATGGAGGACCAGTTGCCTTTGGAAGCACAAAAGGCCATATCACAGCACAAGGTGATGTGACAAATAGACTGGTAAAATTTGAAAGAGTCAATTTTGTTGATACAATAAATTTCAACTTGCTTAGTGTCTCACAGATGTGTGACAAGAATTTGAATTTGATGTTTAATGAGAGAGAGGCTATAGTCCTCAAACCTGGTGTTAAAATTCTTGATGAATTAATTATGATTAAAGCACTTAGGAGAGATGGGCTATAGATTTTGGATATGTCAGTTGCTGCAACCTCATATGGCACTGCCTGCTTTATATCCAAAGCCTCTGTTGATGAGAGTAATATGTGGCATAGAAGGTTAGGGCATGTAAACTATAAGAATATGAATCGAATTGTCAATCTTGGCTTGGTTAAGGGTCTTCCTAACAAGCATTTTGCATGTTCTGAAAACTGTGTGCCATGTCTCAAGGGCAAGCAACACCGAACTTCTTTTAAGCCAAAAGTTGAGTCTTCTATTTCAAAACCTCTAGAATTACTGCACATGGATCTCTTTGGTCCAACTAGAGTGATGAGCTTAGGGAAAAGGTCACATTGTTTTGTCATAATTGATGATTTTTCTAGATACACTTGGGTTTTCTTTCTTAAAACAAAAGGTGAAACTGCTGAATTGTTAAAAACACTTGTGACAAATTTAGAAAATCAGTCTAATCTTAAGGTCAAAACAATCAGATGTGATAATGGCACAGAATTCAAAAATCATGTTCTGAATTCTTTTTGTGAGGAAAAGGGAATTGTGAGACAATTCAGTGCTCCTAGAACTCCACAACAAGACGATGTTGCTGAAAGGAGAAATAGAACATTGATTGAAGCTGCTAGATCTATGTTAGCAGACTCCAAGCTTCCTGTGATATTTTGGGCAGAAGCAGTGAACACTGCCTATTATGTCCAAAACAGAATTCTAATTGTCAAAGGCAAAAACAAGACACCCTATGAGATTTAGAGAAAAAGAAAGCCAAACATTTACTTCTTTATGCCATTTGGTTGTCCTGTTACAATATTAATAACCAATGAGTTATTGCCCAAATTTGCAAAAAAGGCAGATGAGGGATATTTTGTTGGATACCCAGGTGTGTCAAAAGCATACAGAGTATACAACAAGAGAACCAAAATTGTTGAGGAAACTATAAATGTATCCTTTAATGAAAAATCTACCAACAATTTTAAATCTCAACCCACTTGGTTATTTAATATTGACGCACTAACCACTGCTTTCAACATAACTATTGATAAGCATGTGAGCTCCCTAGTGTAGGAACAAAATTTATATAGGTCAGCTGATGAACATTGGAAGAGCAACACTGCTGGAACTGAGAAGCAAACCTTCTTCTCTTCAATGAGCATCAAACCTATCTTGCCAGGCAAAGAAATGAACTCTTCTGAAATAGTTCAAATTGAAGATGACATAGTTCCGGTCGAAGTTCAAACGGAAATTTCTCCGGCTCAAGTTTAACCGGAAAACTTAATTTCAGAAACTGTTGAGAACACTTATTCCGGGTCAACTGAACCGGAAAATTCAAATGATGATACATCAAATGAATTCAGTTTTGAGCATGTTGATACCTGAAATGTGCGTCGTGTGAAGTATCGATCGAAGACCAAGTTCAAGCCAATATAGGGTTGGCCGAACTAGGTCCGAACCTAAAGTTCGGACCGACCGAACCTGGGGTTCCGTGGGAGTTCGGCCAGTCAGGTATATATAGTTGTTTGAGCTTTGTATTTGAGTTCTGAGCGTGCGAGCGATTCTTAAGTGTGTGTTTCTGAGTGTGTTTCTCTGTGTCAATTCTCTGTGGTTTACTGGTTGTAATTGTTCTCGTTTGATTAATAAAACAATCGGTTATTTACGTTTCGATGTCCGATTAGCTAGATCGAGTAGACGATCCGATGCTCACGCATTTTCAAGTGGTATCAGAGCTATCTGGTTCATTCTACTGATCTGTGGTTGCGATTTTCGGACGTTTGAACGTTTTTGAAGTTTTCTCGAGTTTCATTACGTGTTTTCTATCATTTCTGACGTGCATTTTGTGTCAAAACTGTTTCTAAACCATTTCCTATTGGTTTTTCTGATTCACCATATCAAGTTTCGTCAAAATCAGTCCATTTTCACGAGTTTTCGAAAAATGTCTTCGAGGTTCGGAGGTTACTGGGCAAGCTCGGAGTAACCGCTCCGAACTTGAGGTTCGGAGCTGTCTCGGTGTGTGTTCGGCGAGAGTTCGGTGGTAGATCGGTCAAGGTTCGGAGTTTTTTTTCGTTCGGTCACTAGTTCGGTCGAGGTTCGGACATTATATTTAGGTTCGGAGCTAGTTCGGTGTGAGTTCGGAGCTTGACATAGATTCGGACAAGGTTCGGTGCTAGTTCGGAGACTGATTTAGGTTCGGACATAGTTCGGAGTAGGTTCGGACGGCAGACTAGGTTCGGAGCAAGTTTGGAGGACATAATTTTTCAACTTTGTAACAATGTCGGATTTTCAAGCTTTTGCCGCAATGCAAAGTGCGATGCAAACTATGCTCAATTTTGACAATGAAATTGGAACAAGTCAGAAAGTTCCCAAATTGTTAAAGCTTGAAGATTACCAAAATTGGAAGAAACGGTTTTCTGCTTATATTAGCACGAATGACATTGATTTATGGATTCCAATTCGAAAGTTGTATGAACGACCAATGGAAGATGGAGATCTTAAAGAAATTCAAGACTTCGATGGTGATGAAAGAAAAAGTTACGAGCTTGAAAAGAAGGTTTATGGTTATCTTACTATGGCTTTACCTACTGAATTGCTTCATCAATTTAGTACTTGCAAGAAATCTAAGCAATTATGGGATGCTCTATCCGCAAGATGTGAAGGGAATGCTGATTATAAGAAGAGTCGAAAGAAAGTTTTAAACAAAGAATTTGATAATTTTCAGAATTATGACAATGAAAACATTACTGCTCTAGTTTCAAGATTTTCACATTTGATTAGTGAATTGAAGGTTGTTGGAATTGAAAAATCTGATGCGGATTTAAAGGAAAAGATCATGGAAGCTTTACCTGAAAAGTGGGAAAATTATGTTTTGCTACTCACTCATGACAAGGATTATCCTGCTTTAACATTTCACGAGCTTACTGGAAAACTTCACGCTCGGGAAATGGAAATGTTGAACAACAAGAAGTCAACTGCTATCTTACAAAATCCTGAATTATATCATGGAGAGAATACTGCAAGCATGAGTGCAAAGTCTAAATCAAATCAGAATACAGCACCAAGCGTAGCTTTTATCGCTGGAGCCTCAGGAAATTCTGATAATAATTCTTCAAGAGGTTGCAATTTCACAATTCCGAATATTTCAAATCAAAGTGCTTTCTCCGCTGAATCAACTGAGGATTGTGCCAAGATGATTTCTGCATTGATTTCATCATCTTTTGGTCTGATTCTCAAAAATGTTGCTGATGCGAAGTTAACCAGTGAGGATCTTGAAGAACTTGATGATGATCAATTAACTGAATTGGATGTTTCGTGGCAATATGCTATGTTATGTCAACGGTCAAAGAGGTTTTTCAAGAAACATGGAAGACGTATTTCTGGTGACAAATTGGGATTTGACAAGTCAAAACTAAAGTGCTTTAAATGTCAACAACTTGGACATTTTGCCAAAGAATGTCAACAGAAAGCTAATATTCCACAATCATCCAAGCCTGGTTTTACTCAACCATCCATAAGTAACACAAACAAGACAACAGCATTGACAGTTCAAAAAGATGGTGTTATGGATTGGGGTAAACATTTTGGGTATGATTCATCAGCTTTAATAGTTACTCATGTTCAACAAGAAGATTATTGTTCAGACACAAGTTCAGATACTAGTTCAGATACTAGTTCAATACCAAGTTCGTATGCATCTGCTGAAAACTTGGAAAGTTTGATGAAGGAAAATGCTTTGTTGATGAATAAAGTTCGACAATTGACTGAAGAATTTGAGGTGATTAAATATGAATTGAAGATTTCTAAGGAACGTGAAAAGGGTTTGGTTTTGAAGAATGAGGATTTGACTACTGAAATCAAAATGTTGAATGAAGTTTTAGAAGTATTGAAGCAAGATAAGAAGAATGCTGAAACTTCGAAAGGTGAAATTTGTGAAGAAAAGGGTGAGTTAGTCAAAGAAGTGAAGAAATGGAAGGAAGAGGCAGAAGATGCTGCAAATGATTTTCAGAATTTGTTTGATAAATCCAAGATTAAGCTTGATTTGCTTACTAAGAGAGTTGAAGAATCTGATGCTCAGATTAAAGCATATCAAGTTGATATGGAAAAGTTGTTGGATGACAAGCGGGAGTGGGTTAGGGTTAATAAGGTGCAAGCTGCAAATCTAGAGATTCAGAAGCGAAATGAGAATAAACTGAAGAAGGAGTTACATGAAGGACTTGATAATCTTCGCTTGCAAAAGTTTGAAACTCATAAAGTTGCCAAGCGCTTGATTGTTAAAGAAAAAGAATTTGCAGAGGCTCAACAGCAAATTTCTGATCTCAAAATTCAAGTTCTTGATGCAAAAAGATTGCTCAACAATGTTTCTAATTCTCAGGTTTTCACAAGCTTCTTAGTAAATGATGCAAATTTTGAAAGGATGTTTGATAAAACTGCATCACCCCCTGCTCATATCAAGGAAGCTATCAAACAAGTGAAGGAACAGGTTGATGATTTTGATTATTCAAAGATATCATCTTCTACTTCAGAAGAAGTCAAGGTTGTAAAGAAGAAGAAAAACAAGAAAAAGGTTTTGAAATCTGAGATTCCTCTAGCACCAAAGTTTGTATCTGGTTCGTCGTCTGCTGATAATGAGAAATCGGCTACATCAAGTGACAAGATTCAGTCTCAACCTAAAATTGATGAGACAATTTTTTATGAACAAAAGAAAATTTCTGATGTCAAAGCCGAATTCACAAGATTAGCAATGAATGGACATTCTATATCGGAGGTGAAAGGATCTGGGAAGAGTGGTGGTCTGGGTTTTCAAGAGAAGAAGGTTATTGATGTGGCGATTCCAGCATCTGAAGCGCAAAATTTGAAGAAACTTAAAATGAAACAAGTGAAGGAGGATGTCTTTAAGGCAGACAAAGTTCAACCCGAGCGGTTTTACAAACTCAAGGGTTCTGATCAATTGTTTTCGGATAACGAATTTCCTCTTCACTACGTGGATGCTCAGAAAATTTCTGAAGTATTTGTGAAAGCTGATATTTCTTCTAAAAGCTCTCAATCTCGTAGCCCAATTTCTAAATGGGTGCATGATCATAGGCATCAGGTATATGATTTCATTCTGATCATGTTAGAGATATTCATGTGTGTAATTCTGTGCAGGAACATCAAAAGTGGGACAAATCGACACGTTTATGTTATGTTTGCCGTCAAAGAGGGCACATGGCAATAGATTGTCCACTTCCTGCTGAATCAAATTCAAGGTTTCACAAGAAACCAGTTTTTGGTAAACCTGCCCAACCTAAGTTCTTCAATGAACAAGGCAGAGTTTTTGATGAAGTTGAGCATACATTTTTTCATAAACAAAAACGTTTTGTTCCAAAATTTTCAAAGGATCAAAATGTAGGTTCATCATCACAGTCACCTGTGACTGTTTCATCGAAAACTGAATTACCAAAACAACAGGAATGGAAACCTAAGGTGGTTTCAAAGCAAAATCAGGACACTGGTCGACCAGAAGCGATTCGCTTCGGGTCATTTGTGAATTAATCAGGTTGTCCAGTGTGCAGGTACTTCTAGAAGACCTATCGACGATTGAAAAGTTGTTGATGGAGGAGTATTCTGCTTAATTTAAATTTAATGACAAATTTTTCTCATATGCAAATTTTCTGAATTCTAAAATCTGACACATATCCGTGTTGATTGATCAATTTTCTTTGCTTACGTTTTTTTTTTCTCTCAAAAAGCCAAAAATAGAGTCTTATTTTTGTGTAAAATGAAAATCCAAAAATAGAGTTTTCATTTTAAGGGGGAGAATTGTAAGTAAGGGTGAGTAATTGAGAAAATGCATGGTATGGGGAGAAGGTGAATACATGCACAATATATAATGAAGGAAGGTGAATACATGCAAAATATAAAATTGTGAGAAATTGATCATTGTTTGATGTGCTTGGTAGGCTAGACAAATCAGAAAGTATTCAGATGTGATATACATTAAATAATAATGCTTGATCAAGTGGACAACATCTTGATGCGTATTTCATGACACAAAAAGAAAAATAAGTGTGAAATTCAAAATGAGAAGTCATTGTGTACACATGCGTTCATTTTGCAAAGATTTAAACTTGTTTGATTTTATTTATTTTGTCAAACGATCGGACTTTCTCTGCGTATCGAAAGATCGACCTGATCGTTTTTCGTTTGACGTTCTGCTTTATTTTCTTTGGTGTTTCGTATAACTCATCGGACTTTCTCTGCGTGTACGGGAGTACCGACCTGATTGTTGTTGAGTTATACAACTTCAACTTGTTTTATTTTTCTTATTTTGTTAAATCCGAGGCCTTATCTGCGTATCGAAAGATCGACCTTAAGGTAGACGATTTAACGTTCTTATTTCTTTTTGCATGGAACACAGTTGACTGTATCATGGAAAATATTATGCAATGTGAAAGTTCACAAATGTAATCACACAAAAGAAAAAGAAAGAAAAACAGAAAATGTCTGAATATGTTTGATAGTGTGGGGTACACTGGTCAAAGCAAATCTAATCAATACCTTAACATATCCAGATGTTATGAGTATGATTCTGTCTGAGCTTAAGATGGACAAATTATACCAGCAATCGACATGGCTTGTGTGCTTCAGTTAATTGAAATTGAAGTGTAGTTCAGTGCGTTATGATCAATATGATCCCATATAGTGATCTTTCTCATACCAAAATAGTGTCTGATATCGTATTGCAATTTCATTTCATATCTAGAAAAGTACAAAAAGATTTTTGGTGTGTTTTAGCATAAATTTGAAAAATCAAAAAGATTTTAGGTTTGTTTTGATATAAACTTTCAAAAAGTCAAAAAGATTTTGTTTCAATTTTATTTTCGATCTGATCAACACGTGATATAAAATCAATTTTCAAAATCATATCTTGGAGTCTCGAAGAGACGTTTTGTGCCAAGATTATTTAAGTGTTAATGCAGGATGGTGTCGTGCAAGATATCACAACTTCAAGTCTTCTGAAGCTGTTGATAAAGGCCAGAGATACACGGAACTTCGTCAAGTATTCAAGATCAAGCTACGATTGAGTTGAGGAGGAGTTTGTTCGAAGATTCATTTCATTGGATAAACGGAGTCTTTACTTGAGGGGGAGCTTGATTGAAGATACATATTTGATGATGTTGAGAAGATAAGAGAAGAGATACTGCACACGACGAGGGGGAGTTTGTTGATACCTGAAATGTGCGTCGTGTGAAGTATCGATCGAAGACCAAGTTCAAGCCAATATAGGGTTGGCCGAACTAGGTCCGAACCTGAAGTTCGGACCGGCCGAACCTGAGGTTCGGTGGGAGTTCGGCCAGTCGGGTATATATAGTTGTTTGAGCTTTGTATTTGAGTTTTGAGCGTGCGAGCGATTCTTAAGTGTGTGTTTCTGAGTGTGTTTCTCTGTGTCAATTCTCTGTGGTTTACTGGTTGTAATTGTTCTCGTTTGATCAATAAAACAATCGGTTATTTACGTTTTGATGTCCGATTAGCTAGATCGAGTAGACGATCCGATGCTCACGCATTTTCAGAGCATCTAACCCACATTTCAGAGGATAACTCTCATGATACAGTTGAATGTTTAGATCCTGTATCACAAACTGGTGTCATTGAGCTTGACCACAGACTTCCTCAGCTCAACATACCCATAAATGGAAGAAGCCATGAGTTCCCTATGTTTCTTGACAAAAGAATCAATAGAGATCATCCAGTGAGGAATATTATTGGAGAAGTGTCAGCACCCATGTTGACAAGAAGTAGATCTGCTAATGCAAACATTTGTTTGCATGCTGCATTTTTGTCTCAAGAAGTACCCAAGAAGGTAACAGATGCCTTGGAAGATAACAGTTGGGTAGAGGCAATGCAGGAAGAGTTATTTCAAACTAACAAGCAGAAAGTTTGGGAATTGGTAGATCTGCCTGATGGAGCAGAACCAATTGGCACAAAGTGGGTATTCAGAAACAAGAAATATGATAGGGGAATTGTTTTCAAAAACAAAGCAAGACTGCTTGTGCAAGGTTATGTGCAGGAAGAAGGCATTGATTATGATGAAGTGTTTGCACCTCTGGCTAGATTGGAAGCAATCAGAATCTTTTTAGCCTATGCTGCCTTCAAAGACTTCCAAGTATTTCAGATGGATGTAAAAAGTGCCTTCCTGTATGGCCTACTGGAACAAGAAGTATATGTCAAACAACCTCCTGGTTTTGAGGATCCTCATCATCCTAACAGGGTGTGCAAGCTGATCAAAGCTTTATATGGTCTCAAACAAGCACCTAGAACCTGGTATGAAACTCTATCTAACTATCTTCTAGAGAATGGCTACAGGAGAGGGGCAATTGACAAAACACTTTTTGTCAAAACTGTTGGTAAAGATATGTTGATGGTACAAATTTATGTAGATGATATTATTTTTGGTTCATCTAACACTGTCTTGTGCAAGGAGTTTGAAACTTTGATGCAGTCAAAATTTGAGATGAGCTCCATGGGAGAACTAACATTCTTCTTAGGACTACAAGTGAAGCAAACTGCAGATGGAATATTTTTGAACCAATCAAAGTACATCCAAGACATGCTGAAGAGATTTGATATGCAAGCATGCTCAAGTGCAAAAACTCCGATGTCCACTTCCCACAAGTTAACAAGTGACTTAAGTGGCAAGCGAGTGGATGTGCACATGTACAGGGCAATGATAGGCTCACTAATGTATCTCACTGCTAGTAGACCTGACATCATGTTCAGTGTTTGCTTATGTGCTAGATATCAGTCCTCACCAAAGGAGTCACATATGCTAGTTGTTAAGAGAATTTTCAAGTATCTGAAGGGCCAACCAAAACTAGATTTGTGGTATCCCAAGAACTCTGACTTCTCTTTCAGAGCATTCACAGACAGTGACTATGGAGGATGTGACATAGACAATAAATCAACATCAGGTGGATGTCAATTTTTGGGTGAAAGGCTTGTCTCTTGGCAATGCAAGAAACAAACTTCTGTTTCCACTTCAACTGCAGAGGCCGAGTATATTGCTGCCTCAAGTTGTTGTAGTCAAGTCCTTTCGATCCAAAATCAGATGCTTGATTATGGGATCACATTCATGGAAGCTCCTATTCTTGCAGATAACAACTGTGCCATCTCCATCATCAACAATCCAGTAAAGCACTCCAAAACCAAACACATTGACATAAGGTATCACTTTATTAGAGATTATGCAGAAAAGAATCTGATTAAATTGTTCAAAGTTCACACTGATCATCAATTGGCAGATCTGTTTACAAAAGCTTTAGATGAGGCAAAATTTTTCTACCTCATCACAACCATTGGGATGATGAATTTTGAATAAAACTCTTCACACTTTTTTATAAAAGAGAGGCATGTACTTAAGAGCCCGTCTCTTGATACAAAAAGAAAAAGAAAAAGAAAATCTCTTGTGGTAATTAGACATCATCTCAGTTCATAGTCAGTAACCTTTGTTACACTATGAAAAATCATCACAAATTTTCAAAAATCATGTGTTTCGTTGTTTAGTTTCAAGTACCGGTTCAACCTGTGAGAAAACAACTTTGAAAATCACCGGGTGAACTTCAACCGGAACAATGCTTTGTAACTCACGTGGAAATTTTTTTTTAAGACAAGTCTTCCAAGCGGAAAAATTCTCCGCTTGAAGTTCAAACGGAAGAATTTAGTCTTAAAATAAAGGAGAAAATGGGTTCCGCTTGAACTTCCGAGTCAACAAAAGTCAAAGTCTCATTTATTTACCCAGAAGGCACGATTTTCTAAGCGGATACACATTTATTTACCCATTAAGTTTTTAACCATTTAATATCCGAGGTTTCAGCAAATTTACTTTTGGATAAAGACATGCTTTACCAAGTTGTACCGTATAACCCATAAAGCATCTGTCACATCAGTTACTGAACCGACGGTTTAAAACCTCTCTCCTCCACATCATCAACGTCAAAGGTAAAAACCCTAAATTACCGTCATTTTTCCCCATTTCTCTCAAACCCCACTCAGAAATTACTCCCAAATTTCTACCAAAACCTCTCCGTAACTTCCAAATAACCGTCGATTTCTCTCAAATCGATCATCAACAATGGCTCCTAAAGCAAGTTCAAGTGGCAAGAAGACCATCGATGATTCAAATTTCCCCGTAGAGCATAACTTGGTGGCGTACCTAAAACCACCGAGTAAAACCGATATCTACAATGGGATGATCGACTTCCTGAACAGTTCCCATCTTCATCATGCGCTGACAGTCGAAGCTGTGATATATGAAGAAATAATGGAAGATTTTTGGTCTCACGCTAGGGTTATCGAAGGTGACGGCGGTAGTAAACAAATTGTGTCAACAGTTCAAGGCACAATTGTGGAGATAGATGAAGCAAAGGTACGAAAAGTATTGAAACTGAGGGATGAGAATGGATACATGGCTGTTGATTCCAAGAAGCATCTACCTCTATTCAGAGACATTGGATATGGTGGTTCTCTGCGAAGCAAAACCATAAAGAAAGGGCAGTTACCATACAACTGGAGGTTTTTGGCTCACACCATCCTAGTTTGCCTAAATCCAAAGAAGGCAGGTTTCGATGAGCTTGCTGTTGAACAAGCTTCTGCCTTCTATACTGTTGTAAAGGGTGAAAATTTCAACTTTTCTCGATTAATTTTTCAAACCCTAATGACAAACATCCAACCTGAATATATTTACCTGTACCCAAGGTTTTTAACATGTATTCTCAAAGAGGAATACCCCCAAATTGTCTTGGGTGGTAAAATTTTGGAACCAAAACACCTAACCGAGAAAACTTTTTCGAACTTAGCTTTAAACAAGTCTGTTTTTCTTGGAAGGGATACCTACCATCCCCTGCCAATTCCAAGGTAGTTTCCTGATGAACCTGTTGATGTTGAGGTTCAATCGGAAACTGTTGCCGCAACTAAGCTCCATGCTCAAGATGACAGGGCTATCAACCCAATAGCTTCTGATCCCACATCTGTCCCTGCTTCCTCTACTTTAAAAGTCTTTCAAACCAAAAAGAGGAAAGCACCCACTCAAACTACCACTGCCACTTCCTCATCCGCATCCCCTCCTGACATTTTCAAAAGACATAGACAGGTGGTTATTAGGTCTCTTCCACCTAGTACCACAAGCCAACCCGAATCTTTAAACCCTGCAAAAGGCAAAAAGCCCAAGCGGAAACTGGTCAACTTGGGATATTCTCTTAGGGACGAATCCTCACTTGAGGGGGAGTCATTAGAAGCAGATGTACATTACCCATCTGAGAGATTTTCACCCCTACAACCCCTATGACTTAGGAATGACAGTGCAATCAATCCTGATCTAAATGAAGGTGTTATTAACTCACCCACCTCATTACATGAGAACATTCTGATAGATCAGGACACTGCTGCTCTGAACCCCAATTCCTCACCGGAGGTGAATCTCAGGAGTCATGAAGAGATTCATGCAGCGAGGGTTGCTGCTGCCCATGTATCCCCACTGGATCTTAGTGCTAGCAGTAACATAACTAAGACCCAAACTGCGACAATCTTCTCTGAATTAGCACCGCGGGTCCTTCATTGGAACCAAGGGTTGTTGAAACGGTTGGAGAGAATCCTAGGTGCCAAGAAGCCATGGGTACCACAGTTGATCAATCTCGGATTGATAACTTGGTTTTGTCCAGGGATACTGGTAAAAGGCCAGTTGAGGACAGTTATACACTACCAGAATTGACAGAATTGTACCTTACTCTTCAAGCACAAGTTGATAAATTGAACCCAACTGTTGCTACTTTGGTGAAGGCTGCTCCTACTGACACTGAAGCAGGCCCTTCAAACCCTCTCAGAGAAGTTGATGAAGCTGTTGAAGCTAATGAAGCTGATACTGTCAAATTGGGGGAGAAGATGCCCTCAAGGCTTGTTATGATTGAAATTGAAGACACTCAGAGGATACCGGCTGAAGTTAGAGCCACAGCCTGCGAAAGAATTGGTGTTAACCCCTTCACAGTGGAAGAAAGTTGGGTGAATATGAAGAGCAGTCAACTGATTGCTATCTCTCCTTTTGAAGATCCCAACCTCACTGAGCTAGTACAATCTTCTATGCTGATTACTGGTGCTCTCCCTGAGCACATAAATTTGATCACAAGACTATTTAAAGATGTCATCTTTCCGGCTGAAAGAGCCAGTGATCAAGTGGAGAAGAACTTTACCTCCACCAGCAAGGCAGTAAATGATGTTGAAGAAAGCACTGCAACTGTTGCAGTTGCTACTATGACTGAAGGAGGTGATGAAAATATAATTGGTGAAGATGAAGGCACCAGAGGTACTGGAGTTAGCTGATAAAGAACATGAAGTCACCCAACCTCAGGTGGTGACTGAAGTTCTAAACCCAGTTCAACCGGAAGATCAACCGGAAGTTCAACCGGACGATCAACCGGAAGCTCAACTAGTCGTTCAACTGGAAACTGAAGCAAAAACCCAGGTGGAAGTAATTCAAGTTGATGAGAATACTCCTGATCCAACCTATGGCCCTGGTCGATCAATTTTTGGGTCTAATCAGCCACCTATGGTTCGAACGGAAGAACAAGGAAGTGAAGAAGCAGAAGACATAGCTGCAACCTTATTAGCTATGAGGAGTACAAAACCAGTTCAAGCTGAAGAACCTATTTAATCTGAAACTATTAGAACCATTCAAAAGGTGGTTCAAACTCCTGAGGCTGAAGCTATGTTAAAAATGGTAGAAGATGCCAAAAGGGTAGCAGAAGATGAGAGGTTAGCCAAAGAGCTTCAAGAGGAATTTGATCTATATTCACAGATTGGAGTTTTTGAGAACTTGCTTGAAGAAGCTAAGACAACATCCTTTAATTGGAGACTGAATGAATACAATTTGGATGCTTTGACTGAAGTTGATAGGCAGAGGTTGATTTCTATTGCCTCTCAGATGCCTACCAATCTGATAAGGAATGATGAGAATTACCTACTGCTGCAGAAGGTAAAAAGGGCTCTTGTGGTTAGAAATTTGAAGACAGAAGAAGAGGTAGCTCAGCTGAAAGTTAGAGAACTTTGCAGCCTGATTGACTTAATTTTTCATGAGCTTAAAGGGGATATAGCTGTTGTGGATCCAAAGTTGGTGATGCCTTCACCTTCAGAACTCACTTCAGGTACATCATCTAACTTAAATGTTAAACCTGAGATTGCTGATGATGTATGATATCCAACCTCCACCTTCCTTCATATACAACCCATACCCCTCACCTACAACAGTTCCATCTTTTCCACAGTCATTTGCCATAATACCCTACAAACCACCCTCCATCTCCAAAAAGGTAGCCACCAAGCTTGCAAATCCAAAATATAGAACAGACAATTTCACACCTATTGTTCCTCTCAAGAAGAAACCTCCACCTACCATTGACTTTTCAGATATTTTCCCACCTACTCCACCTTCAAGCCTTACACCAGAAGCTAGTAGACCACCAACCAAAACCACCTTACCTCCACTCACCATCAAAGAACCATCTACCACCAATGTTTCTGCCACCATCACCAAACCTACTGAAGTTCAATCTGGTCCCTCTTCTCCCTCATCAAAGGGCAAAGCACCTGTTGTGCAAGAATCAGAAACTGATTCTGATGAGGATAAAAAGAAGAGAAAGAGGAAGATGATGCATGCCAAGAGCAAAAGAGATCAAAGCAAAAGAAGGAAAGGGCCACCCAGAAAGAACAAAATTGTTGGGTGGACAGTGAATGAAGATAACTTTGACTTCTCTTTTCAATTGGAAAATGGCACAACCAAAGTGGTAAATGCTCACAAGGCTACTCTCACATCTTTCTGCATTTCAAATGACTGACATCATTCTGAAACTTAGAGAAATTCTGAGTCCTTCAAGAGCTGAGCATATGTTAAGGCTTCTCATTGAGCCAACTGTGCTGAACTGTGGAATGCTCTACAGGAGCAATTTAGATGATGATTCAGCTGAAGAAGAAGAGCCTGTCAGTGAAATCAAATTCATCATTTGGGAAGAAGTTGAGAAGCTGTTCTATGTTCACAGAGCCGATGGCACCTTCACAGTTCATGAGTCCATTTCTGTTCAAGAAGAATGGAGTGAAAAAGATTGGAAGTCATTCAAATATGTGAAGGTGACCAAAACGACGTCTAAAGAGCGCTCTCAAAATCTAGATGCCAACATCAGAACCTCGGACAAGTAGGTCAAGAAGAAGAAAATGTTTGGGTATAAGTCAGTGTTTGAAGATAAACATTGGAATTGAAGAATAATTTGACAGCATCAGCTTAGAGGGAGATTGTAAGGAATATTGCGCTTAGAAGATTTCCGGCTGAAAGCTAATTTTTTTAAGTTCCGACTGAAGTTGAAGTTGAAGCGGAATTCTCAACTTCAAGCGTAACTGGCAGTTCAAGCGGAAAGAAGCAGTTTTGTCATTTAGTGAATATTCCGGGTGAACTCGATTATCCACCAGATAATGAGTTAAACCGGACTTTTCCTGAGATGTCTTTTCAGCAAGTCCAATCCTGCAAAAGCTTCTCGGTTGCTTCTAAATCTGTTCAAGCCGCTCCCCTAAAGTAGTATGTTGTTGTTTAGACGCAAGATATTCCAATTGTCGATGTTTATGCTTTTGGTAGTTTGTATTTGACTTTATATTTTACGGTCTAGATTAGATCGCATGAGATCAATGGATGTCATTGATCTCATTACCACTATATATAGCTTAGTTAGCTCATGGTTTACACACGGTTCTCCAACAACTTGTAATAGTGTAGCTTTGAGTTAATGCAAATAGTGCCGAGTATTTCTTACTTCGATGTTACTATCTTTATGCAATCAAGCACATGTCGAGGGGGAGTTTGTTGATGCATAATTCTAGTCGTCATGTGAAGTACCAAATACAAGACAAAGTGATGCAAGAATGCTATGATCCAAACTCTAGGAGAACTCCTAGTTCGGATCACGCGAACCTAGTCCGAACTGGAGGTTCGAATGATCGGTTTTTTCTTAGATTGTTCATACTATAAATAGGTTGTCTTGTATAGAGAATGGAACTGCTTGTCTCATTCTACACCTTTTGTGTGTGTTTCTGTGTGGGTTTTCTCTCAAGCTTAATAATACAAATCTCATTTGTATTTACATTATGATCTTCTTTCATCTCATAATCACTAGATTAGCAAACGATCCAACGCTCACGCAATTTCACAGACGAAGTGAGACCTGAAGTGACACGAAGTGGGACCCGAAGTCACACTTTGTGACCTCACAAAATGACACGAAGTGCCAGTTCATGTAGACTCCAGTTCGGATGCATCAGCTTGTGTATAAATAGATTTGTGCTTTGACTTTTGGACATAATTTTTAAGAGCACCAGATCTTAACTATGTGTTTTGAGTTTGTTTCTCTGTTTGAACTTATTAGAGTGTTTGTAATTGAGTCTTGGTGATTTCAGTAAACAAACCTTTATATTTAAATATCGTTCTCTCTCATATGATCAAGAAAACCAGTAGTAAGATCCGCTTCATGGTTTTACAATTGGTATTAGAGCAAATCCAGGTTGCTCTATTGCGTTTGCTTTGATCGTTTTTGTTTTTGTGATAAAACCGAGTGTTTTTATATAAAAAACAAGTCAAGTTTTGAACTTTTCGAGTCCAATTCATTCCTGAAACATTCTTGTTGTTAATATCTTGTTGACTGTTGCAAATCTCATTCAAAATCTTCAAAAATCGCGAATATTTGAGTCAAAATACTCCAGTTCGTTCCAGTTCAGGTGAAGAACAATCTATTGAGAAATAACCGTCACCCGAACTGTCACTTCGCCTCAGTTTGCTCAACCGAAGTGTCACTTCAGATCACTTTGGTTCAGTTTGGGTCACTTCGGATAAGATTCAGTTTGGACCACTTCAGAAAAACCCAGTTCGGATCACTTTGTTTAGTGTTACCTTGTATTCAGTTTGGACTAGTTAGTGTGATTTTGTATAGTGTCAGTCCGGACCAGTTCGGACCAGTTTGTATCACTTCGTGAAAAGCCTAGTTCGTGCATCAATTTGAAAATCAAATTCTTAGATCGAGGTTTTTGGGTTGTTTCACTTAAACTAACATAACTTGAGATCCGTTAAGAATAACAGGAGCTAATACCAGCCAAAACGACCATCTGGAAGAGATCTACACTTTTACTCGCCCAAAATCCACTTCTAAGACCTCCGTTTTTTGCATTTGAAGTTTTCAAGATGGACGAGATCAAAAGTTTTGTTGCTAGTCATGGACAAGAAGTGCCACAATTATTAAGATTTGAAGATTATTCTCATTGGGCACCAAGGTTTAAAACATATATTAATGAAGTGGATAAAGATTTGTGGATTTCGATTAAGGATTTATATGTCTATCCAACTGATTCTTATGGAGAACCTAAATGGAGAAGGGATCTTAAAAATGCGGAAAAGAAGCAGTTTGAAAATGAAAAAAAAGGCATATGAGTATGTTAAGTTGGCATTATCAACTGAATTGCCTTTTTATTTTTGACAATCCTTGAAATACACAATATGCACCTGACAATCCTTGAAATACACAATATGCACCTTCAAGGATTGTCAAAAATAAAAGTGTTACAAATGGAGAAGATGCATATTGTGTATTTCAAGGATTGTCAAAAATAAAAGTGTTGTGGGACAATCTAAAAACAATCTTTGAATATCACAATATGCATCTTTCTCGGATTCAAGGTCAGCAAAGGATAACAAATATGGGATTGAGGAGTTAGAGAAGAAGGTGGGAAAGTTGACTAAAGAAAATATTATTTTGACAAAAGAAGTGGACAAATGGAAAAATAAAGTCAGTGATAGTTTGGTAGCAGATATTCAAAAGAATGTGTCTGGGTCATGTTCAAACTGTTATGAATTTATTATTTGTTGGTTTAAAAATGACATCTAATGATAAATCAAATCAGAAGTTGCAAGATTATCTAGCAGGAGATGGTGTTAAGTTGGAAATATCAAAGAAATCAAAGTCTCAGAAAAAGAACAAGGATGAAAGAACATTTGTTTCAAACAAGGTTCCAAAGTTTGATTCAAAATCTGTTTTTCTTGATGCTGAGAAAATTTTTGAAAGCAAACTTGAACATGTGAAGATTCCTGATTTTCTTGATATTGTGATTGATGAATCTTTATAGAATAAGGAACTTGGTGTTAAAGCTATCAAAGATGAATTTTCTCTTCTAGCATATCAAGGTCATTATGTGAAAGAATATCCTATGCAGAAGAATGGTGGATTGGGATATGATGGAAAAGGAGTTCCAATGACAAATTACAACAAAAAGGAGTTCAGAGCTGAGCAGAAAAAGAAACAGAAGGTGTTCTAGGATAAAAAGCCTCAATTTTGAAAGAAGAAAGTGTAACATCCCAAATATTATAAATACCAAGAAAATAAAATATACTGGAAAATATGTTTATGTGAACAATTAGCATGAAGCAATTAGTATAATAGTTTGATAAAATATTAATGAAATTTTAAGTAAATATATTCGTATGCGAAAAATGCACAATTAATAGTTAACAAGAAAGAAAATTGATAAATATACATAATATTTATACATAAATATATAATTATATTCCTCGTTACACGTAACCGAACCTTAGAAAATATTAGAAATATGTCCCATTATGTTTTTGTACATTAAATGATAAAAGTATAGAAGTTTAGGGGTTAGAAATACAATTAATTGAACTAGAGGGACTGAAAATGAAAAATTGAAAAATTTGGTCGGAAGTCACTGGCTTGCGGACCACGAGCCATGTTCTCCAATCCTTCTCGGTCCGCGAAGGGGACCTGCAGACAGAAACAAGATCATGTCCGTTTTCTTCCACGTTTGGGAACTTGCATGACAAGTTTGGCCGTATTACGCGTTGTTTTTTGCACCCTTAGTCACCATAGAATGTGTAGGCACCATATTACGCACCAAATGCTATAAATTGAAGCCTCAATTTATCAGATTCATAAACCAATTCATTAATTCTTAACCCAAAAACCCTCTCTCAAACCCGAAACTTCATTAGACAAATTCGAGCTGCTCAAGAGGATCCAGAAGCTGAAATTTTGCAGTTGAGAATCATAAGGTATGATTTAAATAACCTCTTTCAATTTTCTCTAAATTGATATCTAAGTATGATTTCTAAAAATGTGTAGAAATTAGGGTTCTTGAGCTTGTTTTGTAAAAATTGGGTAATTGGGTTGGAATTAGGGTTTGAATTTTTGTAGGTAATCCTAAAATAATGTGTTTCAAGAAATATCTAAGTTTATTTCACAATTGGAAAAGGTTTGGTGATGGTTTTGTTAATGGGTCAAAATTAGGGTTTTCATAACGTTGTTATGCCCAAATTGAGTATACGGTGTTGATTTAAGCTTTGGTATTTTAAATAATATTATAAAAAATTATAATGGATAATACCCCAAGTTGGTTTGAAATAAAAATGAGTATTGATAATAAAATAAGAAATATGCAAAATTAGGGTTTCTAAATATAGATAATTAATATAAAATAATCTGGAGGGTATGGGGACTTGATTTTTGGTCTTATAACATGTTTATCTAT
>JBCNJP010000003.1:36834939-36889055 GCA_039602395.1 Deinandra increscens subsp. villosa | reverse complement strand
AGTCTTTAGGCTCATAAATAGTTGGTGGTGGAACAGCAATTGAAGGTTTCAAAATGTTTGATTGGTCAGCTAATGCAGAAGTGCTTGCATTAGTGACTTCAGTTTTCTTTGACTCAGCAGTGTTTTCAAAACTTGACTGTGATGAAGTGTCATCAACAGTAAGACTAGCTTTACATTCTGAATTCAAAGCTTCAATTGGTTTGATTACAGGTGAGTATTCAATTGGTGGTTCAACACTATTATACCCAATACTTGCTTTACCATACATCCCTCCCATCCACAATTTCTCAGCCTTTATATTTGTTGTTTGAAATTTATCACAAGAAAACAAAGCATATTTTAGTTTGATGTTAAGAACATCAACCTCGGCCTTAGCATCTTTGGTTTCATTTCTTGACTTCTCAAGCTTTGACAGCAAGTCGTCAAGCTGTGTTTCAAGAACTGAGTTGGTTTTTTTTTAACTGTTCATACTCTTTGGTTAAGTTTTCAATTTTTGAAATGTATGATGATTCAGTTTTCTTAAAACATTCCTTTAACTCATTTAGGTTCGAAACTTCGTCAATCAAGTCAGTGTTGTGGTTTTGATACTTTGCCACTTGCTCTATGCAAGCAGGGTTGCATAGGTTTTCTAAAACTTTCTCGGGGATAGAGTTTACCTGATCTGAGATGGAGTCTTGTTTGGCCATCAAAGCATGGTTGACAGGCTCAAACTCAGCAACGAAATCTTCCCATTCAACACATGAGGTCTGATTAGCAACAGCAGCAACCACATTCTGGTGGTTTTGACTTCCGGTTGGCTTTGGTGGGGTGGGGTGATGACCTGAGCTGTTACCAGAGATGTTGTTGTTTGAATTGTTTCCTCCATGATTTTTCACTTGGACATGACCCTGGTTCTGTCCTTCTCTTCTTGGTTAAGAGCACTCCCTTGCAAAGTGACCAAGTTGGTGACAGTTGTAGCACTTTACTTTGCTTTTGTCTAGGCCTATGTGAGAGCCCTTTGCTCCCTTGTAGCTTCTATCAGTTCTTTTGTAAAACCTTTGAGCTCTGACAGACACCATGGCAAGTTGGGTCATAATATCCATTTCTTCCAAATCATCAGCACCTATGCACTCAAGATCTTCAGGAATGAAGCCTTGGTAAAAGTCAGTTGCTACGTGAGCATTGTGAGAGATGTCTGTCAGGACCGATTTTCACTACGAGAATCCTGATCTTGAGCAAGAACGAGGTTCAGATTTGAAAACCCCAAAAAAGATGAAGATGGAGAAGAATCAAAATGTTCAACTGCTGAAGAATCGCTCTGTCGTACATCTTCAATGAGTAACTGATAAACCGGAGATAATCTGTCGTAGAGATTCCCCCTCTGAATAAGCTTCTTTTGTTCTTGTTGCTCCAGTAGAGATCCAAATGTTCCGCTCACTTGGATCACACGGTCGGGTACAATACTGAGAAAATGCTGAACATCGGAGTCAAAACCGCAACAAACTGAATCAGATAAACCAATTAAACACTAAAAATGCTCCAACTCCGAATAATCGACCCGAAATCCAAATCCATAATAGTTTCCCCTATTTCTCTAAATCTCTCCAAAAACATCCAGTCGGAAGCGTATAAATCAGATGCGGAGAGTCGAACCGTCGCGATCGGTTGCCTAGAGAAACCAGATAAACAATCTTGAAATCGAACAATCTCGCGAAAAACCGGAAGCCGGATGCTGACAGTTGTGAATGATCCATAAATAAATCTTGTGTTCCACGTGACTGGGTTGGATGCGAAAATAAATATAAGTGTCAAATCTGTGTAATTTTGAGATCCCGAGCGAAAATAATCATAACCGGAGTCTTCGTAATTCTGAGTTCTGAAAACCGAGCTCGGAAAAATATTCCGTGAAGAATTCTGAGAAATACTGGTGAAAACGGTGCGAACTGAAAAATTCTGTCAATTTTCATCAAGAAACGGCCATCCAAGAGATTTAACGGCATAAATTCCATAATTAACTGAGATTCCAGTTAATCCGGTTAGTTGACATCAGCGCTGCATCAACTAAAAATAAACCGTGAGACATAACGAGAAAGCTACATAATTAACCGGAATAAAGCTAACCCGTCAGTGGTCGATAGCAAACGTTGCGCGTGTCGTCAATAAACGAGAACCCCAATAAAATGGAATAAATCCGAGACTAATAAAAATAATTTTCGCAATTTCATTGCGGTATTATCTCAGTTAATCTCGTAAAAGACTGATCGAGAAAACCCCACATTTAACTAAAATGCTGAAAATAATTAATTAGTTGCTAAAATCTCTCAAAGAAAGCACAATCCTTGTGAATAATTTTCAGCCAATCAGATTTAAGCTTTAAGAAAGCACACAATCCACGTGAATTGAAGCTGGCCAATCAGAAATGAGACAAAGTAAAGAGATCTAGGGTTATGATCTAGATCCGTGTGTGTGGCTGTCCACCAATCAGGGTGTGCCAACCAGATCCATTTCAATGAATCTCTCATGTGGGTTGGGTCCCACGTAGTTTCCAAAACAGCCAACCAGAGAGCTCCAGCAGAGGCTTTTCAACGGATAGTTTGAGGGACTGGGACCCACGAGACATTCTCCCAACGTCTCTTTTGAGACACAGACGGTCCCATAATTTCTAAGCCTCCAATCGAATTTCGACAGCAGAAAAAGGCATGCTATCCTTGCCGACAAAGGGGAGAGAGACAATTCTCCATCCACCAGTAATAACATGTCACGTCAGCATCATCCTCAAGAGCCGAAACCCTAATCTCGCCTGCCGGAAAAACCTCAACCTCGCCGGAAAAGCATGAACACCTCATATCCCCCTCGATTCTTGTCCGTTTTTTATGAATCTTAGCTCGTTGAACTCGTATCTCGAAGCTCTACAACCCTTAACGATTATAATCTTCTGAAAATGTATTGAACGAAAAACCCAAAAAACCAAGTCGTTAGATTTCGTTTAACGATCAGCTCACCAGGTCGTTAAGATTAGGACCAAGTCGTTAAGACTTAAGGTCAAATCGTTAAGACAAGCCTCAAGTGCACCCAAATCATTAAGAACAACAACAAATCGTTAGGTTTAGGTGACCTGATCGTTTAGAACAAGGGCAGGTCGTTAAGACAATCTTCAAGGTCAGATCGTTAAGAAGGATTGACCCTAGTCATTTAGAACATCTTCAAACAGAACCAGATCGTTCAGGCAATCTTCATATCTTCAAGGAAAACCCAGAAAATGATGAACACATCACTGATGCAGATTCGATGTCCCAAATGAGTTTAGATCACAGATTCGTGACTGATATGATGAGATGAACCATTCACGAGATAGTTCTGGCCACAAACAAACCATAAACAGCTGCAAATCAGATCGAATCAGTCCCCAAAAATCTGGAAATCTCAAGAACATGAAGAATACTGTGAAACACGCACTAGTGTGTGTTTTTCCAGATCTGCCAAAATGGTTGAGATTTAGACGAAACAGATGCATCCAATGGATCCAGAACGCGTTTTCTACTAAGATTCATGCTTCGTTTCATCCAAATCCATCAACAATAACATCAAAAACGCAGAATCAAACCCGAAATCTTCAAGAACAACCCAAAAACGTGAAGATTTCCACTGTTACAAAAAATTAGCTCTGATCTTCATTTTCTCCACAGATTTGTAGAAGTAAAACATGAAATAACATCAAGATGAAGTCAATGGACCCAAATCTAACATCCAAAACATCAAATCTGTCCAGAATCATCCAAAAATGAAGAAAAAAAATGAAAAAGTCTCAAAAAGTTGGTTTTCATCATCTTCACCCATTCAAGCTCAAAATCACATATTCGAGTGACCAGATTCATCGTGAGATGAAATCTGATCGGTTACCCGCTCTGATACCATTTGCCAGGACCGATTTACACATCTAGAATCTTGACTTTGAGCAAGAACGAGGATCGGATGAGAAAACCCAAAAAAAGGATGAAGATGGAGAAGAATCAAGAATCAGACACATAGAAAGATGATGAACAAGTCGAATGATTTCATTAATCGAATGATTACAATCAAGAAATCATGACAACACTCTCTCTCTAGAAATCCATGACTCACTCTCTCTCTCTAGAATGGAAGACTCAACATTCTAAAGAGTCATCATCCATCCATTTTGAGACTCTTTCAATGAATGGGGCACCCTCACTATATATATAGTGAGGGTGACTAACAACAGAAAAACATAACAAATGAACAAAATTACAAGTAAATCAGATAAACATAAATATTAATTAAATCAAAGTTGATTTAATTAATCCGAAGCTTGACTTGATCGAACCGATCTTTTGTTGACTTTTACGTTTACCGTTGACCCGAACGGTTGACTTTTCTAGAAAACGGTCTTTGGTCCAAACTGCAAGCCTGGAGCTTCACAACCCGCGTCTCTGAATCAATTCACATGGATTCTTCAGTCGAATGCTTCGGTAAACAGATTTGATGGCGTTAGTCACATAGATTTGAGTTCCAACAATCACCAGATGTATCCTCATCACATAGATTCTGGTGTTTCAGGAAATACCTTATCAGATGCTGATGCACGTGAAGGAGATTTTCTGACCTTTGACACATCTACTCCGGTTTCTTCTTCGATTTTGGGAACTATTTACTCAGCAGACCCTCCTAATCTAACATGGGGAAATCAGACGAGTGGGTCAGTGAATAGATCCGGAGAATCAACTTCATCAGCAACTCCTGATGAACCAGTAATTCCAGTGCCAGATCCAGTTATTGTAGAAACAGAACCAGCACCTGCATCAGTCAAGGGGGAATTGTTGGAACTAAAATCTATGTGACTGACGCCATCGAATCTGTTTACCGAAGCATTCGACTTAAGAATCTATGTGAATTGATTTAGAGACGCGGGTTGTGATGCTTGAGGCTTGCAGTTTGGACCGAAGACCCTTTTCTGGAAAGTTAACCATTCGGGTCTACGGTCAACGTAAAAGTCAACGGAAGATCGGTTCGATTGAGTCAAGCTTCAGATTAATTAAATCAACTTTGATTTAATTAATATTTCATGTTATTTGATTTACTTGTAATTTTGTTCAGTTATGTTTTTCTATTGTTAGTCACCCTCACTATATATATAGTGAGGGTGCCCCATTCATTATGTAAGGAGTGTCTCCAAAATGGATGGATGATTTTCTTTAGGATGTTGAGTCTTCCATTCTAGAGAGAGAGAGTGTGTCATGGATTTCTAGAGAGAGAGTGTTGTCATGATTTCTTGTTTGTAATCATTCGATTAATGATATCATTCGATAGTTCATCATCTTTCTTGTCTTTGATTATCTTTGATTCTTCTTCATCTTCATCTTTTTTTGGGTTTTCGAATCTGAACCTCGTTCTTGCTCAAGATCAGGATTCTTGAAGTGAAAATCGGTCCTGACATCGTCAAACGTGTTTGAGAAGCTCTCTTGACACCTTGGTGTCTCAGGGAAACTGACGGTAGGTGACAAGTATGATGATGAGTTTGAAGTTCTTTGATTGTGAAAATCAGTAGTTACTAGTGCAGTTGAAAACAGCTGAGTTGACTCAGAAGATGAGGTTTGTTTAAGGTTTAGTTCCATTTCATAAGCACTGAGTATGCCATGAAGTTCACTAAGTCTCATCTTTTTCAAATTGTTACATTCCCTGATGCTCATAGTGTAAACTATCCACACAGAAGGCAGGGAACGAAGGAATTTTCTGTTTACATCTTCTTGATCTAGTTTTACGTCTACCTTTTGTAGTTCATCAAGTAAGGAAACAAATCTTAAGTACTGGTTTTTCATTGATTCACCAGATTTGAAAGTAAAGTTCTCATATTTTTGTTTTAAGACATCTTTCTTGTTTTCTTTTACTTCACTGGATCCTTCATACATTTCACTTAAGGCATTCCACAGATCAAATGCAGTTTTGTATCCTTTAAACCCACTTAAAATGGAATTAGGAAGTGCAGCTTGTAGAGTACAATATGCCTTATGGTCAAATTCGACAGCAATATGATCAGTTTCAACATATTTGTCTAAAGCTTTTGGAATTTTGACTTCAGCGTCATCAGCAGATGAAACCATGGGTGAGTAAGGTCCTTCAGTAAAAGATTTCCAAATACGACGGTCTAATATCCTAACAAGACCTTCCATCCTGAGTTTCCAGGTACCAAAGTAATCAGGAGTGAACATTGGTGGTTTGTTGGCACTACTGTTTGGACAACTTAAACTGAAATCACTCATTTTGAAAAACTTTAGAAAGATAAAAGAACAAATCTTATAGAGTAAGCAAGTAGAGTATCAACTTTGAAGCACTGAAAGCTCTGATACCACTTGTAGGATCGGTGTTAAACAGATTAACTTAACAAGAAACCCTTCTACTTACAAATATAACCCTGCGGAATTAAAGTTATATTTTACTTTACTTAAGCTTATATTAGTTCTCTTGTATTTATGTGAGTGCTTGATTGCATAAAGATAGTAACAACGAAGTAAGAAATACTCGGCACTATTTGCATTATCTCAAAGCTACACTATTACAAGTTGTTCGAGAATCGTGTGTAAACCATGAGCTAACTAAGCTATATATAGTGCTAATGAGATTAATGACAGCCATTGATCTCATGCGATCTAATCTAGACCGTAAAATATAAAGTCAAATACAAAATACCAAAAGCATAAACATCGAAAATTGTAATATCTTGCGTCTAAACAGCAACATACTACTTTAGGAGAGCGGCTTGAACAGATTTAGAAGCAACCGAGAAGCTTTTGCAGGATTGGACTTACTGAAAAGACATCTCAGGAAAAGTGTGGTTGAACTCATTATCTGGTGGATAATCGAGTTCACCAGGAATATTCTCTAAATGACAAAACTGCTTCTTTCCGCTTGAACTGCCAGTTCCGCTTGAAGTTGAGAATTCCGCTTCAACTTCAACTTCAGCCAGAATTTAACAAAATTAGCTTTCAGCCAGAAATCTTCTAAGCGCAATATTCCTTACAACATAACAGGCTGAACTACGCTTCAATTTCGATTATTATAGCACATAAGCCATGTCGATTGCATATATCATTTGTCCAACTTAAACTCAGGCAGAATCATACTCATAACATCTGGATACATTAAGGTATTGATTAGATTTGCATTGACCTGTGTACCCCCACGCTATCAGACATACTCAGATATGTTTTTGTTTATCACACTTTTGTGATTTCACTTGTGATTTAACACATAGTGATTATATACATGATATAGTCAACTGAGTTTCATGCAAAAAGAAATAAGAACGTTAGATCGTCTACCTTAAGGTCGATATTGCGATACGCAGATAAGGCCTCAGATTTAACAAAATAAGAAAATAAAAACAAGTTGAAATTGTATAACCCAACAACAATCAGGTCGGTACTCCCGTACAAACAAAGAAAGTCCGATGAGTTATACGAAACACCAAAGAAAATAAAGCAGAACGTCAAACGAACAACAATCAGGTCGGTCTTGTGGACACGCAGAGAAAGTCCGATCGTTTGACAAAATAAAGAAAATCAAACAAGTTTAAATCTTTGCAAAATGAACACATGTATACACAGTGAATTCTCATTTTATTGGTCATATATATTTTTCTTGATATATCTTGAGATATGCATCAAGGTGTTGTCCACTCGGTCAAACATCAGATTTAGTGTATATCACATTCGTATACTTTCTGATTTGCCGAGCCTACCTTACACATCGATCAAATCGTCTTATGGCTTTTTCACTACTTTATCCATGAGTCAGACAATGTCAGCCAATGTACCATCATCTCCCAATCATGTCGGATACAATTTCTCATTTTTCAAAATTTTTGGCTTTTTGCATTTTTCAATATTTTTGTCTTTTCAAATTTTCTCCCTCTAAAAATGACAAAATCTATGTTTAGATTTTCATTTTTAACATTTGAAAAAACAACACACTATTTTTGTATTTTTAAAAAACAAACACCCCTCAAAATGAGACGGAATGAAAAACAAACAGAAAATTGATCAACCAACACAAATACTAGCAGTTTAGTATTTTGAAACCAAGAATAATTTAGAAATTCAATTTAAGTTATCACAGATATTTCACCACCAGCAACCTTTAAGTTACCGATAGGTCTTCTTGAAATACCTGCTGACACCAAATAAAACATTAGACGCTTTGGGATCGACCCGATTTAACAGCTTCGGGTCGCCTGGTGTCTTCCACATAGTCTGTGTTGGCCTTGGAACAAATTTTGGTCTCCAGATCATTATTGGTGAAATTTTTTAATCAAAACCTGAAAAATTTTCAACCGGCATCTGTGGTTTGGTCCAAAACGGCTTACTGGTTGGTGTAAGGACCAAGATTTGTGGCTTGTGTATTAAATCATCACTTGGCGGAGTATTCTGAAGGCCTATGTGTTAGAATAGGTGAAAATGAGTTGGGTTATGGGTATATTAGGTCAATGGGCCATTTTAGGCATGTTTGGGCTCAATTAGAAAGTGTTTAGAGGGAGTTTAGTGGGCCTAGATGGTGAAATCCGGATATTAATGTGTAATTAGGGTTTTTAGGGTGTCTTGTTTAGCAAGTTGGAGACTCCCTATATAGGGGAAGCTCTCCTCTCATTTTTAGGTTGTTGATTTTCGAATTAATCAAACGGTGTTTTGCGTATTCTAAAGCCTCTAGAATACGGTTTTCATTGTGTTTGTGCTCCTCTTTCGGTAACGTTTAATCTTAAAGCATTGTTAGTTGTTTTTCATTATTTAATTACTCGAATCACTATCACACACTGGATTCCGCACGGTGTTTGATAGTTTGGTGTCACGTGAGGGACTAGCTTGATCCTTACAATTGGTATCAGAGCCAAGAAACACGGGTTTCGCGGCTCTCGTGATACTGGATTCGAGTTTTCCTTGACTAACGAATTGTTTTTTCTGTGTTTTCAGTGTTTTTCGAAAGAGATTTTTAGTGTTTTCGAAAGAGAATGTGCTTAAAAGAAATAACTTTCAATGATTCTGCAGGTATACCCAGAACAACAATGGCCTGGGTACTTATGGCTAACTGATCTCTCACTATGTGCAGGAACAGTCAAGGAGGACTTTCATTAACCGTTGTTTGTTTGTGATAGTGATTGTTCCAGGCACAGGATAAGAGGCATCTCTCCACTACATGCAATGAAGATTTCAATGGAGAGTATGTTTCCTTGTGAGAGGTAAATCTGAAAAAATCAGCAAGGTACTGTCTGAATTGTTTGTTACTTGGCTAAATTGATGTGAAGTTGGTTGTGCATGAAACAAAACCCATTTCTGAAGATTTTCAAAAGATAAACTTTGAAGGTTAGCTTGGCCAGTTTTAGTAGATATTTAGTGATGAGTCTGTGTGTGCATTAAAAAAAAAACATGTGTGTTAATTTTAAAAAAATCAAAAAGCAAGGGGAAGAATAGAAAATATGAAATAGTTGACCCCTCAAAAAATTATGCTTTTTAATTTTTGATCTTTTGTTTGTGTTTGAGAAGGTAGGGAAGTGAAATATTTCCGTTCTCAGAATGACTGACACGCGTAAGGCAAAAGTGAAAGACATGATCCAAGGTGATGTGCTCGGTAGGCTCAATTCCAAAAAACAAAGGTATGGGTCACAACACTTAAAGATAAAGTATGTCATTTGACGGGATACACACACTTAGGTTAAGTGCTTGTTCTATTTGACTGCGAAATTGTTCCCGATACACACGCCGGACTCCAAAGTGTTGATTCAAAAATCTCAAAAAATCGGCGTCCCCTCTGTTTTGTGTGAGCAAAGATCTGGGGATGTCAAAGCCGTCAGTCAAGTCTTGCCTCTGCTTTGCGTGAGCAATGACCTAGTGTAGAATGGTTGACGTGTTAATCAGACTTTCCTCTGTTTTGCGTGAGCAAAGACCTGGTTAGTCTAGATTAACGTGCTTGCAGATCGCTGTATATAATTTACACCCCAAAAGATGCCAATGTGCACAACAAAAGAGACCCTCTAGCGTCCAAAACCCTTCAGCCCTGACTTTGTGACTAGGCTTATGTGTTTGATGAAAGGTTACCACCTGACTGATAAACGCCTCTGAGTTGAAATCATACAAGTATTTGTCTATTATTCCTATCTCTTTTATGATCTGTTCTTTCTCTTCTCAACCAAGTCTCGAGAAAAGATTCAAAACTCTGGATATGGGAATGTGAAAATATGTGGTAGGGAATGATTAAGCTTGATAGACTGCACGCATTAATTACCTAGGATTTGTGTGTGACTGTCGGATGTTTATAATTAATGCACCTAAAAGATAAATAAGTGACAAACAACCGGGAAAATGAGGAACATGGGTTTACGAAGGACCAATATACTGGCAATCGCCTGGACGTGTTCGAGTAACAGATGCTGAAAAGGGTTCCTCAGTTCAGACAAAGACGGTTTGATCCCAAAATAAAATCTTCTCGTTTAGAAATTTGGTATGTTTGTTTTTAATTTTATTTTTCTTTTGAGTTATCTTAAGTTTTTATTATTTATTTTCAATCATGGTCAGGTTGATTTGAGAAGTTTAAATAAGTTTTATGGGTTTTATGCGAGAATGTTTCACTCCTCCAAAATCTCGAGGGGAGATAATGCAAAGAGTCCTCGGGTTCAGGGGAAGTGTTTTTGGTTAAATAATGCTAACCCGATAACCAGTCATCGTCTGGTTAGTGTCTGTTTCATGTTGTGTTTGACAGGTTAAGTGAGAAAGACAACTCATGGAGAAGAAGGTCAAGGACTCAGTTGACCAAAGCAAGAACTCTGCTGATCAAGTTGAAGAACCAGCCGGAAAAGGACTTACCCTATACTCAGGGGAAGTTTGTTGGTTGTTCAAGTAAAGCTTCCAAAGACACCGTTCTCAGGTTTAGGGGAAGCTAATTGAAGAAAAGATGCAGAGTAGTCACAAATGCCAAGACAGAGGTTTTCAAAATTTATCCTCTGAAGTCTCATGCAAGTCAAGACAGTTACTGATGGTTTAGCAAGGACTCGCCATGTTTCAAGAAGAAGAAAGTATTTGAGAATCCTCCTCTCATTATTTGTTTGCTATTTGAAGTCCAAGCTGATGCTGATTGAGAGAAAACTCCCAGATCTCGACCGTTGCTGTCCAATGAAGATAGTTCAAGAAAAGAATCTTCACCAACCCATGTTCAAGCCAAGGAGAAGACTGAAGTCTGAAGATTGAAAGTAGAAGATATTTAATAGCACAAGCCAAGGGGAAGATTGTAAGGACCAAGATTTGTGGCTTGTGTATTAAATCATCACTTGGCGGAGTATTCTGAAGGCCTATGTGTTAGAATAGGTGAAAATGAGTTGGGTTATGGGTATATTAGGTCAATGGGCCATTTTAGGCATGTTTGGGCTCAATTAGAAAGTGTTTAGAGGGAGTTTAGTGGGCCTAGATGGTGAAATCCGGAAATTAATGTGTAATTAGGGTTTTTAGGGTGTCTTGTTTAGCAAGTTGGAGACTCCCTATATAGGGGAAGCTCTCCTCTCATTTTTAGGTTGTTGATTTTCGAATTAATCAAACGGTGTTTTGCGTATTCTAAAGCCTCTAGAATACGGTTTTCATTGTGTTTGTGCTCCTCTTTCGGTAACGTTTAATCTTAAAGCATTGTTAGTTGTTTTTCATTATTTAATTACTCGAATCACTATCACACACTGGATTCCGCACGGTGTTTGATAGTTTGGTGTCACGTGAGGGACTAGCTTGATCCTTACAGTTGGTTTGTACGTTGGGGACCATGGTTCATCAAAAATTTTACCATTATTATCCATATATTTTGCATTTGCGCGAACGTATGCAGTCGTCGGACAATTGGCAGCCATATGTCCAGGTCGACGACATGCATAACAAATTCGTTCACGAAGTTGTAGGATAAATTTTGAAAAGTTTTTTGGTTTCCAACTATGATTCATAGCAGGAGAATCATAGTAACCAAAAACATTATCAGAAGCAAATGAATCAAAGAAATTATCAAAAGAATGATACCTAGGAGATGGACTCCTGGACGATGATGACCCTCCAGAATAATAAGATTGTTGCTTCGTAGAAGATGATTTCTTTGGAACCTTTTGTTTCGGACCTTTTTCTTTCTTCTTTTGTTGTTGGACTTGAACTGGTACTACCTTCATCTCAAAACCCAAACCTTTGTTTTTGTATCCTGGAACCTTGTTTGAACTTGAAGAAGAACCAGAAGCTTCTCTTCCCTTAGGTTCTCTAGTGAATTTGGCTTTAATATCTTTCAATTTATTCTTCTGAATCAAACTCTTTCTTCTTCTGTTGCAAAGGAAGTATTCGAAGCAACCTTTTCACAGATATTTTCATTTTCAAAAAATGTAGACTTCGAATCAAATTTTGGAGCTTCACCCAACGGCTTCGACTTTTTCTTCGATTTGGATTTTTTCTTCTTTGGTGGAGTGGCAAACTTGGAGTAATCATGCAATTCTGCCTTTGGATCCAGAGGAGCAGATGAAAATTCAGATAAATCCACTGGGTGAGGGACCTTGTGAATATCATCCTTCTTGGAACTATCATTGCTTCGATCCTGTTTGTACAAGAAATTATAAAATGTAGGCGAGAGATTGCAATTCTTCACTTGCCTTTCTAATTCCAAAATCTCCAACTTCAATTCTGAAATCTTATGTTGAGCTTCAAACAAATCTTTCTGTGACTTAATGAACTTTTCATTCAAATAATTATATTCATAATGTTGTCGCTTTCTGATCTCACATTCAGCTAAAACTTCTTCAGTTATAGTTTCCCACTTCTTCTTAAGGATCCCAACATCCTTTGTTAGAACTTCATTCTTATCTCGAAGAAGCACATTCACATCGCGAAGTGTAGAAAGTTCTTCCTGAAGACCTAAAACTCTATCAGCAGCTTCAATAGCAATGGCATTTGCTTTCTCATACTTTTGCTGAACAGGATAGCTTTTCTGAAATAAATTCTCAAAGTCTTGAGCTACATCTAAGGCTTTAGCTTTAAATTTTTCACATTCTTCACTCAAAACTTTCTTCTCTTTTAACAAATCAGCATTAATCTTAGCAGGTTCAACACACTTTGGACACATTGAAGAAACTTCATTCTGAACTTCTTCTGTGTTACCATCATCCCCTTTATCGTATATCACACAAGAACTTGTTTCAGAATCAGAATCAGTTACACATTCATAATTTTTTAAGTTTTAAAAACAGTATCACAACCCTTTTTATCTGACAACTCATTACTTTCTGAATCTAAACCACTAGATGCTGAATCATATGCTTTTGAATCAGCAGAGTCTGAGCCAATCTTCATGGTCTGAATGTGTGCACATGTCTCACCTTTTTCTTTCAAAGCATTCCATTTATCTTTTGCAGTCCAATATATTGTGATTTCAAGAAATAACTCTCTTGAAAGAGCTGTTTTGATAATGTCTCTTGCTTTTTCTTCATGATTTGTATAATCCCTTTCTTCTAGAGAAAGATGTCGATGGATTAATACTTCTCCTCTTGCATCTGTAGGCCATTTAAATTGCTTATCAGTTATCTTCCGAAACTCTTTGAAATGTTTGTCGATGTAAATCTCAAAATCAACTTTCCATTCATGATAATCTTCCCATTTCATCAATGTAGGTATCATATGACTAGCTTGTGATGCACTCATTTTTAAACAATTTATGAAAAATCAATTCAATCTGCTTGAATCACTCTTTACCAAAACCGAAAAATAATACCCCAAAAAACTTCAACCTCAAAACAGAAGGTACTGGTCGTTGGACAGTAAAAGTGTAGATCTTTCCGAGACAATCCTTTGGGTGGTATTAGCTCTCGTAACTCTTAATGGTTCTCAAGTTACGTCAGTTTTGGTGAAACAACCCAAAAATTCCAAATTTGTCCAAAATGTGTCCAAACTATGTCCAAACTCTGTCCGAACTCTGTCCAAACCCTGTCCGAACTCTGTCCGAACTCTGTCCGAACTTGGAGTTTGGAGCGGTTATTTTTCAGTTACAGCCGAACCTAAAGTTCTTGGGCCGAACTCAGACGAACGAAATCGTTTTTTCTCTAGAATTTGCAATTTTGGATGTTTTTGAATGAGATTTTCAGCAGTAGTGAACGAAAATGCAATAGGAACGTTCTAAAATCAAATTTAACACAAAAAACTCTCGAATTTGAGGAAACTTGATGAAATTTCGCAAAAACCCACTTCCTTTTTCTAGAAAACTCAAAAAATCACTTCAATTAGATTAGCAAATGGAACCAAGTGCTCTGATACCAATTGAAATTGCGTGACTGTTGGATCGTTTGCTAATCTAGTGATTATGAGATGAAAGAAGATCAAAATGTAAATACAAATAAGATTTGTATTATTAAGCTTGAGAGAAAACCCACACAGAAACAAACACAAAAGGTGTAGAATGAGACAAGCAGATCCATTATCCATACAAGACAACCTATTTATAGTATGAACATTCTAAGCAAAAACCCAATCATCCGAACCTCCAGTTCGGACTAGGTTCGCGTGGTCCAAACTAGGTTTTCGTCTAGAGTTCGGATCATAGCATTCTTGCATCAATTTGTCTTGTGTTTGCTACTTCACATGTCGAACTACAATTATGCATCAATAGTCTGCAGCATCTTTTGCATCTTCATCTTGTTCAGATACTTCACACGATGAACAGATTATGCTCTAACAAAAGAACACTTAGGGACAATTTTCTTATCTAATGGGACATTTTTACGAGGTGCATAATGACCAAATGAGGCATAATGACGTTTATATAGTGTAGATTTAGGGTTTTAGCCCAATTGGGCTAGTCGCGGACCGCTTGATCAGTCCTCCCCATTTGACTTTCGTTGGCTGGTTCCCGTTTTCTCTGTTTTTCACATTTTTTGTCCTGATTATCTACGGTTTCTCCCATTATAAATTCACCATCATAATTTTTACATTGAATCCCATAAAATAAGTATTCACATGCCATATAACATATCACGATTGTACAGTTAAATTCACGCAACAGTTTCACACGTATTTCATAATACGTATCAGTTTTTGATTAATCGTCAATGTTTCGAGACTTGTACTTGTGTGTGATGTTTGTGAAGTGTTTTAATGCTACTAGACTCTTCTAATACCTTAATTGACATACTAATACTATATACGTGATTTCCAGATTGGCCGGTTTTATCAGTTTTATCAGGCTTTAAGGTTTGGGTTCCACCTGAGGGGCCAGAATGTCACATCCTTCCCTCGTTAAAGAATTTTGGTCCCAAAAATTAAGATAGCAACCCCGTTTTCTAAGTGTATAAGTTTCACAAGTTCAAAAGTTTCAATTTCATTGCAGTGAGCATTTTACTCAACAGTAAAATAAAATAACACTTTACTCAACAATAAAAATCATAGTTTAATGGTTTACTCAAAAGTAAAAGAAAATTTCTACAGATTCTTACACCATCATATCAACCACATTCAAGCAAATAAAATTAAATATAAACATGTCATATATCGAATTACGACCAAACACACAAATTCAACTAACATGTTTTTGGTCAGTTTGACGTGCGTATCACTTTTATGTTAATCACTAACGTTTCATGACTTGACTTGACACGAAATGATACAAGATGAGATTTAGGAACACGGGACTTATAAAATGACCAAATTAACACATTAGAACTATGTGATTTCCCGATAAATGACAAATCGCATACTAAAATCGCAGAAAACCCGCAAATTGTTTTATTTTCATTTCGAGAAATCCAATTGGATCCAAAAGCTATTAATTAAATATTTGCTTTGAAGAACGATTATGGATCATTTAAAAACATCATTTGGAGGTATAATACCCAAAAATTCTCTTGTACTTTGATGTACCTTAAAATATAAATGTTTTATAGCCAGATCTCCCCCTACGTATTGGGTAAAATATGATTAACTATCACAAAGAAACATTGTTTTTGTCTTCTTTGTAGTTTTTCAGGTTTTACTGAGCCAAAATCACATAAGGAACGAATAATGCAAGAAAAACTGATCAAAACAGAAAAATCTGAGATTTTGAAGTTAAGCACGCCCCGTGCCTCATCCAACACGGCCCGTGCCCAATACCAGCTCAGCCCTAGGGCGTGCCTCTGAATCAGTCTGCGCAACATGGCCCATTCCTACTCAAGCACATCCCGTGCCCCTGACCACCTTGCAGAATGGCAGAAGTCTCTGACACAGCACGCCCCGAGCCTCTGACCATCTTGCAGAACGGCAGAACTTTCTAACACAGCATGCCCTGTGTTCCGTGAAGCACGCCTCGTGGCCCTCTGACATAACACGCTTTGTGCCTAGTTTGGCACGGGCCGTGACAACTTCGGCTAGTCTATAAGTAGAGAAGCCATCTTCATTTCTCCTTGCTCACTTCTCCGTCCCTCTCTTCCACTAGTTACCATCTTTTCGGTTATGAGCCATTTGTTTTAGTGTTCTTGATCTACTCGTCAAAGATTGTAAGAGCTTTAGCTTATGGTGATAATGAATTGTTATTTGTCTATGAATCTTTCATTATCTATTAAGCATTTCTTTAGACTAACATTTTTCAGCCTCATTCTTTCAAGTGTTAGTCAAATTTCTTACACTCGTTCGGGAATAAACGAATCTTTGGTGGGTTGGTAAACTGTTTTTGTAACCTTGTTTTAAGGTGAACTAATGACTTTAACAAACTCTTTTTATTGAAAGTGTATTACTGGTTTTCTGAACCAATCGTGCTCTACGTATCACAGACCATTTGGGGAGTCAAAATCCCAAAGGCGGGATCTGTGACACCGATCGGGGGAAGATGCATGATCCGAAAGGTGACTCGCGCCCCATGCTACATGATACGTTCGAGGTCCTTATGTTTATGTAAGCAAACTCTGTTGACCACGCAAGTGTGGGCTGGAAGTATTTGGTTGAGAATGAGGGTTGGTAATATTATATCACTTCACGGAAGCCGAGATGGTACGTGTTTGTGAACTTCGCTCTGGTTACGCCAGACGTGCATGCGCGAGAGTGGTACACGAAAGAAATGGATCTTAGTCCCTTAAAAAGATAATATTCATAATAAAATAATCCGGCACACAGGGTTGTTCCCCTGCTGGTTCATGACGGTGTGTTGAGTACGGTAAGTCGATCGGTTTGAGGGACCCCGTAACTAAGTGGCGTTAGCTTCACTATATTTGTTTGACAACAACATTTCTCCCTGAGGTTTGTACTCCTCGTAGACGATCACCTGGGAGAGCGGTATTGCTTGATTTGAGGCTGAGAGGGGGTCCTGCTGCCTGTTGGTGAATCATCTTACGGGAAGGGTATAAATTACGAGTTACAAACTTCACCACTGATAAGTCTCCCAAATGATATTATATGCGACCGAGTTGACCAAGACACACCTTTTTAGTGTAGCTATTTTGTTTTAAATTACTTTACATATATATATTACTAACATCTTCACTGGAAGATTGCTCGGGTTAGACGTCAACAACGATGAAGTATCAAGAGCCATCATTTTCCTTTGTGTCTTTGATTGACCCCGATTCAACTTACCACTACTATACTGCCCATGATGGGTGCACTTGCCCGTGAATGTGGTGAAATAGTAGTTGTTAGTAAATCAGGTTTTATAAATTTAAAAGCTTTGAATGCTAACGGAGCATCTGAAGACGCCGTTCGACTTCGCATGTTTCCTTTCTCACTCAAAAACCATGCGAAAACTTGGCTTAATAATCTCCCCAATGGATCCATCACCACTTGGGACGAGCTTGTTCAGAAGTTTTTTTTACAAGTACGTCCCTCCTGCCAAGATAGTCAAGCTCCTCACAGAAATCAACTCTTAGACTCAAGAAGATGGAGAATCACTGTATGACACATGGGAACGCTTCAAAGAACTCTTGAGGAAATGCCCTCACCTCGGTCTCGTAATCCGGCAGCAAGTCTTCATATTCTACAATGGGTTGCATCTGCAAACCTGCCAGATTCTCGACTCCAACTCTGGTGGCTTTAGGGAATGAAAGTCCTAAGGAGGTCTTCTAAAAAATCGAAGACATTGCACAGACCAGCTTTCAGTGGTACACTTCTCGCAGTGCCAAAGCAAAAGCACTAGGTATGCACTCTCTAGAGGAAGCTACAGCCCTCAAAGCTCAAATTGAGGCCTTGACTTCTAAAGTCAAGAAGCTAGAGACTTGCAAATCTGCAGAACTTGCTCTGCGATGCGAAGGGTATGGAGGCCCACATGTAAACTGGAGCTGTATGGTGGATGGTAAGCCTGAAGATGCCAACTTTGTGCAGAACCAGCCCCGCTAGCAATATAACAAAAATTTTGAGTGGAGGAACAATCAGAACTCTGGGTGGAGAAACAACGGGAACCGTCAGCAACCAGGTAACAACCAAAACTTCTCGCAGCAGCCGCGACAATTCAACAATTACCACAGCAGCAGTTCATCGGATGGACTCGCTCGCCTTAAAGAATCCATATCCCGAATGTTCGCAGAAGCTGAGAGGAAGATGAAAGAGAAGTTCAGAAGCAATGATGCTGAACTTTGAAACCAGTAAGCCTCTATTAAAATGCTCGAGAAGCAACTCGGCCAAATAGCAAAAATGGTAGGCGAAAGAGCCCTAGGTTCTCTCCTTAGCAACACAGAACCCAACCCCAAAGTGATGGTGAACACAATAACACTCTGTAGCCGAAGGGTTGGACCCGAGGAAGCTTCTCCAAGCACAACAATGCCAACCCCACCTCCCCCAAAAAAAAAAACTAGAGCACATATCCCTGTAGCAGTAGAAGGAGTCATGAAAGACCTAAAGGTTCCTTATCCTAGCAGACTCGACAAAGCCAGAAATGAGGAACAGTTTGGTAAGTTCATGAGCCTTCTAAGACAGTTACATATTAACTTACCTTTTGTTGAAGTCCTTTCTCAGATGCCGAAGTACACAAAATACATGAAAGACTTCTTGACCAACAAGCGCAAAATAGCAGAACTTAACTTTGTCAGTCTAGGAGAAGAATGCTCTGCCATTCTTTCAAGCACTATTCCCCAAAAGCAGCTAGACCCTAGTAGCTTCACACAACCTTGTGTAGTAGGAAACATTGAAGTCTTAAACGCATTTGCTAATCTAGGGGCCAGCATAGATCTTATGCCTTCCTCCATGTTTAACAAGTTTACCTCGGTAAACCTACTCCCACAAGGATGAGCATCCAGCTAGCAGACAGATCAGTCAAGTATCCTTCAGGTATCGCTGAGAACCTCCTAGTCCAAATAGGAGAGTTTGTTTACCTTGCCGACTTTGTCATGCTGGATATGGAAGAAGATAAGTAGGTACCACTTATCCTCAGATGACCATTCCTTGCAACAACGCAAGCAATGGTAGACATGAGCAACGACACTCTAACGATCAAGTTCGGTGACCAGGAAGCAACCTTCGACGTAGGTAAGAAATCGGATAGTACCTTGCAGATGGTGGAGAGCATCGAGTCAGGTCTAGCATTTGCATATCAACGAATAGAGGACGCCTCTCCTCCACCATCATTTTTCTAGACCAGGAATGCGGGTCTAGCCAGCAGATCCATACAATAAACCTGACGTGCCATGGCGGCTTACCATGGAAGTCTAAAGTAAAAGCAAGAAGAATAGGACGGACTTTAAAAAAATCTTCAAGACGGTCAGAATTCCGCCCCTTCCTTCCCTTCTTACTTTAACTTTAGATATCTATCTTAGTTTATGATTAGATTAGTCTTTACTTTTCAGTACTAGTAGTTTAGTTACTAGTACTGGAGATCGGGGTTCACCTAGTATAACTCTAAGCTCAGACCAGCAGCATCACCCCTACTAAGACGCGGGCAGATCTACCGGATCTCCAGTACAATTATTTTATAGTTTAACTTAGTATTGTAGGTATCAAATAAGGAAGACAATCAAGGGAAGCGCGAAAGAGCCAGGAGTTTCGGCAAGGCGTTGCGACTGTACAAGCACGATGCATGTCTAGTTAGGGCATTTGGTGACAATTTTCTTACCCTTAAATTATTTAAATCACACCTTGCTTTGTTTATGTAATTAAAAAGCACATTGAGGGCAATGTGCAATTTAAGTGTGGGGACGGGATTGTCAACCTTCGTTAGAAACACGCAACACTGATCTTTTGCTCTACCCAAGAAAAAAAATTCGAAAATAAGCCAAACTTTGTCATTTGAAAAGCCAACAAAACCTATTTTTGGACCAAAATCAACTGAATTAAAACTTCGTTTTCCCAAACATAAAAGATTTAAGCCATTTGGTAACAATTAGACTAAATTACAATTTTTTTCCTTTAAATTTTGACAAACTATGGATTTTGTCCTTCTATATTTAAAGTTGCAATTATTGTCCTTTAAATGAAAAATTGTTACAATTATTGTCCTTTTTGGTTAACATTGTTAAAACCACCATTAGTTTACAATTTACATGCTTTTTATTCCTTTTTTTTAATTCTTTTCTTATAAATGCACATGCACGTTATATATCCATAAGATTTTCATAGTATTATATTCGTCTTTTTAAAACACTAAAAGGAGAATATTAACTCATTCCTTTGTAAGTACAATAGAATTAGCTAATGGTTACCATTTGTTTCACCAAATTAACAAAGCCGACATTATTCGAGCTGGTATTTTGTCTCATATAACACTTAACATACAAGTTTATATCTTTTCATATATATCCTTCTAAAAGTTCAAAATCCATATAATATCTTTCTGGATTTCAGAATATCATCTTTACTGATTGTATTAATTTGTGTAATTACAATACTTTTATTGTTTGAAATGATAATTATAACGTAATAAAGTTTAGAAAGATATATATGATATTTTTCATATTTAGGAGGAAATATATAAAATGGCTCTTTATATCAATTATTGGTGTTTAGTTAATAAAACTTATTTGTATACATGCAGAACTACCTCTATACCTAATATTGGGCATGGTGTGTCCGGTGATTAATGTATTATTTACCCGTTTGGTAACATGGTTCAGTAATGCATTTGAGCCACAGGCGTATGCGTTAGTAATGCTTTTTATCTTTACGTTTTTATGTTTAACGGTCAAATTTTTATTGGTGGTTATGATTAATGAGTGGTATATTATATTGTAGGCCGGAATTGCTTGCTTCCGACAGCCACAAAACACCATTTATCGATTCTCTAGAAGGCGAAGAAGAGGAAGATGGTTCAAGGGTTAATATATAGTGAAGAAGACAACAATAAAAAAGGAGATGGGGAAATACAAGAAAAGTACATCTTTACCCTCATATTTTTTCAAGATGGAATTGGCTAGCGGCACCAGTTAACTATTGGTTAATTAAAGGACAATAATTGTAACAAGTTTCAAATTAAAGGACAATACTTGCAACTTTAAAAATAAAAGGACAAAATCCATAGTTTGGTAAAGTTTAAAGGAAAAAAATTGTAATTTAGTCTAATAATTATTAAAGCATTTCAGGAACAGCAAACCAAACCAAAAGTTTATTTTTATACAACTGGTACTTAAAACATTTTTTCCCATATTTTCAAAGAGTGTTTGAACCTAACCCCTGTAAGTATCTAACTCGTTCCACCCTGAAAATATAGTGAGAAACCAGGTAAGTAATTCAAGCGAGAACTTGGTACGGGTATACAGTCCAAGATGGACAAAGTCGGAAAACATGTTTTCAGATGATTGAGGCCCCTAGGATAAACCCCTTTTCCTTCTTTCAAAAATATATTTTTACCACCCAATCATACTCCCCCTAGTTAAACCCTTTGAGCCTAAACCTTTCAATTCTCAACCCGCAAATTTATTTGCACTTACCCCTTTTCTCCTAAATAGCCTTTTTCGCACCAAGCTTTGCACACCACAAACTTTTTGGTACCCTTTTTATTTTCGCAAAACAAAGATTTTGAAGAAAGTTTCTCAAGAATAAGTGACCACCCTACCACCAGAATACGATATTATCTGTCCGGACGATTGCTGCATAAATATGTCCGACTCAAGAGAACATCTACGCTAGTACGTTTGTTATTTGTCTATAAAAAAAACTTTGTTTCTGGAAATAAAAAAGAAAAATCTCTTTGTAGTTACTATCCCCAGTCACGAAAACTTTGAACTTTCTGAAAAATCTAAGTTTTGCAACTTTTCACCCTTTGTACATCAACTTCCCAAACCCCTTAGTCCAAACCTACCCTCAAAGCCCGTAAGCCCTCATGATGACAACATGAATTTTGGCGAGATCCGTGGCGGATTGATCCCTTCACAAGCCTATGACCCTTGCTTAATTCTACGTCGGTATGAGTGATCCCTCAAAGTCCGCACATATACTAACCCGAGTGTCGAGTGATCCCTTGTGAGGTGTACATAGTTGAATAAATCTAAACTTTTCAATAGGTATAGATGTCACCCCTATTACTTCAATAAAATAACAACCAAATGGATAAAAATCAAAGTAATGGGAGGACGGGTTTTTTTAGCCAAGTGATTGGTCCATAACATGTCAAGGTAAAAATCAGAAAAATAAACGGCGGCTGTTTTCTAAGTTTGCTTGAGGGCAAGCAAAAGATTAAGTGCGGGGATGTTTGATGTACCTTAAAATATACATGTTTTATAGCCAGATCTCCCCTGCGTATTGGGTAAAATATGACTAACCATCACAAAGAAACAATGTTTTTCTCTTCTTTGTAGTTTTTCAGGTTTTACTAGAGCCAAAATCACAGAAGGAACGAATAATGCAAGAAAAACTGATCAAAGCAGAAAAATCTGAGATTTTGAAGTTCAGCACGCCCCGTGCCTCACCCAACACGGCCCGTGCCTAATACCAGCTCAGCCCTAGGACGTGCCTCTGTCTGCGCAACACGGTCCGAGCCTACTAAAGCACACCCCGTGCCCTTGACCACCTTGCAGAACATCAGAAGTCTCTGACACAGCACACCCCATGTTCCGTGAAGCACACCCTGTGCCTCTGACCATCTTGCAGAACGCCAGAACTCTTTGACACAGCACGTCCCGTGTTCCGTGAAGCACGCCCCGTGGCCCTCTGACATAACACGCCCCGTGCCTAGTTTGGCACGGGCTGTGCCCACTACGGCTGGTCTATAAATAGGAGAAGCCATCTTCATTTCTCCTTGCTCACTTCTCCCTCCCTCTCTTCCACTAGTTACCATCTTTTCGGTTGTGAGCCATTTGTTTTAGTGTTCTATTTTTTACTCGTCAAAGATTGTAAGAACTTTAACTTATGGTGATAATGACATGTTATTTGTCTATGAATCTTTCATTATATATTAAGCATATCTTTAGACTAACATTTGTCACCCTCAATCTTTCAAGTGTTAGTCAAATTCTTACACTCGTTCGGGAATAAACGAATCTTTGGTGGGTTGGTAAACTGTTTTTGTAACCTTGCTTTAAGGTGAAATAATGACTTTATAAAATCTATTTTTATTGAAAGTGTATTACTGGTTTTCTGAACCAAGCGTGCTCTACGTGTCACAGACAATTTGGGGAGTCGAAATCCCAAAGGCCAGACCTATGCCACCCGGTTGGGGGACGATGCATGATCTAAAAGGTAACTCACGCCCCATGCTACATGATATGTTTGAGTTCCATATGTCTATGTAAGCAAACTCGGCTGACCACGCAAGTGCGGGCTGAAAGTATTTGGTTGGCAATGACGATTGGTAATATTTTGTCACTTCACGGAAGCCGAGATGGTTCGTGTTTGTGAATTTGGCTCTGGTTACGCTGGACGTGTATGCGCGAGAGCGGTGCACGAAAGAAATGGACCTTAGTCCCTTGAAAAGATAATCTTTATAATAAAATAATCCAGCACGCAGGGTTGTTCCCCTGCTGGTTCATGACGGCGTGTCGAGTATGGTAAGTCTGCCGGTTTGAGGGACCCCGTAACTAAGTGGCGTTAGCTTCACTATATTTGTTTGCCAACAACATTGCTCCCCGGGGTTCGTACTCCTCGTAGACGATCACCTGGGAGAGCGGTGATGCTTGATTTGAGGCTGAGAGGCGGTCTTGCTGCCTGCTGGTGAATAATCTTATGGGAAGGGTATAAATTACGAGTTACCAACTTCACCACTGATAAGTCTCCCAAATGATATTATCTGCGACCGAGTTGATCAAGACACACCTTTTTAGTGTAGCTATTCTGTTTTAATTACTTTACATATATATATATATATATATATATATATATATATATATATATATATATATATATTACTAACATCTTCACTTGAAGATTGCTCAGGTTAGACGTCAACAACGATGAAGTATCTAGAGCCCTCCTTTTCCGTTGTGTCTTTGGTCGACCCCGATTCAACTTACCACTACTATACTACCCACGATGGGTGCACTTGTCCGTGAATGTGGTGAAATAGTAGGTGTTAGTAAATCAGGTTTTATAAATTTAAAAGCTTCAAATGCTAAAAAGGTGTCACAAAATAACGCCATATTTTATATATACACCACAGCACACCATACTTATTAATCCGTAAATCATGAAAACGTGAAATTTCAAAATGAGTCGGGTTTCACAACCGGGTAAAATGCAAATGTTACAAGATTAGAGTTAAACGTATGGTGGTTACGGATGAGACTTTGGAGCTGATTCCGAAGTCTTTTAAGAAGTTTAAGGTCTTGATTTTGTCATCGTGTGAGGGTTTCAACACTGACGAGCTTGTCGCCATTACCGCTAATTGTAGGTGAAACAACTCTTTTATTTCCATCAGTTTGTACAAATTAATTATCTTTTTTCTATTATGTTTTATTGTTGTCTTCAACTCGGTGTAAAATGTTTAGTTAAACCTTATTGGTGCACATAAAAAACTTTTGGACCTTGATCAACAACGTCTATAAATACGAGGCTTCTCTTAAGAAAGTTTGTTCTATTATAACTAGGTGTTTTATGAGGCTATAAATTCAAGAATATGGTTAATATGGGTAGAAAAGACTAAAATGCTCCTCACATGAGGGGCACATGAGGTGACTTAATGAAGTTTTTTTTAATGAGTGTTAAGTGAAGTGTATTTTTTTTAAAAGGACACAATCAGTAATTAGTGAATTTAAAGTATAAAATTTACTCGTTATAATATACACATGACCTACTCATTAGGCTATATGCAATCATACCCCCCCCCCCCCCACTGTCTGGGCAAATCATGTGGCAGTCCAGTCATAAGGGAGGTTATGAAAAATAATGATGTAGTAATAAAGCCCTTATAATCCCATTGTAACCATTACTAAATTATTTTATTTTTTAATTTAAATAAACTAATTAAATAAAAACGACTTTTAATTAAATAAAAATATAAATTACATATAAAGAAAATCACATAATTAAAAATTAAAAAAAAAATACATAAATCAGAAAACTAGATACCATATTACTCATTGATCCAATCCCTAATCCAAAGTGCTAGCGCTCGTGCCTCGCCATAGGTTGGGAGCAATTTCTCAAGTTGTTTCATATCTTTTGGCATGTGACGGGTTTCCACAAAATCCATTTGTATCACTCATACCACTTCAGGCTCCACCGGTTGAGATTGATGGAATAGTTGTGATTGTTGAAATTGTTGAAAATGTTGAAATTGTTGTTGAGGGTAAGCGTTAAAACCATATCCTTGAGCAAACCCATACGGTTGTTGTTATTGCGGGGTCTGTGGCAGCCCCAAATTAACAACATATGCAAATAAACCATCATCATTTGGTGTTTGTGGTGGTTGTTCATTCTCACCCGTTCCTCATGGTGCTTGAAAACGAGGATTAGGTGGACCGTCAAATGGTGAACCATAAGGAAACATTTTGTATAAAATTATAAAAGATATAGAAAGGGAGAAGAGAGAATAGAATGGTGTGATTAAAATTGTGTGAAATATGGTATATTATAGGTGAATAATTTAGAAAAAAAATGATTTGGTCGTTAGAATAGAGCCGTTGAACGAGTATTTTCTTTATTCTCTCCATTTTCTCAACGTCATAGTTACAACGCCCTTGAAATATTTTTATCTCATAGCGTCCTTGGGGGTGCTATAAGACGCGATAAGATAATTGTGGGTTAACGTGATAGCCTTAGCCACAAAACTCGTGTTCATCTATGTCTCCGTCGTCAATGTGGGAGTAGCCCACTTGGTACAGACTTTGTCCTTTTCGTTGGAGGTCTTGGGTTCAAACCTAGACAATGATGTATTTGGTATAAACAAATAATATATGGGAAAGTTATTGTACAAAGGCTTTTTTCCGTGCGAAGTAAGGGCATAATTGTTCAGCTTACGTTTGATAATCACGTACTATTTGACACCGTGTTTTTTTGTAGCAAAATGGTGTTAAAGGGGAAATTGTCATCATATTATCATCAAATATGTTGTAACAAAAAACCTCTTTATTTCATAATCACGCAAGGTATATTGATAATCATGTAGGATATATTTAATAATCACGTAATATTTTCCACGATTTTTTTTGGTGGCAAATAGGTGTCAAAAGGGCAATTCTCACCATTTTGCCACCAAATATGTTGTGAAAAAAAATCTTCTTTTGTAGTCGATATTTGTCACAATTTTTGTGATCGCTGGTGGCAAATATGTGTCACCAACGTTTTTGCCACCCTGTTTTTTTGTAGAAAAATGGTGTAAATAGGCAATTATCACTTTTTTACCACCAAATGTGTTGTGACAAAAAAACTCCTCTGTACTAGTGATATTTCATAATCACGCAAGCTATATTGCATAATCACGCAAGCTTTATTTCATAATCACGCAAGCTATATTGATAATAACCCAAGATATATTTAATAACCACGCAATATTTGCCATGATTTTTGTGGTTGCAAATAGATGTCAATAGGGCGCTACACATTTTTACCACCATGTTTTTAGTAGCAAAATGGTGTCAATATAGCAATTGTCACCATTTTGCCACCAAGTATATTCACGCAAGCTTTATTCATAATCACGCAGGCAAGTTTTATTTCATAAACACGCAAGAGGACACATAGACGAGTTTAAAAAAAAAGAGTTTATCTTGTTTAAAAAAAAATATAGCAATACTATACTCAAATTAAGATTAATTAAATGCTCGAGTTTATGGCGTAATTATTTAAAACATCTGATGTTATATAAAAAAATTTATAGATATTTAAAAAAGTTGATGGAAACTTTAAAAAGTCAAACAATTTTATGTTATACCCATTGTAAGGAATATTACTTTGAAGATTTCTGGCTGAAAGCCAATTTTGAGTTGTTCCGGCTGAAGTTGAAGTTTGAGCGGAAGTCTCAAGTTCAAGTGGAACAGGCAGCTCAACCGGAAGAGACAAATTTTGTCTTATAGCGAATATTTCGGGTGAACTCGATTATCTACCAGATAATGAGTTCAACCGGACTTTTCCAGAGAAGTCTTTTTAGTCGTCCAATCCTGCAAAAGCTTCTTGGTTGCTTCCAAATCTATCAAAGTCGCTCTCCCAAAGTAGAATGTTGTTGATCACACGCAAGATATCCCATCTGTCGAAGTTTATTCTTTTGGTAGTTGTATTTGACTTTTTGTTTAACGGTTTAGATTAAATCATTTGAGATCAATGGATGTCATTGATCTCATCTGCACTATATATAGCTTAGTTAGTTCTTAGTTTACACACGGTTCTTGATCAACTTGTAATAGTGTAACTTTGAGTTAATGCAAATAGTGCATAGTATTTTATACATCGTTATTACTATTTTTATGCAATCAAACACTTACATTGTACAAGAGAACTAAATATGCTTAAGTAAAGTGAAATATAACTTCATTCTGTAGGGTTAGATTTACAAGTAGAGGGTTTCTTGTTAAGTTAAAGTCTAATTAACATCGATCCTACAAGTGGTATTAGAGCTTTGGCTCCCAATTTGAAGACTCATAGTGCTTCAAAGTTGATACTCTACTTGTTTACTTTACAAGCTTTGTTGTTTTTGTCTTTCAAAAGTTTTTCAAAATGAGTGAACTCAGTTTAGGATCTTCAAATAGTAGCGCTAACAAACCACCAATGTTCACTCCTGATGACTTTGGTACCTGGAAACTCAGGATGGAAGGTTTTGTTAGGATCTTAGATCATCGTATATGGAAGTCCTTGACTGAAGGTCCCTACACTCCTATGGTTCAATCAGCTGATGAGGCTGAAGTCAGAATACCAAAACCTTTAGACAAATACGTTGAATCTGACTATGCTGCTCTTGAATTTGACTACAAAGCATATTGAACTCTACAGGCTGCACTTCCTAACTCCATCTTAAGTGCTTTGAGTGAAATGTATGAAGGAACTAGTGAAGTTAAGGAAAACAAGAAAGATGTTTTGAAACAGAAATATGAAAACTTTACTTACAAATCTGGTGAATCTATGACTAACCAGTACCTGAGATTTGTTTCTTTACTTGATGAACTACAAAAACTAGATGTAAAACTAGATCAAGTTGATGTAAACAGAAAATTTCTACGTTCTTTGCCTTCTATGTGAACAGTATACATTGTAAGCATCAAAGGATGTAAAGATCTGAAAAAGCTGAAGCTTAGTGAACTTCATGGTGTACTCAGTGCATATGAAATGGAACTAAATCTTAAGAAAACTCACTTTCTGAATCAACTCAGTTGTTCTCAACTGTTCTAGTGACTACTGATTTTCATAATCAAAGATCTTCAAACTCATCTTCTTATCAGTCACCTATAGTCAGCTTCCCTGAGACACCAAGGTGTCGAGAGAGTTCTTCAAACATGTTTGACAACTCTCACAATCCTCATGTAGCAACTGAATCATACCAAGGCTTCATTCATGAAGATCTAGAGTGTATAGGTGCTGATGGCTTAGAAGAAATGGACATTTTGACCCAACTTGCTATGGTGTCTTTTAGAGCCCAAAGATTTTACAAAAGAACGGGTAGAACCTACAAAGGAGCGAAAGGTGCTCACATTGGCTTAGACAAAAGCAAGGTGAAATATTACAACTATCACCAACTTAGACACTTTGCAAGATAGTGCTCACAACCAAGAAGAGAAGGACAGAACCAAGGTCATGTCTAAATGAAGAATCATGGTGGAAATAACTCAAACAACAACTCTGCTCACAGTTCGGGTCAGCAACCTACTCCACCAAAACCAACCGGAAGTCAAAACCATCAAAATGTTGTTGCTGCTGTAGCAAATCAAACTGAATGTGTTGAATGGGAAGACTTCATAGCTGAATTTGAGCTAATCAGTCATGCTTTTGTTGGGTTTTGTTAGGGTTTATCAAAGTCTTATTAACCTCTTAATAAGTAAAACGCAGCGGAAAACAAAACTTTCTCAAAGTTATGATATGTTAAAACCGATTTTTAACCTTTAAAGAAAACCCAAAACAAGGGAGGATCCAGAAATGCATGCTATCAAGTAAAACAACCAGAGGGTGTTTTAGATATACCTTCTTCCAAGAAAAATGGTGTCAAGAAGATGATGAGGTTGAAAAGCAAGCTTTAAAGGAGAAACCTCAAAGTTGTGATACCTACAAACTCAAGCAACAAGCACCCTTTTGTTGCTAGCATTTCTTGAAGACCAGCTCTTCCTTCGCCTCTTGATGAATCCGAATCCAACAAGATCTTGGAACAAATTTCCAGATTTCTAATTAGCAGGAAGGTGTTCTTGCTTTGAAGGAGAGAGAGAGAGAACTTGAGTATGAGAGAAGCAAGTATGTAATAAATGACTATTGTAGTAAACAAGGTTGCATGCTTTGTTTAAATAATAAGCACAATCACCCTCTTAATGGGAGGTGGGTGAAAGTCCAAGAGCATATAGTACATTATTCAAAATTACCCTCTTAATGTTCCTAGTCAAACTAGGAGCATATAGTACATTATTCAAACTAGGAGCATATAGTACATTATTCAAAATTACTTCCAAACCACTTGGAATTTCCAAAATATAGTCTCCTTGGGCTTCAACTTGAACGTTTGCTCCATTGCCCATAAAGAGACTAACTTCTCCCGTCTTTAAGTGCTTATTTCTTTTGAACTCCTGTAACATATTACATATATGAGTTCCACATCCGGTATCCAATACCCATGTGTTAGAAGAAATATAGATCATAAAGGTCTTACCCGAGTTTTGAGCTTCATCCTTCTTTTCTTTCAACCCTTTGAGATAGGTCGGACAATTCCTCTTCCAATGTCCTACCTCACCACACTCAAAGCATGGATCATTTGAAGCAACCTTTGCCTCTTTTCCTTTGGTTTTGGGCTTCTTTCTTGCCCTTCCCCTTGACAAATCCCTTCCCTTTGGCAACCCTTGCCTTTGAGAAGCTAGAGGTAGAGCGAGACCTCTTCTTGCTACTACCTTCATTGATTGTTAAAATGGGCCCAACACTTTTGCCCATCCCTTCTCGGCCATTTTAAGCATCCCATGAAGCTCGGGAATGGTCTTCTCCCAACCATTCATATTGTAATTCAATACAAAAGTGTCCAACTCTTTGACAAAGAGTTGAGGATCAAATCCGTAGCCAACTCTTTTGAAATGGGACAATTGAGCCTTTCAAGACGATCAATGAGACTCTTCATCTTAAGAACATAAGATGAAACCGTTTATGACTTGTCCATACGACATGCTTGGAGTGCTCGAACCGCTCAGTCCTTGCCTTTTGTTGGAACATTTCCTTCAATTGGCATATTATGTCGTATGCCCCATGATTCTCTAAATCCTTTTGAAGCTCGGGTTTCATACTTGCTTGCATGAGGCATGAAACTTGGACGGAGTCCTCGGTGTACTTCACCCAATCGGCATAAGCCTCAATATCTTCGACATCGGGTTCGTCGGGGATAGGATCGTCAAACATATAAGACTTCTTTTCTTGTTTGAGAACAATTCTCAAGTTGCGGTACCAATCCATAAAGTTGTCTTGGTTGAGACGGTTCTTGTCTAAGATGGATCTTAGTGATAGGTTATGGACGTTTGTGGCGGGGATGATTTCGTTATTATTGGCCATCTACAAAATTTAACAAAGTTCTATTAAGTATCATCGATATCAATATAAACCTTTTAGTTTACTTAATACCCTTTTATGGCTCATAGATAATTAATAAATTAAAACCTAGAATCCAACGTTACATTTAAGTTGTGGTTAGGTGACCTTAATCTCACTCCTTAAATTAACAAGGTAGTCAACGTTTGACAATTGCAACTCTTTGCAACTTCTAGTAGTATGGGATCGATTAAACATCTTATGTTTAGTTGGCATATTTAATCCCATCAACGCCTTTGGTTCCCCATGCTTCGGTGACCCTATTCACATGGTCCCCAAATCAAGTTGTCCTACCTATACACACGTGTAAATTTTCACATACAACTGGTTAGGTGACCTTTATCCCACAAATATGGTAAACCTACCTCAAATATATAAGTTCCCTCAAATATGGTTAGGTGACCTTTATCCCATAAAGAGTTTACAAGTAAATTGAGTGTTGTATAAAAGGATGGCGTCTAAACTTGTTTTAAAAAAGGGTCGTTTTTAGTTTTCATGATTCTAGTGTAGAAAACTCTATGTACCATACAATTCACATGCATTCTAATGTATGGTACCCTAGTGTTGTTGAAATCCAAATTTCATGGTTCTTTCATAAAACCCATTTTATTAGTAAAACATTAACTTTTAATAAAATCCATTTTATTATATCTTTTGTTAATGACATTTTAAGAACTGATTTTAGCTTGTTAATGTTTATTAGTTTGTTTTAGCATGCATATCCACATATCATCCAAACATCAAAATAAACAACCACACAAGCATAATAATATAGGTGCATAGCCAAAGCCAACTGTTGACAACACTTTTTAGCCGAAACAAGTGCTTGTCAAGGTCTCTCCTAAGGGACAAAATGACACAAGTGGTGTGATGGTGAACTTCCACTTGAACCCGCATCCAAATGCTTCAAGTGTTCCACCTTTGGTTGTGTCTAGCTTGATTTCTTTGGGCTTGATTGGGCTCTCCAAAACACCTCCAAACTCTTTTGGGCCTCCATCTTGAATATTCGGTCCAAACCGAAAACCCCTTCTTGGTGCATCTTCCTTTTACAAAATGAATCCTAATAAATTTTTCTAGTAATTAAAATGCATCTATTCTATTTACTTACATACTAAATGAAAATAAATACTTACATACCAAATTAAAATAAATAAATTACACAACCCAAAGAACCTACTTAAATATTACAACCCTTTTGGAACAAATAAGTACAAACTATTGGAAATAAGTACAAAACATGGAATTAAGTACAAACACAACCAAAATCATTCACAATCCAACACAAGGTCATGGCTAGGTCTTATGCACCAAAATATACATCCAAATGTACTAAATCTATTATGGTTCCCTTTTTTACCCATTCCCATTTTCGGTCCAACACAAAACCGAAAATCATGAGTTTGTTGTCCAAACAACCAAAAACACCAAACTGATAAAATGTATAAATCTCTCAAGATAACCACATGCATGTTAGTGAAGCATGTTGAAAGACAAAGGGAATCCATAGACAAAATTTTGGCTATATGGTATGGAAGACCAAAAACCGAACTTTTGTAGAGTTAACCAACTAACTCTTTTGAAGCATGCACTCATATAAGCGGCTCTAATTCCATTGTTCGGTTTTGTTAGGGTTTATCAAAGTCTTATTAACCTCTTAATAAGTAAAACTCAGCGGAAAACAAAATTTCTCAAAGTTATGATATGTTAAAACCGATTTTTAACCTTTAAAGAAAACCCAAAACAGGGGAGGATCCAAATACGAAATGCATGCTATCAAGTAAAACAACCATAGGGTGTTTTAGATATACCTTCTTCCAAGAAAAATGGTGTGAAGAAGATGATGAGGTTGAAAGGCAAGCTTCAAAGGAGGAACCTCAAGGTTGTGATACCTACGAGCTCAAGCAACAAGCACCCTTTTGTTGCTAGGATTTCTTGAAGACCAACTCTTCCTTCGCCTCTTGATGAATCCGAATCCAATAAGATCTTGGAACCAATTTCCATATTTCTAATTAGCAGGAAGGTGTTCTTGCTTTGAAGGAGAGAGAGAGAGAACTTGAGTATGAGAGAAGCAAGTATGTAATAAATGACTATTGTAGTAAACAAGGTTGCATGCCTTGTTTAAATAATAAGCACAATCACCCTCTTATTGGGAGGTGGGTGAACGTCCAAGAGGAGAGAGAGGGGGGGGGGAAGCTTTTCAAACCTTTTTAAACTCCCTCCCATTCATCTAGTCCATTTCCTTGTCCACATTCATTTGGTCATGCTTCAGTTGACCCATGTAACATGTTACATGTACATATATGGTGTAACATATAAATATGTTTTATGTAACAATTTATTTAACCAATTAAATAATATTGTTGCCATACTTCTCTAATTTAAATCATCCATATGATTTAACACAAGTTAGATTAATTAGAAACCGATTTCTAGTTGTCTTCTATAAGTGACATTTATTCATTTGATTATATCTTAAATGAATGTCATATGGGTGTTTGTCTAGCTCATTATTGGGTATGACCCGACTTGGATCATAACGTACTAGCCACATCAATCTAGTATGTGTCTTGGGCAGACCGAGTCCAATAGCTTTGATGGCCAAACAAGACTCCACTTCAGATCAGGTGCAGAAGAAAGGCCAAAATAGCCTATGGGTAGTAGACAGTGGATGCACTTGCCATATGACAGGGAATAAGAAAATACTAGAAAATACAAAAAGAATTAACGGAGGACCAGTTGCCTTTGGTAGCACAAAAGGCCATATCTCAGCACAAGGAGACGTGAGTAACGGACTGGTAAGTTTTGATAGAGTCAATTTTGTTGATACATTAAATTTTAATCTTCTTAGTGTCTCACAAATGTGTGACAAGAATTTAAATTTGATGTTTAATGAGAGAGAGGCTATAGTTCTCAACCTGGTGTTAAAATTCCTGATGAGCTAATCATGCTTAAAGCACCCAGGAGAGATGGACTATACATCTTGGATATGTCAGTTGCTACACCTTCCTATGGCACTGCTTGTTTTATATCCAAAGCCTCAAGTGATGAGTCTGATTTGTGGCATAGGAGGTTAGGACATGTAAATTACAAGAACATGCACCGAATTGTCAATCTTGGCTTGGTTAAGGGTCTTCCTAACAAGCAGTTTACATGTTCTGAACACTGTGTACCTTGTCTCAAGGGCAAGCAACACAGAACCTCTTTTAAGTCAAAAGTTGAATCTTCAATTTCACAACCTCTAGAGCTACTGCACATGGATCTCTTCAGTCCCACTAGAGTGATGAGTTTAGGGAAAAGGTCATACTGTTTTGTTATAATTGATAATTTTTCTAGGTACACTTGGGGTTTTTTTTTTAAAACAAAAGATGAAACTCCTGAATTGCTAAAAACTCTTGTGATCAATATAGAAAATCAATCCAATCTTAAAGTTAAAACAATCAGATGTGACAATGGCACTGAATTTAAAAATAATGTTTTGAACTCATTTTATGAAGAAAAGGGAATTGTTAGACAATTTAGTGCTCTTAGAATTCCACAACAGAATGGTGTTGCTGAAAGGAGAAATAGGACACTAATTGAAGCTGCTAGGTCAATGTTAGTAGACTCTAAACTCCTTGTGATATTTTTGGCAGAATCAGTGAACACTGCCTGTTATGTCCAAAATAGGATTTTGATCAAAGGCAAGAACAAGACACCCTAAGAGCTTTGGAGAAAAAGAAAGCCTAATATTTATTTCTTTAAGCCATTTGGATGTCCCGTTACAATATTAATAACCAATGAGCTATTGCCCAAATTTGCAGAAAAGGTAGAAGAGGGATATTTTGTTGGATATTCTGATGTGTCTAAGGCATACAGAGTATGCAACAAGAGAACCAAAATTGTTGAAGAAACAATAAATGTGTCTTTCAATGAAAAATCTTCCAACAATTTTGAGTCTCAGCCCACTTGGTTATTCGATATTGATGCACTAACTACTTCTTTCAACATAAATGTTGAGAAGCCTGTGAGTTCTTCAGTGCAGGAACAGAATCATTACAGGTCAGCTGATGGACATTGGAAGAGCAACCATGCTGAAATAAAGAAGCCAATCTTCTTCTCTTCAATGAGCATCAAACCTATCTTGCCAAGCAATGGAAACAAACCTTCTGAAATAGTTCAAATTGATACTGAAACAGTTCCGGTTGAAGTCCAAGCGGAACATGTTACTCCGGCAACCACTGGAACGGATCTTACTACTGCATGATTCGGTCAATCTAATAACACGGATGTAAATAAAGCTTTGCTTTATTGATTCACTTAGAGGTTACAAGCTAGAGAGAGAAACACACTCAAACACACATAGTTAAGATGTAGAGATGACAGAACTTACTAGCTCTCTCTCTAACAAGCTATTTATAGTGTAAGCATACTAACTGGCAGACCACCCATGAACCATTTGGTACGCCCGTACCAAAGATGCTGCGTACCATTTGGTACGGCCACCTTAGTATGATATCACTAAGACTCATATAGCCGCTCTAACCTAGATACAATACACGAGACACACGGTATCATAGGAATATGCTCTAACAAACTTCCCCTTAACGTGTATTGTAGCTAGCTATCTATCTATCTAACAACACTTCAGTCTTCAATCTTCAGCATCACTGAGTCTGATCTTCAACTTGAAATCTTGTCAGAAATAGAGCTTGCATTGCTGGATAAATCTTGAACAATCTCTGAACTTCAAGATCCACTTGTGAAAGATATTACATACTCCCCTTTTCACCATGCTTGAGTCTTGTCACACAGAATAACCTGCAATTTCAGAAGACAGAAACGCGGTTTTCTTTTTCTTTTGAAAATTAATTTAATCTTAGCACAAAACTTCTCTTCGAGAATCCAAGATATAGTTTTGAATTTTGAATTTTGTATAATTGTATCGATCGGTCGAAAACAAATAAGAACCAAAATATTTTTGACTTTTTGAAACTTTATATCAAAACACACCGAAAATCTTTTTGATTTTTCTAAGTTTATGCTAAAACACACCTAAAATATTTTTGAATTTTTCAGATATGAAACATAAACGCAATACAGAAATGAAATAATGAATTACACACTATTTTTGTCTTTTGCAAGAAAGACCACAACTTGGGATCATATTGGTCATGACATGCTGAACTACACTTCAATTTCAATTACTTCAGCACACAAGTCATGTCGATTGTCGGTATAATTTGTCCATATTTAAACTCAGGCAGAATCATACTCATAACATCTGGATATGTTAAGGTATTGATTAGATTTGCTTTGACTAGCGTACCTCACACTATTTGACATATTCAGACATTTCTCTGTTTTTCTTTCTATTCTCCTTTTGTGTGATAGCACTTGTGATTGTTCACAACGCATAATGTTTTTCATGATATTGTCAACTGTGTTCCATGCAAAAAAAAATAAGAAAGGTAAATCGTCTACCTTAAGGTCGATCTTTCGATACGCAGATAAGGCCTCGGATTTAACGAAATAAGAAAAGTAAAAGAAGTTCAAGTTGTATAACCCAACAACAATCAGGTCGGTACTCCCGTACACGCAGACAAAGTCCGATGAGTTATACGAAACACCAAATAAAATAAAGCAGAATGTCAAACGAACAACGTTCAGGTTAGTCTTGTGGACACGCAGAGAAAGTCCGGTCGTTTGACAACATAAAGAAAATAAAACAAGTTTAAATCTTTGCAAAATGAACACATGTATACATAGTGACTTCTCATTTTTCTCTTTTTTAACATATCTTTTTCTTGATATCATGAGATACGCATCAAGATGTTGTCCACTTGGTCAATGTGACAACCGGCAATTTCCCAGGCTAACTCCGTTAATAACTTGTGTTATATTTTGATAACGTCCGTTACTTCGGTTAACTATAATAGTTATGAGCACTGCACATGAGTCTAGACGTCGGTTGACCAACTCGAATGTATATAATTTATAATTTTATATAAATTATATTTTATGATTTCATGAAAACGTTTTGTCATTTTATGTGGCAATTATATTTATTATTTTTATGTGTTATATATGTATATGTATGCACATGTTGCTTTATGATCTTATGTGACCGTGTGTCAGTAATTATACGAAACGTTCTATAATTTTATAGGAACTTAAAAACATATAGTTATGGGGTTATAACTATGATTTTATGTGAATCACTATTATAAATTATAAGGTTGTATTTATGATTTTATGTGTACCAATTAGGGTTCACACTTTAGATATATATAGTACGTTGATTCTATTCGATCAAAATCTCGTATTTATACGGTTAAATTTATTATCGGTTAACTTCGTTAGGGTTGGTTAACGAGTCTTTATTTTGAGGGGATAACCTTGCCATTTCCCCAAACTATTCTAACTAAATAAAATGTTGATGGACTCACCTTGCAATTATTAAAACATGCCATTTTTATTAGGTAACATTGACAGGGACTAAAGTTGTCATTCAACAAAAGTCGATTTAAACCTCCAAACATGAAATCGTCATCGACCTCTACTCAGGTAACCGACAATCCCTTAAACCCCATTCAAACCTTTTCGGTTACATGTAATCTCCAATCGATCGGTCACCCTGATTAATCATTAAGGGAATTGAGTTCTTTTTTTGGTCACCCACATCAAATACCGAACACCCTGTTCTCTCTCGGTTCCTTTTTTTTCTTCTTTCTTTCCGGCGAACTCATAAGTTCCGGCCAACCAAGCAGTGTTTCTCAACCATTCGTACATCACTGAGATCGTCATCCCCTGTTGGGTAACCCCGTAGCAACGATTTTGGGAACGGAGCAACGTCGAGTGTTCGAGTCGAGATTTTTCGGTGTCGAGATTTTTCGGTTTTGTTTCGGCGTCAAAAACGCGTAAAAACTTATCCTTGATTTGAGGTAATCACTTCTCTCTTCTATTCGCACATTAATCTTCATTTTGTTACTGGTTTCGTGATTTTCCGGTGACCGGAATAAAACTCCGACCACCGGAGTTTTTGGGGAAGAAGGTGATGACCGGACGGGACGGGTTAAAAACATAACTGGCTGCTATTCAACACAAACGGGTGTGTAGCGCAGTTGGTAGGCGCATTACCTGGAGACCGAGAGGTCTCGGGTTCGACCCTCCCCAACCGCATTTCTTTTTCTAAATTGTTCCACCATCCGGTTCTGTTGTCATCATGTAGATAATCACTGCTAGTCGATTCAGTTAACAATAACAGTTCCAGCCCAATGGTTGCGTCGCTAGTTTGCAAACCAGAGGTCCCAGGTTCGAACCTGGTGACCTCCGGTTATTTTGTTTCTTTTTTTTTTAATATATTTCTTGTTCTCTTGATTTGGTTGACTCAAAAACCTTCCACCGTTCGTCCCCCCCCCCCCCCATACGTCATCGTAGGCTCGAAGGTTCTCTTTAAATTTTTATATTATGGAAACCTTATGATTTAAAGGGATTAAAACCTGATGATTTCGTTTATATTAATATAAATCAGTTTTAAACATAGAAAAATTGTTATATTTAATTTATTGTCATGTATTAATATACATACGAATGTTTTAAATATTTCCTTTAAACTCTCAAAATCTTGACTCGACATATGAATATATATATATATATATATGTATATATATTGGACGTTTTATTTTTCACATTTTCGACTATGCGTCGATATTTATATTTACAAAAAATATATATACCCAATGATCCCTACATTTACTATTTGGAATACCCTACGCACATTGATTTTCGTAAATCTTTGTGTCCTCGATTAAATGTCATTTTTGATTGCTTTCGAACAAACAATTTTCATCACGTATTGAAATTGTCACCTACGTCATATTTGGAACTACTTGATATTTTACCGTCGTCTAGGCTATGTTACTCATGTGCGAACACACACACTTACGTATGTAAATTCAATAGGTGCTTGGTAGTTACGCAAGACTCGGAGTCTTACTAAATTGTAGCAGCGCACCCTAAGGTGAGTTTCACAACCATTAAGTTACGTCCGATTTTGGACGATAACACACGCAAACACGTTACACCCGGGTTAGGGTGATAACACGACAACGTTTATGTATGATTAAAGTAGAAATCCAACATATATCACATGTTCACGTAAAATGCTTATCTTTGAAAGTCCTTACTTATCGAACCGTTAATAGTTTATAGCGAGGGGATATTGGGTAGTACTACTGGGGTCTGACAAACCCCACTCAGCGGGCACGAGATGCACCACCCGACTGGCGGTCGGACTGAGGACAATGTCAGCCTAAACTTACCGTGATCGAGTAGACACGGGGAAGGCAAACCACGTAAGGAATTATTCCTACAACTAATTGGTCAGCTTCGGTTGCGAACGTTTTAGTGACATGAACTTAGGCTCGCTACCTACGATATGGATTGTACTGTTAATATACATGCTTACATACGAATAAAAACTGTTGTATTCGTACTGCATAACTATACTAGTTATACTTATGTGCTTATGTGAACTCACCAACATTAGTTGACACTTGCTCTTATGCATGCTTTGCAGGACGCTAGGAGGATCTGATTTTTGGGCACGTACGTTGTCTAAAACCTTTAATTTTGGGAATTAGTTTTCAAATCTTTTCAACTTGAGCTGGTATTTAGTCATCGGGCGCTTGCTTGCGCAACTTGACTTTTATGAGCTTCCGCTAAACTTTAACTCTGGTTTGATATTTCCCGTTTGGAAATATATTTACAATTTGAACCTTTAAATTATGTTTGGTGTAACTACATGACTCGGGTCCTGGTCTGGTTCACACCCCACACGGTAAAACTCCGTTAGTGGAAATTGGGGGTGTGACAGTCAAGCATTAGTATTATAGTATGATCATCACATCTGAATACTTTCTGATTTAATGCTGAGCCTACCAAGCACATCGAGCAATGATCTTATGGCTTTTTTATATAGTTAATTCATGAGTCAGACACGTAAGCCAATGTACCATCATTTCCCAAATATGTCGGATCAATTTTTCATTTTTCAATGTTTTTGTATTTTTCTGTTTTTCAATGTTTTAGTATTTTTCCATTCCCCCCCCCCCCCCCTAAAATGAAAACTCTATTTTTGGATTTTTATTTTAACAAAAACACAAAGACACTATATTTGGTTTTTCAATTTTCTCCCCCTAAACTACATACAGAATATAAAAAGAAAAGAAAATTGACCAATCGATATTGATACCTTTCAGTTTTTAGCTTTCAGAAAATTCAGTTTGAAATTTGATATTTCTTGAAATTTACGTTAAAAACGTAGAATACTTCTCCATCAGCAACTTTTTCAATAATCAATGGGTCTTCTAGAAGTACCTGCACACTAGTTTAAATGATTAGTATTCAAATAACCCAAAGCACACAGCTTCTGGTCGACCAGTGTCTTCCACAAAATCATTTGCAGCTTTGCTGACCATCATAGGTCGCCACTGCATTTTAGCTTTTTCATTTTTAACTGAGTCATCATCATGTGATGAACCACCAACACTTGAACCAAATTTGAAAAAATGGTTTCGTTTTAGATTTTGATTTGAATGGTGTTGACTCAGTAAAAATTCTGCCTGATTCATCGATAAATGTGGCAGATTTGTTTGAAAATGATCGTTTTGCAATTTCAGGACAATCTTGTGCTATGTGTCCCTTTCGGCAACATTGATAGCATAAACGATATGATCGTTTAGATTGTGGTTTGCCCTGAAATTGATGACATCTTTCATCAGATTCATAACTATCAAGACAATCCTCAAAAACTTGAAACCTGTTAGCATGTACCGATTTGGAAGTAGGACTTCGAGGAGTGGAACTTGATCCAAATGAAGAAGATTCTTTCGGAGAAATTTCAGATGAATCTTTCTTCTTTTGTGTTCCGTCGAATCCTTTCTCGATGGTAGAAATGAATACATGCGCCAAATGATAGATGTGTTCAAGACTTGTATCTTTCTTCGCCTTTGGAGTCTTCTTTGGCATGTTCTTCTTGTCTTTTTGCTCAAATATCTTATTGTTATTACCCAAACCGGATTGTTTATAACCGGGGAACTTTGACAATTCTACTTGAGACTTAGAAGAACCAGCTTGAGCAACCTCGGTAAATTTAGCTTTAATACCCTTCAAATTGTTAGCTTTAACAAGCTCAGCAACCAACTTTTCTTCAGACTCTATCTTCTCATCTGTCTCCGCCATCTTATCATCAAAAATATCTTTATCAGTAACACCAGTTCCACCTGAAACAAACTTAACAGATTGTTCAATCAAACTTTCAGCCTTCTCCACTTTCTTGATTGAAAACTTTGGTTCCTTCTTCTCAGATTTCTCAGACACAAATTCAGAATATTCTCTAGTTATATCAGAAAAATGTATATCAGCTAGAGCATCAGATGAAATAACTGGATGTGGAATTTGATTATACTCTTCGCTTCCAAAGATTTTCTTGTGTAAGGAAATGAAAATCTGAGTCAACCGGTTCAAGATGAAGATTTCCGGTTGAAGATATGTTCAAGCGGAAAACACTCAAGCGGAACACTTGTCAACCGGAAAAGCTCAATCGGAGAACATTTCCGGGTGAACTCTTTTATCCAACAGTATAAAGAGTTCAATCGGAAAAGTACTGAAAGTTCCCTTTTGCAGAAATCAGGCCTGCAACTACTTTTCTTCTCCAGATTCAGATCCTAGCCGTCTCCTACTTATAGATAATTGCATTTTGCACATTTCCTCATATGTATGTTTACTAATGTTCTTTTAGTAAGTTTATTGTTTGACTTTCTTGTACGGTTAGAATAGCCCGTATGAGATCAACGGATGTGGTTGATCTCCTTAGTACTACATATAGTTGTTAGCTAGTTCATTCACAAGTACCAGATTCAGTGCTTACACTTGTAACAGTTTGAACTTGAGTTAATGCAAATAGTACCGAGAAATTTATTATCTTGTGCTCACTAGTTTATGCAATCAACATAATCAAACTACAAGTATAAGTAAAACAAAGCTTAAGTAAAAACAAGTGTGATACAACTTTATTCCGCATGGTTGTGATCCACAAGTAAAGAGTTCTTGTTCTGATTATTTTCTCTGAGTAATCAACGGTCCTACAAGTGGTATCAGAGCCTTGGCTCTCTACTTTGAAGACTTCTAGTGCTTCAAAGTTGATACTTTACTTGCTTACTTGATTTTTATAAGCTTTTTCTGTTTTACAAAACTGTTTTTCACAATGACTGACTTAACTCTTAGTTCACTTAATGGTAGCTCTAACAAACCACCAATTTTCACTCCTGATGACTTTGATACTTGGAAACTCAGGATGGAAGGTTTTGTTAGAAGCCTAGACAGACGCATTTGGAACAGATTAACTGTAGGTCCTTACAGTCCAACTGTTCAATCTGCTGATGATGCCCAAGTGCAAATACCAAAACCACTAGACATATATGTTGAAGCTGATTATACTGAGCTTGAATATGATCACAAGGCTTACTGGACACTCCAGGCTGCATTACCCAACTCTATACTGGTAGGGTTCAAGGGATATAAGACAGCACATGGCTTGTGGAATGCTCTCAGTGAGATGTATGAAGGGTCTAGTGAAGTTAAGGAAAACAAGAAAGATGTTTTGAAACAATGATATGAAAACTTTACTTACAAAACTGGTGAATCTATGACCAACCAGTACCTTAGATTTGTTTCACTTCTTGATGAATTGCAAAAGGTAGAAGTAAAAACTGAACATGCTGATGCCAACAGGAAGTTCTTGAGATCCTTACCTCCAGTGTGGACTGTCTACACAGTCAGCATCAGGGAGTGCAAGGACCTTAAAAAGCTTAAACTAAGTGAACTCCATGGAGTCCTTAGTGCTTATGAAATGGAGCTTAATCTTAAGCAGAACAACTTTCCTGAAGCATCACCACAGTTGCAAACCACTTCTTTGGTTACAACTGATTTTCAAAAGATCTCAAACACTTCTCAATATCACTCACCCTCAGTCAGTTTCATTGAGTCACCCAGATGCTCAGAAAGTTCCTCAACACAGTTTGACAACTTTCACTCAGCCTATGTGGCAACTGACTCATCTTAAGGCTTCACACATGAAGACTTGGAATGCATAGGGGCAGATGATCTAGAAGAGATGGACATTTTAACTCAATTAGCTATGGTTTCTGTAAGGGCCCAAAGATTTTATAAGAGAACGGGAAGAACTTATAAAGGGTCAAAGGGATCATCAATTGGGTTGGATAAATCTAAAGCTAAATGTTATAATTGTCACCAACTTGGCCATTTTGCTAGGGAATGCAAGCAGCCAAGGAGAGATGGACAGAAAAATAACAACAATGTCCAACAGAGATCAAATCATGGAAGCAACAACAGCAGCAGTCAACATAACAACAACAACAGCAACCAGCAGCCAACTCAATCAAAACCACTTGGAAATCAAAATGTGGTGGCAGCTGTAGCTAACCAGACTGAATGCTATGAGTGGGATGACTTTATCACTGAGTTTGAGCCAATCAACCATGCTTTGATGGCTAAAGAAGATTCAACTGAACAGGTAAATGAGATTCCTGAAAAAGTTTTGGAAAATCTGTGCAGCCTTGCCTGCATAGAACAAGTGTCAAAATACAAGAAACATAACACTGATCTGATTGATGAAGTTTCTAACTTGAATGAGTTAAAGAATTGCTTTAAGAAAACTGAAACTGCATACATCACCAAAATTGAAAATTTAAACAAAGAATTTGATGTTTCGAAGCAAACTAACTCCATTTTGGAAACACAATTAGAAGATTTGTTGAACAAACTAACTATTTCAAGACAAGAAACAAAAGATGCAAAAGCAGAAAATGATGTTCTTGAAATTAAGTTAAAAGATGCCTTGTTCACCTGTGACAAATTCCAAACAGCTAACAAGAAAGCTGAGAAACTTTGGAATGGAGCAATGCATGGGAAAACAGATATTGGGTACAACAATGTTGAACCACCCAAGGAATACTCACCTGTTATTGCTCCAATCCAAGCACTTCAGAAGGAGTGCAGTGTGAGTCTAATTGTTGACAGCACTGCATCTTCCTCATCTGAATCAAAATCTGTTGAATCATCTTCAAACTGTGAAGTCAAAGATGCTAGCACATCAGCATCTGTTGACCAATCCATGTTTTTAAAACCAAAAGTTGCTTTTCCACCACCAACTATTTATGAGCCAAAAGACTCAAAAGTTGGAGGTAAACTACCTGAGCAGCCAAAACCAAGTGAAACTGAGAGAATGGGTAAGCTTACTTACCTCCAGGTCACTAATGAAAAGACAAACAAAAACACAGATACTTATCAAAGAAAAATGTTTGAATGTGTTTTCTGTGGTGAAAAAGGGCACATGGCTACAAAGTGCAAATTCAATCCATTGAGCAAAGGTCAAAACTTGTTAAAACCAAAAAATGTTTCTACTCAGAAAAGATCTACAGGTAGAACCTCACATGTAAGAAGTAACACAATGAAGTATTTTGATACTGAGTCAAACAAAATTTTAATTGGGAACAACGAAAATGGAAGTTTTTCAGTCTTAAAACCAAACAGGGTTCCAGCTGAACTTCAACCGGAAAATTTTTCAACCGGAAGTGAAGTTCAACCGGAAATCTCCAAAACACTCAGATCAGTTACTGCACCTAGACAACGACCCAGGGTTCAGTTCACTGATGACTACGACCATTTTGAAGGTCAAGAAAGGAGAAACCCATCTAGAGGCAAGACCTTCTCTAGAGAAAATTTTGTGAAAAACAAGCACAACTCTCAACCGGAAATTCCTTCTAGCTCAAGTGGAAATGCCACTGCTGCATTCCATATTGAGAGATCTAGCCAGACCAACAAATTTTCAAACTTTAATGCTAGAATCTCACCAGTAACTAGAGTTGATCAGACCTACACATCACCCAGTGAGCTGCTAAAGGTTTTGACCAACAAACAAAGGAAGTATAGGGAATATAGAGAGAGGAAGATTGCTGAGAGAAGGCTTAGCAAAACTGACAAGCAATGTCAATCAAGTGCACAGCCTGAACACTTGAACATTGACCAAGATGACCTGTTGAATGAGGATCCAATACTAAATACTTTAGTAATTAAAGAGTACAAGTATTATGATGCTTCTGGCAAGCCCAAGACCTCAAAGGCTTGGGTTCCCTTTAGAAATTAATCAATTTCCTTTGTGTGTAGGTGCATAATAAAGGCCAACAGAGCCTATGGGTTGTTGATAGTGGATGCACTTGCCACGTGACAGGAAATAAGCATGTATTGGAAAACCCCAAAAACATAAATGGAGGTCCTGTAGCCTTTGGGAGTGCAAAAGGACACATTACTGCACAACGTGCTGTTAGTAATGGGATGCTTACCTTTGACAAGGTAAATTTTGTTGATACATTAAATTTCAATTTACTTAGTGTCTCACAAATGTGTGACAAGAATTTGAATTTGATGTTTACTGAGAGAGAGGCCATAGTCTTGAAACCTGGTGTTAAAATCCCTGAGGAACTTGTGTTGCTTAGAGCACCTAGGAGAGAAGGACTGTATGTTTTGGATCTGTCTACTGCCACTCCAGCCAGTGGAATTGCATGCTTTATATCCAAAGCCTCAGTGGATGAATCTGATTTGTGGCATAGGAGGTTATGTCATGTTAACTACAAGAACATGAACATAATAGTGAATCTTGGCTTGGTTAAGGGTCTTCCTAACAAGCAGTTCAACTGTTCTGAACACTGTGTTTCTTGCCTCAAGGGTAAGCAACACAAGACCTCTTTCAAGCCCAAAACTGAGTCTTCTATCACTCAACCTCTAGAACTTTTGCATATGGATTTGTTTGGTCCAACTAGAGTGATGAGCATAGGGAAAAGGTCATACTGCTTTGTCATCATACTGCTTTGTCAAAAGCATTCAGGGTATACAATAAAAGTACTAAAAAAAGTTGAGGAATCCATTAATGTGACTTTTAATGAGAAATCTCTTAACAATTTTGTGTCTCAACCAGACTGGTTATTTGATATAGATGCACTAACCACTGCTTTCAATTTTACCATTGAGAAGCCATTGAGTTCAACAGTGCAGGAACAGGAACATAAGCAAAATCACATAAGGTCAGCTGATGATATCTGGCAGATGAATACCAAGGGACTGCAAATGCAACCTACCTTCTTTTCATCCATCAGCACCAAGCCTGTGAAACCCAACAACTCAAAGAAAACCTCTGAAATTGTTCTTGCTGATGCAGAAGTTCATCCGGTTGAACTTCCGGTTGAAGTTCAAGTGGATCCTGTAGCAGTATAATCTCCGGTTGAAACTCAACCGGAAAACAATTTTTTAGTAAATTCTGAGAACAATGAATCTAATGACTCAACTGATGCTGGTTCAAATGATTATAGTTTTGAGCATCTAATTTCAGATTCAGTCCCCAGTTCTCATGAAGCAACTGAAAGTTCAGAACCTGTATCACAAACCAACAATATTGAGTTATTACCTCAACTCAATATTCCTCACAATGGGAGACGCCATGAATTCCCACTGTTTTCTGATAGGAGAGTTGGTAAGAATCATCCAAGGGAGAACATTATAGGAGAATTGTCAGCTCCTGTGCTGACAAGAAGCAAGTCTATTGATGCAAACATTTGCCTGCATGCTGCATTTCTATCTCAAGAAGTACCCAAAAAGATCAATGATGCATTGGAAGATGAAAGCTGGGTAGAGGAAATGCAAGAGGAATTGTTTCAAATTAATAAACAGAAGGTTTGGGAATTGGTAGACTTACCTGAAGGTGAAGAACCAATTGGAACCAAATGGGTATTCAGAAACAAGCAGGATGATAGAGGAATAGTGATAAAAAACAAGGCCAGACTTGTAGCTCAAGGCTACACACAAGAAGAAGGCATTGATTATGATGAAGTTTTTGCTCCTGTGGCCAGGCTTGAAGCAATCAGAATATTTCTTGCCTTTGCTGCATTCAAAAACTTTCTAGTATTTCAAATGGATGTTAAATGTGCTTTTCTATATGGTCTTTTGGAACATGATGTGTATGTCAAGCAACCTCCAGGCTTTGAAGACCCTCATTATCATAACAAGGTTTGCAAGCTGATTAAAGCTTTATATGGTCTCAAGCAAGCCCCTAGGACATGGTATGAGACACTTTCAAACTATCTCCTAGTGAATGGCTACAAGAGAGAAGCTATTGACAAAACACTGTTTGTGAAATCTGATGGCAAAGATACTTTGATGGTACAAATCTATGTTGATGACATCATCTTTGGTTCATCCAGTGCTGCCTTATGCAAAGAGTTTGAGGGATTAATGCAATCTAAGTTTGAGATGAGTTCAGTGGGAGAACTGAACTTCTTCTTAGGCTTGCAAGTGAAGCAAACTGCCAATGGAATTTTCTTGAATCAGTCCAAATACATTCAAGATATGCTAAAAAGGTTTGATATGCAGTCAGTTTCAACCTCAAGAACTCCCATCTCTACTTCTGATAAGTTAAACAGTGACTTAAGTGGCAAACCAGTGGATGTTCACCTCTACAGGGCAATGATTGGATCACTGCTCTATCTCACAGCCAGCAGACCTGACATCATGTTTAGTGTCTGTTTATGTGCTAGATACCAGTGTCAACCAATGGAATCACACATGTTAGCTGTGAAGAGAATCTTTAGATACCTTAAAGGACAACCAAAGCTTGGGTTGTGGTATCCAAAGAATTCAGATTTCTCCTTCAACGCTTACACTGATAGTGATTATGCTGGTTGCAACTTGGATAAGAAGTCTACTTCAGGAGGATGTCAATTTTTGGGAGAAAGACTTGTGTCTTGGCAATACAAGAAGCAAACCTGCGTGTCCACTTCTACTGCTGAGGCTGAATACATTGCTGCATCAAGCTGCTGCAGTCAAGTCTTATGGATCCAGAATCAAATGTTGGATTATGGCATCAAGTTCATGGAGACTCCTATCCTTGCAGATAACAACAGTGCTATATCAATCACAAACAACCCTGTTCAACACTCAAAAGCAAAACACATTGATATCAGGTACCATTTTATTAGAGATTGTGTTGAGAAACATTTAATTAGAATGGTTAAAGTTCATACAGATCAACAATTGGCTGACTTGTTTACCAAAGCATTTGATGAAGCTAGATTTTTCTATCTCATTAGTGCCATTGGTATGATGAACTTTGACTGATTAAACTGTTTTCACAAATTTAATAAAAGAGACCATTTTGTGTCAAAGAGCCCGTCTCTTGATACAAAAAGAAAAAGAAGAAGAAAAGCTCCTGTATCAGTTAGACACCTTTTTCAATCATAGTCAGGTCATACTGTTAAACTATGATAACTGATACATGTGATTTTCAAAATCGAGTGTTTTTCTGTCTTCCGGTTCAACTTTCCAGTTCAACCCATCCGGCTGAACCTCAACCGGAAAGTTAGTTTTGACCGGAAACTCAATTTTTTATCACACCATCCTACTTTCTGAAACTGGTAAAAGGAACAACAATTCTTTATTTGAAAGTTCAGATTAAAATGAAAATTTTTCAAACGGAAATTTTATTTCCTGTTGACAATCTCAACCGGAAAATCTGTCCGGTTCAACTCTCAACCGAAAAGAAATTTTGTTGTGAGGAGAGAAAACTCTCCGCTTGAATCTCAACCGGAAAAATATTATCTTCAATAAATCATTTAATTCACCGGTTGAGGCACACATTTTCAAGCGGATTTTGCATTTAAAGTATTTTAATTAATTGTTCGAGAAAACTGTTTGAATTAAATTCAAAAGACACGCAACAGGCAGTTGTATTGTACAACCACCTGAAGCACACTTTTTGCGGACCCACTTGCACTTTTTATTCTCTCTCCTGTGACTCAGCACACTTTATCCCAATCGCTGATAACCGTCACTCACCTTTAAATCCACCAGTTAAATACCCACAACCCCTTCAACACTCCTCATAACCCCACAAGCAAGAAACCGTTCCAAATTCCGAAAACCTAAAATTTTTTCAGAACTCCTTCTTTCTACTCCCAAATTTCTCTCACACAATCAATCAACAATGGCACCAAAGTCCAAAGCAAAGGGGAAGCAACCAGTGAAGCATGATTCTTTTCCGCTTGAACACAACCTTGTAGCGTTTCTTGAGACTCCAGCGAACTCTACACACGCTAACATCTTCACTGAGATGATTAATTTCCTCAAGAACTCATATCTGAATCACGCACTCACTGTTGCGGTTCCATTATATGAGGAAATTCTCTCGGAATACTGGAAGAACATTCAACTGCTCGAGAAGGATGTAGATGATGTGGAGGAAGACACGTTGAATTCAACAGTACAAGGGGAAACTGTTTTGATCACTGAATCACTGATTAGGGAATTACTGAAGTTAGATGACATGAAAGCGTATGTTCGCAAGACCACCAAGCAATACATGACCTTACTTAAGGAAATTGGCTATGGTGGTGCTACTGAAGGAACTGCCATTGTTCTCAAGGGTCAAATACCCTACAAATGGAGATTTCTGGCTCACACCATCATGGTGTGCCTAACGCCAAAGAAATCTGGTTTTGATGAAATGGCTGCAGAGCAAGCATCTGCCTTCTATGCTGTGGTGAAAGGGGAGGTATACAATTTTTTCTGCTGTAATATTCACTGCTTTAAAGGGTAATGCAAAGAAATTTGCTTTTTACATGTATCCTAGATTTATAACATACATTTTGCAAGAAAAATACCCTAAAATTAATTTGGATGGAAACCTGCTGGTTCCAAAAATTTTATCTGAGAACACTTTTTCCAAATTAACCACCAACAAGAAGCAATTCCTTGGGAGGGATACTGACCATCCCATACCAATCCAAAGGGTGATTCTGGTTGAACAAGGAGAACCTATGTTAGAACAAAAATCTATGTGACTGACGCCATCAAATCTGTTTACCGAAGCATTCGACTGAAGAATCTATGTGAATTGATTCAGAGACACAGGTTGTGATGCTCGAGGCTTGCGAGATTGGACCGAAGACCGTTTTCCGGAAAAGTCAACCGTTCGGGTCAACGGTCAACGTAAAAGTCAACGAAAGATCGGTTCGAGCGAGTCAAGCTTCGGATTAATTTAATCAGCTTTGATTTAATTATCAATTTATGTTATTTACTTTACTTGTAATTTCGTATATTCAGTTATGTATTTCTGTTGTTAGTCACCCTCACTATATATAGTGAGGGTGCCCATTACAAGTAAAGGAGTCTCCGAATAGGGAGATGATTTTTCTTGTAGAGTGTGAGATTTCCATTCTAGAGAGAGAGTGAGTCATGGATTCTAGAGAGAGATTGTGTGTTCTTCATGATTTCTTGTAACTAATCATTCGGTTATATGAAATCATTCGACTTGATCATCATCTTTCTTGTTTATGATTATTCATGATTCATCATCATCATCTTCTTCATTTGTTATGAGTTTTCGAATCCGAACTCGTTCTTGCTCAAGATCGGGATTCTCGTAGTGAAAATCGGTCCTAAGAAATGGTATCAGAGCGGGTACCGATCAGATTCATCTCACCGTGAATCTGGTCACTCGAATCTGAGATTTTGAGCTTGAATGGTGAAGATGAGAAAACTTATTTTTTAGAGACTTTTTTCTATTTTTTCTTTATTTCTGGATGGATTCTGATGATATGGATGTTTGATTCATGTTTGGGAGTTCATTTAGATGTTATTTCATCTTTTACATCTTCAAATCTGTGAGAAAATTGAAGATCCGAGCTCATTTTTTCGTAACTTTGGGGTTTTTCCCGTATTTGGGGTTTTTGAAGATTTTGGAGCTTGATTCTTCATTTTCTGGGCGATTCTTCATGTTTTCGGATGAAATGAGGTATGATTTTCAGTGGAAAACGCGTTCTGGATCCATTGGAAGCATCTATTTCGTCTGATTCTCAACGGTTTGAGCGGATCTGGAAAAACACACACTGACGGTGTAAGTGTGTGTTCTTCGTGTTCTTGAAGATTTCCAGATTTAGGAGCTGATTTGATCGAATTTGCTGCTGTTTATGGTTTGTTTGTGGCCAGAACAATCACGTAAATGGTTTTTCTTCTCGAATCTGTCATGAATCTGTTATCTACACTCATTCTGGAACATCGAAATCGCATCAGGAAGATGTTCAAGTGGCTGTGTTCTTCGTGTTCTTCGAGTTTTCCAGATTTGTTCATCAGTTTTGAAGATTTGCAGATGCTCTTAGCGAACTTCCTCAGTTCTTAGCGGACTTCACAAGTTTCTTAGCGAACTTCTCGAGTTCTTAGCGGACTACTCAGGTCTCTTAGCGTACTTGAGTTTCGTTTAGCGAACTTGAAGTTCCTTAGCGAACTTGTTTCTGGGTTTTTGCTCGAGTTCGTTTCAGAGGATTCTGATCATTCAGGGTTGTAGAGGATGAGATTACGAGTTCATGGGTACAAAAATCGTCAAAAACGGATCAGTATTATGGATGTTATGGTCGATTTACGGTTTTCCGGCGAATAGTTACGATTTTCCGGTTGTAGTCTCCGAAATTAGGGTTACAGGGGTGGTCGGGCGATTTCTTTTGAAGACGATGACGTGGCGGTTCTCAATTGGTTCCAAGGGAATGTTTCTTTCTCCATTGTCGGTCAAACCCAGACCTTTCTTTTCTCGCTGTCGAAATTTGATTGGAGAGTGTATGCGTGTGGACCCCGCAAAAAGCAACAGGTCTGTTGTTTGTTCTCTCGCTGTCCCTTTCTGATTGGCTAGAAATGAAGGTGTGGGTCCCAGCTCTTTTGAGAACTGTTGAAGGCCTTGAGCTTGTTGGCCTCTGATTGGCTGAGAGTAACTCACACGGATCCAGCTTCTTTAAGCCGTCAGATCTTATTAATATGAGCCGTAGGATTAGTTCTCTTGACCATTTTTTATTGGTCAGTCTCTCTTCACGCAGATCATCATCCTTAGCCCTTTGATCAGCTTTTTCCTGACCGTTGGATCAACTGGACTCTGATTTCTGATTGGCTGTAAAATCAGCACACGGATCATGGGTTTTATGAGAGTATTTTTCCACTAATTAATTATTTTAGCATAATTCGTTAAACGCGGGTATTTTCTTATCAGTTTCTCAACGAGACTTACGAGATAACGCCCGAACGGAACTGCGGAAAATTTTTATTAGTCTCAGATTTATTCTGATTTATTGGGGTTCTCGTTTATTGGCGTCGCGCAACGTTTGCTATCGATCACTGACGGGTTAGCTTTATTATCCGGTTAATTATTCAGCTTTCTCGTTATATCTCACGGTTTATTTTTTAGTGGATGCAGCGCTGTCGTCAACTAACCGGATTAACTGGAATCTCAGTTAAATATTGGAATTTATCCGATTAAATCTCTCGGATGACCGGTTCTTGAAGAAATTTAACAGTTTATTTTAATTTTCACATCCAACCTCAGTCACGCGGATTATTCACAACTGTCAGCATCCGGCTTCCGGTTTTTCGCAAGATTGTCCGATTTCAAGATTTTTTATCCGGTTTCTCTAGGCAACCGATCGCGACGGTTCGACTCTCCGCATCAGATTTTTACTCTTCCGACTTGATGTTTTTGGAGAGATTTAGAGAAATAGGGGGAATTATTATGGATTTGGATATCGGGTCGATTATCTGGAGTTGGAGCATGTTCGGTGTCAAACTGGTTTATCTGATTCAGTTTGTTGCGGTTTGGACTCCGAGATGTAGCATTTTCTCAGTATTGTACCCGACCGTGTGAACCGAGTGAGTCAGAGCACTTGGATCTCGAACTGGAGCAACAAGAAAAGAAGAGGCTTATTCAGAGGGGGAATTTCTACGACAGATTGTCTCCGGTTTATCAGTTTCTCATTGAAGATGTACGGCAGAGCGGTTCTTCAGCAGTTGAACAGATTTGAAAGCATCATTCAAGGGGGAAATTGTTAGAACAAAAATCTATGTGACTGACGCCATCAAATCTGTTTACCGAAGCATTCGACTGAAGAATCTATGTGAATTGATTCAGAGACACAGGTTGTGATGCTCGAGGCTTGCGAGATTGGACCGAAGACCGTTTTCCGGAAAAGTCAACCGTTCGGGTCAACGGTCAACGTAAAAGTCAACGGAAGATCGGTTCGAGCGAGTCAAGCTTCGGATTAATTTAATCAGCTTTGATTTAATTATCAATTTATGTTATTTACTTTACTTGTAATTTCGTATATTCAGTTATGTATTTCTGTTGTTACTCACCCTCACTATATATAGTGAGGGTGCCCATTACAAGTAAAGGAGTCTCCGAATGTGGAGATGATGATTTTTCTTGTAGAGTGTGAGATTTCCATTCTAGAGAGAGAGAGTGAGTCATGGATTCTAGAGAGAGAAAGTGTTCTTCATGATTCATTGATTGTAATCATTCGATTAATGAAATCATTCGACTATGTTTATCATCTTTCTTGTTTAAGATGATGATGATGAATCATGAATAATCATAAACAAGAAAGATGATGATCAAGTCGAATGATTTCATTAATCGAATGATTACAATCAATGAATCATGAAGAACACTTTCTCTCTCTAGAATCCATGACTCACTCTCTCTCTCTAGAATGGAAATCTCACACTCTACAAGAAAAATCATCATCTCCACATTCGGAGACTCCTTTACTTGTAATGGGCACCCTCACTATATATAGTGAGGGTGACTAACAACAGAAATACATAACTGAATATACGAAATTACAAGTAAAGTAAATAACATAAATTGATAATTAAATCAAAGCTGATTAAATTAATCCGAAGCTTGACTCGCTCGAACCGATCTTCCGTTGACTTTTACGTTGACCGTTGACCCGAACGGTTGACTTTTCCGGAAAACGGTCTTCGGTCCAATCTCGCAAGCCTCGAGCATCACAACCTGTGTCTCTGAATCAATTCACATAGATTCTTCAGTCGAATGCTTCGGTAAACAGATTTGATGGCGTCAGTCACATAGATTTTTGTTCTAACAACCTAGTTCTCAACCGGAAACACATGCTT
>JBCNJP010000003.1:36760041-36834439 GCA_039602395.1 Deinandra increscens subsp. villosa | reverse complement strand
AAACTCGTAGCGAAACTGTGACATCCGAGAATTCCAAGGTTAATTTCCGTTAGACAATTCCCGTTAGTTACGTTATAAGTATTAACTAGGTAACTAATGCTTAACTAGGCCGAATACGTCCACGACCTTTGGTTGATCACCGAACCCGTCCATATGTGTTATGTGTTTATTTATTTATTGAATTATGTGCAACGTGATTTAAATGCATGAGTATTATCAAAAGCATGACTATTTGTTTACTTATTGAATTATGTGACAAATTGCTTAATTGTGTATTTACGTATTTATTATTATTAGCATGACAAATTATTTAATTATGTACTTATGTGATTAATCAAGTAATTAGAATGAATGCATACATGTTAATCTTGGGCTAATCACTTGCTAATCATTGGGGGGCCAAATCCCAATGATAAGCCCAAAGGAGGCCTTAGTATTTAAATGAGAAAATAAACCTAATTCTTCCATTTGCATGACTCCACCACGAAACACATACACACACACTGTCCATTCTCTCTCTCTCTCTCTCTCGTTGGATCGTTTCTGGTCAGCCGTGAACAGCTGAGAATCACCAAGATCTCAGCCTTCAACCATCATCCATCGAGCTTGGAAACCAAACCGTGAGTCCCCAAAACCATTTTCTTGCATTTTTATGTGTTTTCTTAAAAAGCATGACCAAATCTTCATGGAATCGTTTGATCTTCTGATATGATGTTTAGGAATGTTAGATCTAGCATAAAGATTGAAACTTTACGTGTAAAATCATGCCATACTGAAGATTCATGCTAGTTAGGTCATTTTATGCTTAAAAGTGTTCTTGGAGATTTGATGGTGAAAATCCATGTTTAAGGTGTTAAATTTGCTTATTTAATGTTGGTAAATGATTATGCATGCTAGTTACTGAATTATATGAAGTATGGAAGCTGTTAGATTGATTTTTGGGCTGATTTACGAGTTTTCTGCGACCAGCGAAACTAACAGATTCGTTAGGCGAAACTGTAGTTTCGCAAACTGTTTGAATCTTCATCCAGCGACACTATACAGCGAAACTATAGTGTCGCCTGTGAAACTAAGTGTGTTGCTCGAACGAAACTACCGAGCGAAACAACCTGAACAAAAGTTCAAACTAGTTTCGGGCGAATCTAGCCAGCGAAACTGTGTCATCGGGTATACCCTAGCGAAAGTGCTGCCCGTGCACATAGCGAAACTGTGTAGCGAAACTGTGGCCAGACCAAAACCCAAACTTGTGCAACTTATTTGAATGTTATGCCATGACTTACATGATTATGCAATAATGAAAACATGCTTTGATTTCTGAGTAATGTGAACCCTCGTTTATGATCAACCATCGGTGTCGTGTGTCGGTATGTCGAGTCGTAGTTCCAACGTGCTATGTTATGGGCCATAGTGACGTAGTTAAAGTTTAGACACAACCTAACACCTAAGACCTTAATGTGATTATTAGGTCTTCGTTAGCAATCATAATTGGATTATTTGAAGTGTAAGCTGAGCAACCTAAGGTGAGTTTCACTAACCCTTAAATTGTGAGCCCGTTTGGGTCACAACCAATTTACTTAACGAAAAACAACGCTGACACTTTGAGGTATGGCCAAATGGAATATCTGTCATGGAAGTTGGAGTGTTTTATGGGAACACTTGCAACTGTCCATCCTTGGGGTTTCAAATGAAATCCGCAACCAACTATTTAATACTTAAACTCATTTGGGATTTCAAATGAAATCCGGAACAACCATTTTGACACTTAAACTCTTTTTAGGATTTCAAATGAAATCCAGAATAAACGATTTTAATATGACTAGTGTAGGTTAAAGTCTAAACCAATGATATCACATGATTTCTAAGGATGCCTTAAAACTTAAAAGTCCTCAACAATTTAGTACCATTAATTTGCGAAGCGAGGGGATGTTTGGTAGATCTACTGAGGGTTTGACAAACCCTGCTCCGCGGTACACAAATGTGTAGCCAACCGGTTGGAGGCCGAACGGAGTTCAATATCAGCCTATTTTAGTTGTGGGTCCCATGAGGAACACAACTGGAGGCACAAACCATCGGCAAATGCCGAACTCTGTTACGTCAGCTTTGGTACGAACTTCCTTAGTGCATGGAAATCGGATTAGCTACCCGCGATATCGGTTTACCGCTTTAATCTTTACTTAACTAGTGCATATTCGATAACTCAACACTTGGCAATTGTTTTGCAAAACTATTACTTAATTATATGTTGATACATACGCTTATGAGACCGGGCCGCTGCATGACATGCCCACTGTGAACTCACCAACTGTTAGGTTGACACTTGTGTGGTTTTCACTTTTGCAGACCGCTGAGGAGTATCCACCGGAGGTTGGCATGGCACCCGAAGTTACTTATTTCATTTTGAACTTAAATTTGGGAATTGAACAACGAATTTATGTTTAGTAATTTAAGCACGTGGTTAGTGCTAAGATACTCATGTTCTTCTTTCCGTTGCAAACTCTTAAACTGTTTTATGATGAATGTTTGGACTTTACTCTGATTCGTTTAGTATTTGTAACTAATGGTTGTGGTCCTGGTTTGCTCGCACCCCTTAACGGTATAAACTCCGTTAGTGGTTAATTTGGGGGTGTGACAGAAACTGCTGTTTCTCGGCGAAACTGACCTCGTCAGTATCGCTGCGACCATTCTCGTGAATCAACTGGTTTCGCTGTGTTGCGATGCTATGGTTTCTAAGCGAAACTACTGTTTCGCAGCGAAACTATCCTTTTAAATTTAATTTAAGTTCTGTTTAATTCACAAACTATCGGTTTCATACGCCGAAAATGTCAACATTAAAGCACAAGCCTCGAAGCAATGTCACAGCATTTTTGGACGATAGCACTGACAAGGCTATTGGATTTCGAGACTGTATTGAATGGCTGAAGAAGTCGTGCATCTCTCATGCTATTTCACACATGCCAATCATTGACGAAAAGCACATCAAAGAATTTTGGCTCACTGCTGAATACGATGTAAAAGCAAAACCAGAATGCATTCGAGCAAAGGTTATGAAGAAGGATATCGTCATCACAATGAAAACAATTGCTGCAGCTCTTAAACTTAAAAGTGACGTTGGTGAAGTCACAAAGATGAAGGAAATGGACATTTTGAGAGGCTTTGAGCGGGATATGGGTTATGAAGGAGGTGAATTGTGGAAGAATAAGAAAGAGATCAAGAAGTCTTTAATGTCAAAGGAATGGAGATACATTGCTCACGTATTCATTTCCTGCTTAGACGACCGAAAAGGGGGTTCCGATGGTCTCAACGCAATCTGGGTCGAGGCTATGCTATTGGTATGTAGAGGGAAGAAGGCCAACATCTCTCAGAGAATTTTCGACGCAATGGTTTCTAATATTCAAGCGCTGAGGAAGTCGAGGTGGCTCCTATATCCGAGGTTTTTGCAGATGATAATTGATCACTTAGAGCCGGAGCTGCCAAAGCTGGGTGTGGCTCTTGTTGTAACTCCAATGCATCCAAGAATTCTATCTGACTGTGCTGCAAAAAGGCCTGATTTCTCCGGGTATACCACTTACCTCATGAAGCACATGTACCCTGAAAAGAGGTACGAATACATCCAGAAGCTGATAGAATCAGAAAACAAGAGGAGAAATGAAGGGAAAGCGAGTGAAAATGTTAAAGGAAAAAGGAAACCATATGTTAGAAGCTCTGGTAAGGAACCATCAGACGAGATTGAAGATGAGCTTGAAGATATGGCACAACAAGAAAAGAGATCAAGGCAAAAACATAGTGCCCCTACTGAAGAAGAAGTGAGGGCAAGCAAGAAAAGAAAGGTTGATCCTAGATCTGAGCTGGATCAAGATGTTATTCGAAATGTAAACACCTCATTGGCTAATGAACTCGGGATGATTAAAACCAAGCTGGTCAACTCAGAGATTAGAGAGAAGGAAAAGGATAAGCTGATTCAGGGTCTGAATGAGATTGTTGTGAAACAATCTTCACTTATAAAAACTCTGCTGGTGGATATGAATGAGATAAAGAAGCACCTGAGTCTGCCAAATCAGATGAGTGAAGCTGAAATAGATTCCATGACTGATATCTCAAAGTTTGCAACTGGAGGAGCAGGTGGCAGTAGTACTGGTGGAAATGAAGCAGGTGGAAGTGGTGCTGGGAATGATGAAGCTCTTGATGCCATTGATGTGGCTACGTAAACCTTTATGACTTTGGAACCGACAAACAGCCAGAGATTGTCGAGGAACCATTCAACCTTATTGATGAAGATGATGAAGGTGATGAGATTGAAGATTTTTCAGAGCCTGAAAATTATTCCTTGAATGAAAATCACCTAACTTATCAAGCAAAGATAAGTTCTGTCAGCCAAGAAGTAATTGACTTAAAAAGAGAAGAATGGTTTACTAAGCCCGCAATTAAAGAACAGACTCCTCTGTTCCAAAACATTTCACAACCAAATAAGAAAGAGTCTGATCGACATATCATCAGCTGGAAATTCAATGCTGCAATACACGCCTTCATGATCAAAAGAAGAGGGGGTAGTATCTCTTATGTGCACAAACGTGATAGCTTCAAAACCTTGCCCAGATGGCATCTGAGGAGGTTGGCAGATCTTCCCCTAATTGATGAAGACAAGAGTACAAGGGCTAGCAATTTGAAGATAATGCTGCAGCAAGCTGTGAAAGACAACTTTGAGCCTTTCGGTTATATGAAAGGAGAAAGGAAGAAATCAAGGACTGAGATTGATGAGAGGACTGGAAAGCCCAAAGTTTTCTTGAAGTTCAAACGTGCAAAAACAATGAACCGGGTTAGAATTCCAGATCAACAGCTATCCAGGCTGTAATCGTTCAAGAAGTGGTTCTCACTACTACAAAAATGGCCTTTCTTGACGCTTTTTGCGCGTCAAGAAAGGGCCCAGATGACGCGCAAAAAAGCGTCAAGGAAGGCAGGGTCAAGAATCCTCTTGACGCGCAAAATGCGCGTCATCCCATTTATGACGCGCAAACGATGACGCGCAAAAAAGCGTCATAAATTTGAGTCATAAAATAAGCGTCAAGGAAGCCCCCGTCATAAATCTTTTTTATGATACGCATTTTTGCGCGTCATGAATCTAAAAAAAAATTAAAAAAAATATATATATATTTTTTAGATTCACTCATTTCCACATTAATGACAATTAACCTCAAAATCAATAATAGATTCACTTATAACAAAATAATACATTTCATATATATAGCAACATTACAAAGTTAACATGAGTTTACATAAAAGAAAATAAACTATGAACTAATTAGTTAACATGAGTTTACACTTGCAAAACTAAACACTACCACTACTATCTTCACTCACAAGGGTTCCACATCTGAGTTGTTTCCTGCTTGAAGGATGAGGCAGATATCTCACAGTTCCAAAACTTACGCAACACTTGAGTTTCGCCTGCTGTTGGAAAGTCAAGCATATGTTCTACTTGAATCTACAACCTTATACATACGGGTGTGCAGAAGAATAAGTTGACCAACAACTTAATAAGTATGTATAAGTGCTGATAAAAAGATAAAACTAACATGATTCATGAGTTGTAAACAAACCTGATTATGATAATAAGAAACATCAAACCAAAGAGTCATCTATTAACAGTGCAGCACATGTATTCTGCAGATTCCAAAAGTGAACAATTGAATACATGGGTCTGATTTCAGGTGCAGGAGTTTAGATGGGTTGGATAATATTTTGCTAGTATTTTAGAAAGCTCAAGATGTCAAACCTGTCATGGAATCTGCAGCCCAAGTATGATGTGGTTGATATGAACCCATGGAATTTGCAGCCCAGAATGTCGAGATTGATCTTATGGCTGTTGAGAACGATGGATTTCAAGTAGTTGGTAAAAAGAACAAGGTTGTTAAAAGTGGCTCTCTTGGGAAGACAAAAGGGGCTTTTCAATCTGATGGTTCTTGTGAGCATAGAGTTAGTGTTTTTGATAGGTTACAGGGCTATAAGGATCCCAAATCTGCTTATAAAACGTGTGAAAAATCTGCTTTGAATGGTACTAAACCTGTTTCTGAGCAGCAGGTTGGTGTTTCTGCCCTGAAGGCTTCTGTTGCTGTTGTGAAGGGTACTACTAGTAATTCAAAGGGTGGTTTTGTAAAGATGGATGCTAAAACAGCTACTGGTAGTTTAGGGAATAAGGCTAGTGGTTGGATTATATAACACGTGACTAAGCAAAATCATTTTTGTATATAAAGAAATAGCAGTGTATTTGACGTATGCTATATAAAAGGTAACAGAATAACCTTGATGTTGAATCCTGCTTTTGCACTGGTTTCTAAATAAACATGACTCCCAATTCACGAGCTTTTCCGTCTCTTTCTTTAATTGAAGCTTGACTGTTTAATCATCAGAATTCAGCATCATCAGAAAATGGGAATCATAATTACATATTCAAGTTACTAAAAATACAAAAAAGAGTGATAGCAGTTCATTCCACCCAGACCCGTCTTATTTTAGCCCATTATAAAAAGATGAACCAGAGATCGAATTATTGTTCCGTGTGTGTTTACTTGATGAAAAAAAAGATCCAGATGCATCATACGTATACCCTAGATCCAGAGATCGAATTATTGTTCCGTGTGTGTTTACTTGTTCCGTGTGGGTTCTAGTCAGAAGGGGTGACTTTAATGTGCATCAAAACAGGTCAGACGACAACACTCTTTGCCACTTTTTTTTGTAAACACTTAATGTATTAAGACTACAGAACTATAATATCAAGATAATAAGATAATTTCTTTGTATCAGTCCGAGATAGTAAGATAAGTATAACTATCAGATAACAGATTGCACTCTGCATCAGTCTTAGTGTTTCGCATCCTGCATCCTTGTAGAAAATTGAATGACCTGTTAGATAAATCCTATGTTGGTAGCAAGTCATGAAACTGGACCAAAATAAAGATACGTAATTTCCTATATATATACCCCAAATACCAAACACAAACATGCGCCAATGATGTTAACATACCTTCTGGAATATCCCGAAAAGGAACGCTTGGGATGGTTGTTTGACCCACCCATCCCTATGACTTAGCTCTCATTTACTAAATGATATATAGAAGTGACTGGAATGCTTCTTATGATTCAATTGCGCCCTGAAATTTGTACCTGTGTTACAATTTTATTTACTTACCTTAAGCTATAAGTTTTACTGATATATTAATAAGCACAATTAGAAAAAACCAATTACCTGTCCTTTTCATCAACCCCTTTCAAATCAGCAACTTTTGCGAGATCCCTCTTCCATACCTCCATCCTTTGACCCCATTGACTTCTTTTCTCTGCACCAGTTTCTTTCTCCATCTTCAATTTATGCTCTCCCATCGCTTCACCAAAGCTTTTTTGTTGCTTCCTAACATCAGTAGGTTCCGCATGATAAAAAATTATATAACCTAATCTCCATAAAAACCACAGAAATTGGAAAACTGAAACTAAATTGTCATAAAAATCCAGAACAAAGAGACAATGATTCAGACACAAACTATAAACCAAACCCAAACATATACAACAGATTATGGCCACTAGGTTCAGATGTTGATATGTTATATGGTACATTAACTGGCCATTATTATGATGATGGCCACTAGGTTCAGATGTTGGCTGCATTTAGATATAATAGAACCTGTATAAAGAGAAGCATATACCTTCCACAGTGGCCCTCTCCCTTGACCGAGTGGCGCAGCAGCAGCATGATGTGTGGTTAAAGACACGGCTTGCAGATTCAATATCATGTACTCCCATTAACTGATATATTCAGTCCAACACATGGCTTGCTATCTAAATATCATGGCTTATTTGCAACAAGAAATGGACAGATTATTAAAGGGAGAAACATACCAAAAGAAAATATAAAAAAAATAGATCACAGTTTCTTTGTTTTAGCTATTCTAAACAATTAGTTCTCAGACCTAACTAAATGCCTCAACTGAAAACACATGGCATGATTAATGATCTGTTACGTAAAAACTTTATCAGTAGAAAGGAACATACAAAATCTGTTATTTTCCATACATATAAATTCTGAAAATTACATAACGGACATTACATCAAACACTTGGTGTGCATCAAAAAGCAGTTGAATAGTATGCATTCAATTCAAAGTTTCAAACCCAATTCATTAAGCTAATCAAAGAACAATAAAACAGCAAACTAAATTAACCTCTCACGTGCAGGACAAAATTTAAGATTTTGAATAATTCGGATGAGATTTTTTGGAGAAAGACTTGAAATTGAAATGGGTTGGTGTAATTGGGTGTTTGTTTAGTAAAAACGAATAGCAGGTGAAGAACATTGCTTAAAAAAGAGAAGGTTGTGAAGCCTAACCACCAGCTGGTAGACCTAAACTAAGCTGATGGTAGAATCGAATAGAAGAACTACCTGACCAGTAGAATAACAGCATCTCTCATGAGTTCTTTAGAAATAGGGCAAATTGGGGAAAACACATCAGCAATTCAAACGAAACCAAACATCGACATCAAACATACGAACCCAGACAACCTGTAATCAATGAAACCAAACAAACCACATCAGCAATTCAAACCTGTATAAAGAACCCTAATTAGAGACACACGGGATGAATTACATAAAATATGTATAAAAAACCCTAACTCGAAGTCACGGTTTGAAGCCAGGGGGAGAGAAGAAGAATCGAAGCAGCAAATTGGGGGAAAATGTACCACGGTTTGAAGCCAGAGGGAGAGGAGAAGAATCGAAGTCAGAAAATTAAGGAAAACACGGTACTCGAACTCACGATTTGAAGCCAGGGGGAGAGAAAACCGTAGATATGGAGATAGGGCTTTCGTCGAGGGAGATGTAGATATGGAGCGGGAATTTTTTTTTTGTGCGAGCGGGAGAGAAAAAAGTAGCAGGCGGGAAACAAAAATTTTGGGGAAAATATCAAAAAAAAAAAACATAAGACGACAGTTGTAGATGACGCGCACATTTTAAGTGTACTCCGTGTTTTTTTTATGACAGAAAGTTTATGACGCGCAGTAATGCGCGTCATCTAGCCTTAGGATTTTACAATTCTTGACAGTTTTTTTATGACACTCGTTTTTGCGCGTCATTAAAAATTGTGCGTCATCGTTCGCGCGTCAAGAAAGACCCTTTTTCTAGTAGTGTCTATGACAATCAGACTGGTGAAGCAGTTATCAGACTGGTAGAAGATGCTGAAATCAGGTTGTTTGATCCAATGGAAGTCTTCTCGTTCAGCAATGATGATCTGAAGACCTTGTGCGAAAATCAAATTCGATGTGGGGTAACAAGGCCCGGGGGATCGTTAAAGAGATCAAAGATTTAGCACAGAAGGTGAGGGCTGGTGAAGAAAGATTGGAAGAAGACAGAGAGTTGGCAAACTTGATGAACACTGCTTGGGGCGGAATTGGTGAATCATCTGAGCAGGTTGTGAAGCCGGCTGATTTCCCCATTACTGATAAAGAAACTGTCTTGGGGGAATCAGAGGCAAATGTCCCAGCTACTGATGAGACTAATATTTTGGGGAAATCAGAGGTTTTTGTCCCCGTTGCTGAACAAGAAATTGTTTTGGGGGAAACAGAGACGACGGAAATGAACAAAGAGCCAAGCCCGAATGAAGCCGAAGCAGAGAAATGAAGATCCAGAGGCTGAATCCCTCCCTAGGGGGAATATTGAAGATCTATGTAGGGAGGAATTCATAGTTTTGTTAAGTTTGCTTGTTTAGATTAGTTTCAATTGTAATCCTGTCCTTTTGGTAGCTAGCGAAACTACCGAGCGAAACTGTTGTTTCGCTCGGTAACTAGTTTAGTCTGATCTCAGTGACAGTTTCGCTTGTCCAGCGAAACTGCCAGCGAAACTATCTACTAATCTGTATAAATAGTCGCCTTTGTGCACTCTTTTGTAACTTTTGCAACTCTATCAATCCTAATACAAGATTTCTGGAATTTGGTAAGTTTGGTGACGGCTAGGAGCATTCTATTCAATCTTTGTAGCTATTGTTCATCTCTTATCATCCATTTGGTTGTAGTTGTGATTGTTCAATACTAAAAACCCATTTTAGCTATTGGAAATCATCCTTTATTGATATTTGATTGGTTTTCTTCTCAAAACACCTTCATTAGCACTGATTAAGATCAGTGAGGACCAACATAATTGATTCTATCTTTCAAGAGCTCCGAGGAGACAGTGTTGCTGTTAACCCAAACCTGGTGTTGCCCCTGCCATCAGAAATCTCTTCAGGTATGGCAACTAACATTTCTGTTAAACCAGAGTTTAATGATGTTGCAGATGTCCTACCTCCACCTTCCTTCATCTTTGAGCCAAACCCTAAACCTACATCCTTTTCATTAGCATCGCAGTCACTTGCCCTCATACCTTACAAACCACCCATAATATCCAAGAAAGTTGCCACCAAACTCTCAAACCCAAAATACAGAACTGATAACTTCACCCCAATTATTCCCTTCAAGAAGAAACTTGCTCCTGTAATGGTTTTTTTGATATATTTCCACCATTTCCTCCCACTAGCCCAACACCTGAAGCCAGTAGACTACCAACTCAAAGATCCCTGCCACCTCTTACCATAAGAGAACCTTCAATCACCATTGCTCCTAACCCTCCAACCAAACCAATTGATGTACAACCTGGTCCCTCTTCTCCATCATCAAAAGGGAAAGCCTCTGATTGTGCAAGAATCAGAAAATGATTCTAATGATGAGAAGAAGAAGAGAAACAGGAGACTGATGCATGCCAAGAGAAAGAAAGATCAAAAGCCAAAGAAGAAAGGCCCACCCAGACAGAACAAAGTTGTTGGGTGGACAGCCAATGAAGATAATTTTGATTTTACTTTCCAACTTCTCAATAGCACATCCAGAGTGGTAAATGCTCATCAAGCCACCCGAATGCTTGATATGTTCCAGTTAACTAACATTTATGTAAAGCTGAGAGAAATTATGAGCCCAACCAGAGCCGAGCATTTGCTAAGAATGAGTATAGAAACTGCAGTGCTCGAGTATGGGTTGCTTTATAGATCTTAAGGAGACACTGATAATGAAGAAGAAGAAACTATCAGTGAGATCAAGTGTGTCATATGGGAAGAAGAAGAGAAGCTATTTTATGTTCATAGAGAAGATGGCACCTTCACCACTCATGAATCCATCTCAGTTCAAGATCAGTGGAAAGAACAAGAATGGTAAGCTCTTAAGCATGCAAAAGTAACCAAACAAGCATGAAAGAGTTGTCCTAGGATTTGAATGCAAGCATCAAGCCCTTGGACAAGTAGGTCAAGGAGATGAAATTGTTGGTACAGAGTCAATTTCGGAGATAGACTTCGAAGATGAAGAATAATTTGACAGCATCAGCTAAGGGGGAGATTCTAAGGAATATCGCTTTGAAGATTTCCGGCTGAAAGCCAATTTTGAGTTGTTCCGGCTGAAGTTGAAGTTTCTAATGGAAGTCTCAAGTTCAAGCGGAACAGGCAGTTCAACCGAAAGAAGCAAATTTTGTCTTATAGCGAATATTCCAGGTGAACTCAATTATCCACCAGATAATGAGTTCAACCGGACTTTTCCAGAGAAGTCTTCTCAATCGTCCAATCCTGCAAAAGCTTCTTGGTTGCTTCTAAATCTATCAAAGCCGCTCTCCCAAAGTAGAATGTTGTTGATCACACGCAAGATATCCCATCTATAGAAGTTTATTCTTTTGGTAGTTGTATTTGACTTTTTGTTTAACAGTTTAGATTAAATCGTTTGAGATCAATAGCTGTCATTGATCTCATCTGTACTATTTATAGCTTAGTTAGCTCTTAGTTTACACACGGTTCTTGATCAACTTGTAATAGTGTAGTTTTGAGTTAATGCAAATAGTGCCGAGTATTTTATACATCGTTGTTACTATCTTTATGCAATCAAACACTTACATTGTACAAGAGAACTAAAATATGCTTAAGTAAAGTGAAATACAACTTCATTCTGCGGGGTTGTATTTACAAGTAGAGGGTTTCTTGTTAAGTTAAAGTCTAATTAACACCGATCCTACAAGGTCAAATACAACTACCAAAAGAATAAACTTCGACAGATGGGATATCTTGCGTGTGATCAGCAACATTCTACTTTGGGAGAGCGGCTTTGATAGATTTGGGAGAGCGACTTTAATAGATTTGAAAGCAACCAAGAAGCATTGTTGATGCAAATGTTGTTTTATAGGTTTTGATTACAACATAACATGCTTATTCATTTTGCTATGGGTTTCAAAAGGCTAAGGGGGAGAAGATGTGATGAATTATGATGAGACTTTTCGCAATGGTTTTAGCAAAAGAAAGCAACGTGAATTTTAATCTTCGAAGCGTCCTCAACCCATAAAAGTTGCGACATTGCCATTATGGTAAAAATCGAGGAAAGATTAATAGCACAAAAGAAGTGTGTTGGTCCAGAATCAACAACCGTTCACGATATTATCTAATCTAAACGTGCTGAATCCGTTTAGATTAGTGATTCAAGAAAGATATGAGAAGAAAACTAAGAATACGATGAATATAAACGATAAAAACCTGATATTGCACACAAGATGAACTTGTCGGGTACAAAATCGTAATCGTAAACTAGCTCCTCTCGGGTTTACGATCGTAATCACCAATGCTCCCCTTGGAAATCGTAATCGAGCAACCCTTATGATGGTGAACTCATGGGGTTTATATAGCCACCCCATGAGTTTACAATTGGGCCCTTAAACCCTAATGGTAAGCCCAATCTTAAACCCCAAGCTAAACTAGTCTACTAAACTAAATAAACCCTCTAAGCCTAGCCCAAACTATTTAAACCCTCTAAGCCTAGCCCAAACTATTTAATATTACAAGCCGCATAATCTAGCCTCAACAATCTTCCCCTAGGCTTGTGATATTAAATGTCTTCAATTTTTTAAATTCTTCTTCTTGACTGGCTGGCATAGATGTTGATGAAGATTCTTTCCGCGGAAATCTTCAATGGGTTTCATGACGGGCACTTGGGACTTACTCTTGATCAGCATCAGCTTGAACTTCTTGAAATGAACAAGCAATGAAATGGAGGACTCTTATTGACTTGCTTTTCTTGAAAGAACTGGTTCTTGCTGAATCCTCGGTAACTGTCTTGAATCTCCAAAAATTAGAGGGTAAAAATGAACTTGAAACCCCTAACTTTGGAGAACTTGATTGTTGATCTTGGATCTTCATGATCTCTAACTGCTCTCTGCATCATTTTCTTCATTAAAGATTGACTTGAAATCTTCAGCTTCCCCTAAACATGTGAACATCTTCTTTGAAGCTCTTTTGAAGCTTTTGGAAACTTGTAAAGACACCAACAACTTCCCCTGAACAGTTGCGTTTTAGATGGAAGTCTTGTCCGACTGGTTCTTTAACTTTGAGCAGCAGCATCATCTTTCTATCATGAACCTGTCTGACACACATTTGAAAAAATATACTCCACCAGACATTTGATGACCGGTCTTTGGGTTAGAAGGTAATTAACATTGTAAAAGCCCAGTTATCATCTGTTCAGTTGATGATAATATGTATTTTAACCAAAAACCCGAAGTTAATTATCATCTGTTCACTTGATAATAATTAACTTCCCCTGAACCCAAGACCTCTAAAGACTTCCCCTTAGCTGATAACTTCCCTTCAGCTAAGGACTTCCCCTGAGATAATACATATTATCTTCGAGTTCCCTTTAGATACTATGTATTATGGAAGTCTTTTCATTAGATAATAAGTATCATCCTCGAGTTCACTTCGGATAATACTTATTATCCCCTCTCCTTCCCCTAAAAATTTGTCAAGATCTGCAGGGGGCATACTGTCATGCATCAAAACCCATGAAAACACATTTTGACTTCTCAAATTAACCTGGCCAAGACGTAAACACAACCAAAAAGAACTTAAAGACTCACACATGAAAGATAAAAATAAACAAATATTTACCAATATCAAACATGAGAAAGTTTACAAGGGATCAAACCGTATGAATCTGACTAAGGAACCCTTTTCAGCTTCAGTTACTCGACTAGTCTAGGCGATTGCCGATATGTTTGTCTGTTTTAAACTCAGACCTGTTTAAACCCAACCAAATGCATCATTCTTAAAAGATTACTAATTACCAGCATGTTTAATCGTCCCCACACCCAATTGTACATAGCAAAACCTACCCAACCTCAGAGTTTATTGAGGATTCACAAACCCCCAACTTGAGGAACCGTGCAACACCGTTATGACTACCACTTATTTCATTAATCATCAGTTGGTGATCAAGTCGGCCGCATAAGCACGCAAAGAAGACCAAACTGAATGATTATTTTTCATTTTCTTTTTCTTTTTCTTTTCTTTTTCATTTCTTTTTCATTTCTTTTTATTATGTGGTGTAGTCATAACAGCATAAACATGGCGTGTGAGAGAGTGAATACTAGACATAATTACCACTCTCAACCCGTTTTTGCTAGGACTCAGTTTTTTAAACCATGCAAACTGAGATGGGAAACTAAACATACATATATATATATATATATATATATATATATATATATATATATATTTTAAGTTCATTTCACTTACATTGGTGGTCATAAGATTAGGTCGAGCCTACCGATCATATCACCGTAGAGTTTGCTTTTCACTTCCGCTTTACACGTGTCAGTCATCTCCAATCCGGCCATATTTCACTTCTCAAAAACAAAACACAAACAATTAAAAATTCAAAAGCACACTATTTTTTTGAGGGGTCAACTTTTTCTTCATCTTTACATTTCTTCCCCTTGCTTTTTGATTTTTAATGTCACAACTTTTGTGAACATCATTATTTTTTTATTTTTATTATTTTTCTTTTTTTTAAATACGAACACATAAGCAAAGGAAATTACTTCCCACACATCTGACCAAGCTAACCTTCCAAGTATGGATTTGAAATTTTTTAAAAAAGGGGTTTCATGACTGCACACTAAATTGCATTAGAAGTCAAACACTTCAACAAACAAGCACCAAGTGAAAATTTTAAGAAATTTGGTTTGACACAAACACCCTTTACCGCTTCATCAAACAAACAACCAAGTTAAGAACAGTACCTTTCATGCTGAATTTGACCTTTCACCTCTTAAGGAAACATATCCTACATAAAAATTGCTTGTCATGACATGAAGATACGTCTCCTAAACTGTGCCTAGAACAATCGCTTATCAATAAACAAATTAATAATAAAAATGTTAGTGATAATCCTCCTTGACTATTCCTGCACATGATGAGAGATTAGTTAGCCAATGGTACCCAGGCCATTGTTTTTCTGGGTACACCTGAGGAATCAATAAAAGATACTTCTTGTAAGAACATCCCCTTTGAGAAATCAGGAAGTTGGGATGGAGCTGCCTTGATTTTTGGTTTCCAAGTTCCAGGTGATTTAACATTTGTTTTAGTCACTTTTGGAGTTGTGACTTTAGGTGTTTCAACCTTCTTCGTTTTAGATTCATTTTTTAAAACAGTTTTTGTTTTAGTCACCTTTGGAGTTATGACTTTAGGTATTCAACCTTCTTCATTTTAGAATCATTTCTCAAAACAGTTTTAGTTACCTTGGGATGGATAACTTTGGGATTTTCAAGCTTTGGTTGTTTTGAAAATGGTTTCTTCAGCTTTTTCTGAAAATTTAGGTAACTTGGAAAGCTGTTGTTTTGATTTAAAGATTTTCTTTCAGCTTTGGCAGCACCCCAATGTTGATCAGAGGGTTTAACCTTAGGAGTTACAGTCTTCATTGCCTTAGGTTTTTGCACCATCATCGGCTTAGACTTCATAGACTCCTGAGATGAAACCCTTTGAGTTTTTGGATAATAGGGTTCATAGTGGCGATAAAGACAGTTTCTAGCCATATGACCAGCAATGCCACAATTAAAGCAAGTCTGCTTCTTTAGATAGAAGTCAGATTTGACTTTCTGCTGGTTCCTCGAAGCCTGTGTTGAACCTGTCTTTACTTTCTTTGTGCTTCCTTGATTCTGTGACGTTGAAGCATCCTATTCTTGCAATTACAACGACAACTGCATGATCCAACTGAAGAAATGGGAGACACAGCTACTCACTTGAGTTTTTCATTCTTCACTCCAGCTGTTGGTTTCATACTCGGATGCTTGATGGTGATCTTTGGCCTCTAACTTCAGCTTTACTTATGACTCCATTAGTTATTCCCTTGAACTTGGAGGAGAAGGATGGTATATCATACCCAATGTCTGATTCTTGGTCAAACATTGATCTAGATGTCATAAAGATCTTCCCCTCAGGCCATGTCGTCAAGATCACCTTTTCCCTTTTGACTTTGTCAATTACTTTGAAATATGGGGTTTCAATTTTAGGATATGGTTTCAACTCTATCCCAGCATCATCAGACTCAGAGTTATGACACCTGTCATATTTATGGCACTCAGCATCATTGTCTGATATATCCTCTACTCTCCTTTCACCATAAGTCATGTTTGCCTCATTATCAATTTCTTCTTGAGTCAACTGTGTAGTTCAAACCAAGACACTATCCAAAGGAGGAGCAGCTTCTTTATAATCAGACTTGATTCATTCAACTTGATCCTCACTAAGGAGTATTCCTATAATGTCTCTGGAACTGGTGGAGGAATAATGTTGTTTGCAGCCAAGGACTTATCAGATTTCTCTGATCCGAACCCAGTTGTGTCTTTCCCAACTTGACCAGTTACAACAGCATGTGACAATTCCTTTCCAGCATTTAGCATTCGCTTATTTCTTTCCTGATTGCAATCATACTTGACCTACAGCTCATCATATTTTTGCTGCAGTTCAGTTAATTTCTGTGTCAGCTCAGATACCTCAATCCTAGCCTGATCATATAAAATAGTCTTCTCCGTTGCTAGCTTTTGATATTTCTCAATGTCTAATTTTTGAGCTTTCACCTTCTCTTCACTCTTCTCCCATCTACCCTTAAATGAACTTCTAGAACATTGCATATCTAATAATTATATCTCACTATTTTTCCAAAGTTGTCTAAGGCCAGGAATTAAACGAGCACAAGTATAATTGGGGCATATCTTAGTTTTGTCAACTTCATCTGCGAAATCATCCTTGTCCTCAACCATATTCTTTTCTTCAACCACTGAACCATATTCTTTTCTTCAACCACTGAAATCGTAATCGAGCAACCCTTATGATGGTGAACTCATGGGGTTTATATAGCCACCCCATGAGTTTACAATTGGGCCCTTAAACCCTAATGGTAAACCCAATCTTAAACCCCAAGCCCAATAATAAACCCAAGTAAACTAGTCTACTAAACTAAATAAACCCTCTAAGCCTAGCCCAAGCTATTTAATATTACAAGCCTCATAATCTAGCCTCAACAAAGTGGTTTATCTATGTGCAAAGCATTGGTTTGGTATTTGGCCAAGTATTTCAAGACGGTTGAATTGTGGAATTAATTCTTGAGTTTTTCATAGATCCTTTATCTTGTTTACTTTCAACAATATTGGCACCTTGAGTTATGACTGAGTCCTAAAGTAGCTAGACATTGTGTTGAGTTTTGTAAACACCCTATGCATTTAAAGCCTTTGCGGAATTTCGGCTGGAAGAATGTTTAGTGTAGGGGTAGCTTCACAAAGAAGAAATTAAGAATGAAAGACTTGAAACTACATGAAGATTATCTTGAAGTCAAGTTGCAAGAATACAAGAATCAATGTCACAAGTGTTGAGTATTCCATCTACCAAATAGGGGGAGATTGTTGGGAATCGAGAGACCGAGCCAACAAGATTTGGATAGATGTGATTAATATTCAACGAACACTTATTAAATACCGTCCCTACATCATGATGAAGACCTTAACAACTCAAGACAAGACGACTCAACAAGAGGCTCTAATGAATATTATTTATTGTTTAAATATTGTCACTAGTTAGTATTTTACTATTATGCCCTTAGTGAGTCTTGTACTATATATATTAAGTCTTTCCATTGTTAAAGACATGTATGGTTGATAGAGAGAGAGTTAGTCATGGTTCTTTGAAGCTTGTAAGGGTTCATAAACTCACCTAGTAAGTTCATGATACTCAGGATGCGTGGGGTAGGTAAATTGTATTCATTCGGTTATATTTGATTATCCTACTTCACCTTGTTTATCTATCTATGTTGTTCTTCATCTATCCATGTTTTACTAGCTTTGCTCATCATCATCATCACATCTCAAACACCATTCGTTGTTCATATCTGGGTGTTCATTTGTTTCTACAAAAACGAGTTACACAAAGACTCGATCCGCTTCCGCAACCAAGGTATTTGGTCACCACCTCGGTTTTTCACCCATTATATTCACATTTGGATTAGATCTAGATAGATCTAAACCATCTACCTATTCTAATAAATGAAAACTTTTCAATTCTATGTGGCATCACCACAGCCCTCCAATTGGTCACCACTACACTATAAATTGTATCCACATGTGGACACAAACTCAATATAAAAAGTTTAAAAATCCGCGGATCCTCTCCCCACATTCGAGTGGCCCATTTTTGTTTCTTATAACCCGAAAGATTAAAGGGTTTTCTTAACCCTAAGGATGGGGGTATGGTTGCATAAGACAACCATTTGAATCATAGAACTAACCAATCATGTTGTGACAACAAGAGAGAGAAAAAATATGCCTAAATGATGTTTTAGAGGTGGGTATGGTTGCCTAAAGATGTTTTAGGCATACTTTTTTTTAAACTTTTCATTTTAAACTCAAACAAATAATTAAACTAAAATATTTAATATAAAATAAAAACATAAAGATTCATTAAATTAAAAAAAAATGTTACAAAGTCCTACAAAAATTACAAGTCCTAAAAATAAAAAATTACAAAATCCTAAAAATAAAAAAATTACCAAATCCTAAAAATAAAAAATTACCAAATCCTAAAAAAAACAACCACCATCTAAACATCGCATGGCCACCCATATTTCGCGCCACTCGACGTTTTTCATCCAAAAGTAACGGTATCAATGCTTTGGGCACTTTATAGTAAGGCTTCAAGAACAATTTGAGGTTACGAACCCGTTGATCTTCATCTGTTAGAGCATATTCCTATGCTACAGTGTGTCTCATGTATTGTATCTATATGAAGAACATTTGTATGAGTCTAAGGGCAGTGTACCAGTTGGTCCACTGTACCAAATGGTACGCCCGTACCAATGGTACGGAGGATGGAACGCTCGACAGTTTAAGTTACCTATAAATAGGTTGACTTGGTTAGCTTGTAAAAACTTCTGGTCATATCCTACATTTCTGTGTGTGTGTTTCTGTGTGTAATCTTCTCAAGCCTTATCAATACAACTCTCATTTGTATTTACATTTGATCCCGTCTCTATCTCGATATCACTAGATTAGCAAACGATCCGGTCGCTTCACGCATTTACAAGTGGTATCAGAGCTATCTGGTTCCATTTGCTGATCGAATTCTGTGATTGTTGAGTTTTCTAGAGAGAAAGTGGGTATTGAGTCATTTTTCATCAAATTTTCTCATATCCGAGTGTTTTCGATGTCAAAACTGATTTCAAAACGTTCCTAGAGTGTTTTCGAAGCATACTGCTGCAAATTACAGTCCAATACGTCCAAATTCACAAAAATCAGTCGAGATTATGTTGGTACGTCGTTGGTACGCTGAATGAGCTTTTTGGTACGCTCGACGAATACTTTCGTACGCATGCCTATCTTTATCAGCAGGTTGGTACGCTGATTTTTTGTCCGGAAGGCAATCTTCAAGTCTAGTACGCGATAGTTACTGGGTGGTCCGGAGGAAGTTACGCCGTACCATTGTGGTTAGCAGCTGGTACGCTGATCTGGTCTGGTACGCTGAGTGGTCCGCTGAAGTTCATTGGTATGCTGGTTCTTTTAGTCCGTGGATTGGTCCGCTGGCAAAAAAGTGACGTTCACTAAAACTGATGTAACTTGAGTTCTGATTGGAGTTACGGAACCCAATACCAGCCAAAACGACCGTCTCGGAAAGATCTACACTTGTACTTGCCTAATGGCCAGTACCCTCCATTTTGGTACCTAAATTCCACTTTGATGACGCCCGTTTTTTAGTTTGAAGTTTTTGCGTTCGGTATCATAACTTTAAATGAGCGATTATCAAGCATTTTCTGCGATCCAAAACACGATGCAAGCTATTATTAACTATGATAATGAAATAGGAACAATTCAGAAAGTTCTGAAATTGCTCAAATTGGAATGATGTCGATCTTTGGTTGGCTTATTCTGATCTATATGAATATCCAACTGTGTTGATACCTAATCTGTGCGTCATGTGAAGTATTTGAACGAGACGATGTGAAGATCAAGATACAAGTTCAAGCTGCTAGCCGAACCTGGTCCGAACCTGAGATTTGGATCAGCCGAACTCAGAGTTCGGACGAAGTTTGGCCAAACTAGCATAAATAGATAGCTTGTATTGTAATCAGGTAGTAGTGAGAGAGAGACTAATCTTAACTATGTGTTTTTGAGAGTGTTTCTCTAGAGAGCTTCATTGAGAGCTTGTAATTGAGTCTTTTGTGATTTCAATAAAAACAAACTTTATTTACATCTCGTTTTCATCTTGTTCGTACTCTACGATCAAGCAAACCTCTAGTAAGATCCGTCTTACGGTTTTTCAATTGGTATCAGAGCAAATCCAGGTTGCTCTATTGCGTTTGCTTTGTATTTAGTCGTTTTCTTGATAAAACCGAGTGAAATTCAATTCTTGAAATCTTCCTGTTGCTAAAATCACATTGACTATTGAAAATCTTGCTCTAATATGCTCAAAATCACGATTTTTTACCAAAAACTTCCCTTTGGTCACGTTCGTTAGTCTACCAAAACACGTACATCTGAACTCCAGGTTCGTCCATATAACCGCTCCGAACCTTAAGTTCGGAGAGAGTTCGGAGAGTGTTCGGAGGGAGTTCGGATCGTTTTCGGTAGTGCTTCGGGTCACAGTCGGATAGGGTTCAGAAACTGTTGATTGTGTGTACGTTCGGAAGGAGTTCGGGTGAAAAATTTCGGATAAGGTTCAGACACAGTTCGGAGGAAGTTCAGACAGGACAGATTTTCATATTTTTCAAAATGTATGAATTTGAGGTGTTCGTTGAGCGTCATTGTCAGAATGTGCCAAAGTTGATCAAACTTGAAGATTATCATGGTTGGGTAATAAATTTTATAGCTTATGTTGTTGATTTGGATAAGAATTTGTGGATACGGAATGAATTTAAGTATCCAACTTATTATGATGGTGATTTTAAGGAGATGCATAATTTTTCAAGTGAAGAAAGGAAATCATATGCTCAAAATGAAAAGGCGGCTGCACTTTTTCTGTTAGCTTTGCCTATAACTTTTAAAAGTCAAATCAGAAATATCGAAAAGCAAAACTGATAGGATTTTGTTAAGACACAGTGTGAGGAACATATGTCTAAACTTTCTCAGAAAACAGTTGAAGCAGTTGATCAAGATTTGAAGGTTAAAGTTCAAATTAAAGAATTAGAGCATAAGGTGGGAAAGTTGACTGAAGAGAATATTTTTCTGACAAAGGAAGTGGAGAAATGGAAAAGTAAAGTTTGTGATGATTTAGCTGCTGAAATTCAAAAGGATGTTTCTGCATCATGTGCAAATTGTTTGGAATTTGCTAGTCTTGAGGAAGAATGGTTGAAAGAGAAGAATATGTTGAATGAAGAATGGAATAAAGCTCAAACTAAGGAAAATGAAGCTATTGAAGATTTCGATGCTTTATTTGCAAAATGTTATCCTCTTCAACAAAAATATGATAATATTCATAAAATTCCTGTCGAAGCTGCTGATAGAATAATTCAACTTCAGGAGGAACTCACAAAGTTGCGTAATGAACATGGTGAGGTTCAAAGTCAAAATAACATTTTGAAACAAGATGTTGTTTATTATAAAAAAACAGGTTGAGAAAGTTACTACCGAAGTTCTGGAAGAGTGTCACTTGAGAGAATTTTATAAAATTGATTATAACAGATTGTCGGACAAGTACATTTCTTCACAAAAAGAGTTGAAGGAAGCTAATACGAAAATAGCTGAACTAAAGATTGAGATTTTTTACTTGTAAAGGAAATTGAAAAATTGGAACAATTCACCGACTTTCCTGAATTATTTGTATAAGTTGGAAAAGAGTCGGGAGAATGGTAAAGATGCAAGCCTTCATCAAGTTCCTGCTCCTGTGGATATTGAATTGTCTGTTCCAGCTATACCATCTGGTATTGAACATCATGATTATTCAAAGTTTGCTGATACTAGTTCAGGAAAGAAAACCAAGTCAAAATCTAAGAAGAATAAAAAAGAGTTTGATTATTGCAAAGGATTGAAGTTTGACTCCAAATCTACATTTCTTGTAAAAGAAAAGGTGTTTAATGGAAATCCCAGAAATGTAAAGTGCCAAAGTTTTCTGAGATCGTGATCAATGATACTTTGATTTGTGAAAAAAAATTATTTGAAAGGTATCAAGTCTGAATTTACAAAACTTGCCAAACAAGGTCATGAGATACCAAATTTTGTTAAAGATAAATTCAAGCAAAAGAATGGTGGTTTGGGATTTGAAGAAAAAGAAATGTTGCCTAAGGATTTCAACAAGACGGAATTCAAAGCAAAGAAGATAAAGAAGCAGAAGGTGTTTTTAGATAAGAAGTCACAATGTCGGAAGAAGAAGGTATCTTCATCAGATGAAAAGCTTTCTTCTGAAGAGTCTTCTTGTATATCTGATGCTACACCACAAGGCGGTAACAATTCAGATTCATTTCATTCTGCTAAATCAAACAGGTTTTATCATAAAGATAAATTCTTTGGTTACGGAGATGATTCTAGTTTTTATGATTCTCCAAAATGTTTTCCAAAATTCCAAAAACCAAAGAAACCTAAACATGTGTTTTCAAAAGTTTATGATGAATGTTTCACTAATCAGTTTGGAAAACCAATTTCCATCAATCCAGCTGGTAAAAGACTTTGCTATGTTTGTCGAAAGAAGGGTCATTATGCAAATAATTGTCCTACGAAAACTAACAATTCATCATCAAATGCCAAACATACAATGTATGTTGATCTTGATGGCATTATTTTTAGTGAACCAATACCCAACACTAACTTTTTCTGGAAAAAAAAGATTACTTAGGAAAAGTTGGGTAGTAGTTCTAATTGTCACTCATCCGTTGACAATGGTTCACTAGAAATCATAAAACTAAAACAGGAATGGAGACCAAAAGTTGTCTTCAAAGCCAACACAGATTTTGTAGAAGACACTAGACGACCTACCATCGTTGTGGATGAGGGTCGGGGTCTTAAGAACTTACTATTTTCGAGTGTTTGCAGGTATTTCAGGAAGACGTGTTAGTAATCGAGAGATTGCTGACATTGATATACTTGTGGGTTTAAGTTCAAATGCATCGTTTTTATCTTTGAAACGTTGATTTTCAAAAATTTCATTTTCAAAAATGTGTCAAGTGTTGATCGATCATTTTCATTTTTATTTTTAATTTTCTTTCGTTCATATTTTTAGGGGAAGAAAATTTGAAAATCAAAAAATAGTGTTTGTTTGAATTTTAGGTAGAGAAATTTGGAGAGTAAAAAAATAAAAATTTGAGAAATTGATCCGACAAAAGCGAGAAATGATAGTACATCAGCATATACGTTTATATGCCATGGATAGATTAAGTCTAAAGGCTGTAGGTACTTGCATAATCTGTGAATATGCAGGAATAATCTGATATTTGCAAGTAAGATATAAACATAAAGCTTGCCTGATGATCTTTGGTTATTTGCTTCTTGATGATTGCTGTGTAATGATTGTGACAAAAAAAAAAGAGATATCCTGATGAATGCATGCTTTTATTTTGAAAGATTTAAACTTGTTCGATTTTCTTTATTTTGTCAAACGATCGGACTTTCTCTGCGTATCGAAAGATCGACCTGATCGTTGTTCGTTTGACATTCTGCTTTATTTTCTTTGGTGTTTTCGTATAATTCATCGGACTTTCTCTGCGTATATGGAAGTATTGACCTGATCGTTGTTGAATTATACAACTTCAACGCGTTTTGCTTTCTTATTTTCTCAAATACTTGGGCTTTCTCTGCGTGTCCACAAGACCGACCTGATTGCTAGGTATTTGAGGTTCTTCTTTATTTTTGCATGACTCATCAAGGATGATTAAATCTCTAAGAAAATTTACTTCTATATGATAAACATGATGATCTGCCAGTATTTCTGATAGAGTGGAGGCCGAGTTATCAGTGCATGATAATATTACCTTAAGCATATCTAAAAACGATAAAAATGATTGGTGCATGCTGAAATAAACATAAATGTTGTGTTTGCGATTATCTTGCCTTGCATGCTGATTAAGACCGAAATTGAAATGTGCTAGATGCGTTATGTCTGATATGATCTTGCGTCGTGATCTTTCTCGCAAAGGACATAAATAGTGTTTGTTTCTGTATTACCTTTACATTTTATTTCAGAAAATATCAAAAAGATTTTTGGGGTGTTTTAGTATAAAATTCATAAAAGCCAAAAAGATTTTACTTCTTATTTGTTTACCATTGATCGACACAAGATACGAAAAACATTTTCAAAAATATATCTTGGATTATCAAAGAAAAGTTTTGCGCCAAGAGTATTTATGTTGGCCAGGTACTTAAAGGAAAAGAGTTAATCACAACTTCAAGTCTTCTGAAGCTGTTGATAAGGAAGAAAGAAATTGTGCATTGTCAAATATTCAAGATAAAGCTACCACCAAGTTGAGGGGGAGTTTGTTCGAAGAATATGTTTTAACTGGTGAACAGATACTGCACATGACGAGGGGGAGTTTGTTGATACCTAATATGTGCGTTGAAAAAGCAAGTAATCACCAGATTCGATAGATCGCTAATCATGATTAAGAGTAATAGAATAGCTAAGATGATCAATAAAGAAGAAGTAATTTTATTGATATTTGTGAAGAAAGAGAATACAGATACATATGTAAAGTATGAGATTTACAAGTGAATCCGAAGTCCCTAAACTACACCACTCGCCGGGTATTTATAGACCTCGCTCATGATTCCTTGATCCGCATCTGCTTAATCGCACCTGTCTAAGGCCTTCACAAACACTTTCGACGGACATTATATCCGGAGGACTTGGAAGTGATCGATCGTATGTGTAAAACATATCCGATGCATCGTTTACTTCATCAAGTCCCCCAAGTCTATTAAGCGAGTAAATGAAGTTAATAGACTTACTTCTGTATATAAAGGTTATTTTACTCTTCCAAATATTTTGCACTTCCGAATTCGAATGGTTTCTTTCATATCCGCCAGTTGTTCCTGCATGGACTGACACATATTATTGATGATACAGTTTTCTAGTACCCCTAATGATGCGTGGCGCATCTTTTCACCCTTTCAGTTACCTGTCACAATCAGTCATAATGAAAAAGTAAATTTTCGAAAATTTTCAAGAGGATCTATTCCGCTTTTACCCCCCGTAAAAACCGCTCTTGCAAAAACCGTCTCGCAAAAACCGCTGATTGAAACCGCTTATTACTCTTCTATACATACATATACCTTTCCCCTAAGAAATTTTACCAAAACATTTTATCTTCTTCACCACACTCCTGCAACACTCTGCACTAGTATCTTCTTCCCAGGTCAGCATTTCTTCCTTCACTTCTTTTCGATCTACTTTTACTATTCTCTTCTTATGGCTGGTCCTAAGAAGATCTCATCAAAACATAATCTCCCCATTTCTTACTCCTTAATTTTTGAATCTGAACTGGATGATTTTGTGAAAGAATTCTATATCCCCAAGGAACTTAACCCCCTTCCTGCCATCGAGGGTACACCAATCCATCCTTTCCCCAACAAGAAATTTGGAGTTTACTTTGATTTCTTTCGCCAAGCCAATTATCGAATTCCTTTTACCCCTTTCCTTCTTGAAGCTTTGACTTACTTTGAAATCCATATATCTCAATGCAACCCTACTGCACTGAGTATTCTGAACCATTTCGAACTTTCTTGTAGAGCTTTGAATCTTGAACCTCAATTGATCCAGTTTCGTGCGTTTTATCGCCTTACCATGTCCGGCAACTGGTATACCTTTGAGAAGCATCGTGACATCACCCAACTGTTTAGTAGAACACCTCCCCAAAATCGCCAATGGAAAAATCAATTCTTTTATTTAGATGACTCATGTCTTCCTAAAGCAATTGCTTGGAGGGACATTCGGTTACTTTTTCTTTTTATATTCGCTCTAACTTATTGATCTTTCACATGCAGTTATGGATCTGTCAGATGCACTCTTGGTGAAGGATTTTAGCCAAATCCAGTTCAGCAAAACCAGCATTGGAACCGACACTTCCCCCTCAGCAAACCCAACCATGACTGATACTAATGCTACCACGGATGTGCCTAACACCATCCCTGTTGAAGCCTCTTCTCCTCAAAAGGTATCTCAACCTCCTTCTCCACTGATCCAAAAGAGGAAGAAAATATGTGCTAAACCCAACAAACATGCCCCATCAATGGATGAAGAAGGAAGTGATGCTGCACCCAAAAAACCTAGAAAGTCACCAGTCACTCGCTCAATAGCTAAGTCTTCTCCCACCATTGAAGCTTTTTCTGAAAACTTTGATAATGAAACCACTGAAAGAACTCCATCTCCAGTATCTGATGACGGAAACACCCTTATCATGTCTCCCCCTAGCCTAGCTCATTTGATCAATTCTACAGTTGCAGAATTCATGCAATCACCTTGCCCCACCATTGATCTGACAAGTACACCATCTCCCACTGTTTCACCCTCTGAGGGTAACATCACCACATTTGCTACTCAAACAATGGTACCATCTTCTGTTATTTCCACTACCCCTCTGGCAACTCAACTTTATCCAAGTGGTTCTTCAAATTTTACCACATCTGTTCTTCCCAGCTTTTCGGACTCAATATGGATTCGAAATGAAGCACGACTAATGGCAGCCCGCAACAAATCCGCAATCGGTCTGGATGAACTTTTTACTCCAACATGGAATATTACTAATCGTGACAGTATTTCCGATCCTGCATGTGCCAAGGACTTTTTCCTGAAAGCGATAGGCCCGGGAGATATTAGGCGATCAGAAGAAATTCCTGCTCCTGAATTTGCAGCTCACGTTGTGTCATCTTATGCAAACAATAATGTCATTATCCCCGAGTTGTATAACAGATGGATAAACGCAGAATTTCAATTGCAATCCCTGAATGCTAAACTTGCCGCAGTTTCCAAATCGGATATGCAGGAGAAAAACCAGGCGCTTCAGAAAGAAAACCAAGAGCTGACCCGATCCTTCTTTGCTGTTTCTGCTCGCTTGTCGGATGTGGAAAAATCCTTGAGCCATTCCAGAACCATGATAGAAAGTCTTGAGAAACAAAAACAGGATCAGTTTTCCGAGTATACATCGGAACTGGAGAGAAGAGATGATAAACTCGAAGACATGATCCTTCAACTTCAGCAATCAAAGACTGGTATCACCTAATTGCATTTTCCTTACTTCCGATATCACTCTTTTTCCTTGTACTTATGGGTTTTATATCCCTTTCAAAACATGATACTGTCAAATCCATGCTTGATGCTGAAACACAGAAGTTGGAGGAACTCAAAAGAGTTTTTGCAGAAGAGAAAAAATGGTTGGTTGGTGAAGGTATCCCTGAAGTGGCAAATAAGATCCTAAAAGGCCCAACTCTAAAGACAGCCATCGCTGCAGCGATCAACGCTATGAGCGCATGTGGGTACAATGAAGAAGTGAGGTCAGGGTTATTCCATGCAGCTAAAAACCCACAAATTTCTGCAGAAGCCTGTCAAGGTTTTGATCCTAACGCCGGCAAGAAACTTCTTGAAGCCAATGTCTCATTTCAGAAACTATCATTTCCATTTGTTGAAGTTTGCAAGACCCTTTATGATGCCCCGCTGGATGTGATCAAGGAAACTTTGGCAACTGACTCATCTAACCTGCCTCCACCATGATTCTCCCAGGTAAATTTCTTCATATCAACCCCCCCCCCCCCCTTTTGAACAATGAACAATTTGCTCCACCCGCGAGTGGACTTTCCTTTTGATTTCCCGTATGTGTAGGGCTTTTAACTTTCAAACAACTTTTACTTTTATGCACTTGTCATGACATATGGTATGTTTTTTAATTTTGGAATGGAATGTTATGACTTTATTATGTCATTACGATAATTATATCTTGCATTTGCTTGTTCGCATGTGCATGAATTACGTTATCAACTTAAGTGGTCACATGTGTCCATGTTAACACATTAGGTTCCTTAACTATAATTATACACATGCATCTGAACTTAGCAATTAGTAATGCGTAATTACTTTTTCGGTCTTATGGACCACTTCCGGTGTCACAAGAGCAACCTTAGCCTCTTTCATGATTTTTCCCAGAATTTGTTGGGTAGCGCATAACTACTTCTTATGACCCCATAGGTCGCATCTTTACAAGGATGCTTTTTATACATTTTTCGGAATTTTTTGGATAGTGCATGACTACCTCTTATGACCCCATAGGTCGCATCTTTACAAGGATGCTTTTTATTAATCACTTTGACTTCGCATCTGTTTTTAGATACATGGTAGCCAACCATACTTTAGTCCTTTGGACTTAAGTTTATTATATGCAAACTCAGCCTATTACTTACTATTTTTTTTAAACATCAATTGCCCATAGCAATGAAACTTTTATACTAATATAGGAACATATCCATTTCCGCATCTTTTTTGTTTACAACCTTCTTTTCAAGGAAAAATTACAAATAATATCTTTTCAAATGTAAGCCATTCCACGGTCTTGCTAGCACATTGTCGTTTCCATCCTCCAACAAATAAGACCCCTTGCCTAAAACTTCTGTTATTTTGTATGGACCTTCCCACTGTGCAGCTAACTTTCCATTTGGTTTCATCCTACTAACATCATTGTTGCGCAGAACCAGATCTCCCTTTTTAAATTGGTAAAGTTTGACATGGGCATTATAATATCTCTCCATTTCCGACGTATACTTACTCTCTCTTATGGATGACATCTCTCTCCTTTCCTCCAATAAATCTAAATTTGCTCTCAACTGCTGGTCATTATTTATAACTTCCATCATCCGTTGAGTAGGTAACCCCACTTCCGCTGGGATGACGGCCTCAGTCCCATATGTCAAACTGAATGGAGTTTCCCCGTTGCTTGTTTTGGGCATGGTTCTGTGTGCCCATAACACATATGATAACTCGTCCGCCCAGCCACCTCCAGCTTTTTCTAAACGTACCTTAATTCCTTCAACCAAAATTATATTAACTCTTTCAACCTGTCCATTAGCCTGCGGATATGCCACAGATGCAAAAATTTGCACTATTCCCAACTCCTCACACCAGCTCCGAAAGGGATCATCCGCAAATTGTTTTCCATTATATGAGACAATGTATAAGGGTAAACCAAATCGACAAATAATATATTCCCATACAAACTTTTTCACATGCTGCCCAGTAATGCTCGCAACCGCCTTTGCCTCCGCCCACTTTGTAAAGTAGTCAACAGCTACAATAAGAAATTTGACCCGCCCAGCTGCTTCCGGAAATGGTCCTAAAATGTCTATTCCCCACTTCTGAAAGGGCCATGCTGTTGAAACAGGAACAAGCTCATGTTTGGCTTTTAAACTTACTAGGGCATGTCTCTGGCAACTGTCACACTTTCGAAGTTCTTCTGTAACGAATTTATGCATACCAGGCCAATAATATCTGAGTACTACCAACTTGTTGACAATCATGCGGGGACCCATGTGATTCCCACAAATCCCACTATGCACTTCCTGTACCACTCTTCTTGCCTCTTCTTTAGTTAAACACCTTAAAAGCGGTCCAAGGTATGTTTTTCGATACAAGATTCCATTCTGCAACTGATATTGTAAAGCATTTACGCGAATTTTCCTTGCTTCTTCTCTTTCCTTCGGCAAATATCCTTCTTCCAAATATTTCCATTTTGGCCAGAACCAAACTTCTTCATTGAAAGATACAGCCACCACTTGTTTAACCAGAACCGATGGTTCTTCCAAAACTTCTACTCTTATCTCTTTAGCTAAATGCTGGAATGAAGTGGATGCGAGTTTACTTAGCACATCTGCTTTCTTGTTTTTTCCTCTTGATATATGTTCCACTTCGCATGTTGCAAAAGTACGCATCAATTCCTTCACTTGCGATAAATAAAGAGCCATCATGGCACTCTTTGCCTCATAATCTCCCTTGACATGATTTGCCACCAGCAGCGAATCCACGTGTGATCTTACATCTGTAGCACCCATCCTCTTGGCTAATCTTAAACCTGTAACTCAAATACACGACTTTTATCTTTAGCTTACCCAGTCTTTTTCCTTCTTGACGTATCCCTATTTTTTCATACATACTTTATTTTTAGAAAAAATCATTTAGTTAAGTAAAATGATGAACCTGCCAATAACGCCTCATATTCCACCTCATTATTAGATACATTAAAATCGAATTTAAGCGCACATGTCAACTCATCTCCATCCGGACATATTAACAATAGTCATGTTAAACACATAAATTATGTCTTACTTTATCAAACAAAATTATGTGATTAGTTTATAAAAGATTTAAAAAAATTAACTTGCAAACCTGCTCCTGCACCGTCATCACCTGAAGAACCATCAGTATACAACTTCCAAATGCCTATCGACACTTTCGACGACGCACCAAAACTATTATTTTTACCACTGCTGTCACCACTTCCAATGGGCATTTCAGCCAGAAAATCCGCAACAACTTGCCCTTTCATGGCTGTTCTTGGCTTGAACTGAATATCATATTGCCCTAACTCCACAGCCCATTTTACCATCCGACCTGACACTTCCGGCTTTCTTAACACTTGATTTATAGAAGATGTCGTGAGCAATTCGATTATATGAGCTCGAAAATAACGCATCAAACGTCTTGCGGATAGCACAAGGGCATATACCAACTTTTCCATGAGAGGATATCGTATTTCATAATCTTTCAAAACTCGACTTACATAATAAATGGGCATTTGCTTTTGCCCCCTTTCTGCTACCAAAACGGAACTAACTGCTCCTTCCGAAACTGCCAAATACATTTGTAAAACCTCTCCCACTATTGGTGCAGTCAAAGTCGGTAATGAAACCAAGAATTGCTTCAATTGTTTGAATGCCTCTTCTGCTTCAACAGTCCAACAAAAATCAGATTTCCCAATACTTGATTTCAACACCTGCATAAAAGGAAGTGACCTTTCCGCAACCTTTGACACAAATCTTTGCAAGGCAACCAACCTACCATTCAATATCTGCACATCCTTTACTGTTGATGGTGACCCCATTTGCAGGATTGCATCTACCTTTTCTGGACAAGCCTTAATTCCCTCATCATTTACTATCATACCTAGAAACTTTCCAGCACTCATCCCAAATGAACATTTCTTTGGGTTCAGTCGCATGTTGATTTCTTTCAGTTTCATAAATGTTTCTTCTATATCCCTGAACATATCTTCTTCACTCCTACTCTTGATAACAATGTCATCCACATACGCTTCCAAATTTCTACCAACTTGTCCTTGAAAAGCCCAATCCATTAAACGTTGATAGGTTGCTCCTGCATTTTTTGAGACTAAAGGGCATCTTTTTATAACAAAACATACCTTTCCGAGTAATAAACGAGGTTTTATCTTCATCTTGTTCTGCCATTCGGATCTGATGGTACCCCTTATATGCATCGAGAAAACATTTCCAACGAAATCCTACCATAGCATCCACCTTTAGATCTATTTCCGGAAGCGGATAGCAGTCTTTAGGACATGTGTTATTAACATCTTTGAAATCTATACACATCCTCCAAGACCCATCCGTTTTTTTTACTAACACCGGGTTCGAAACCCATTCTGTATATTGAATTTCCCTCAAAGTTTCCAGCTTCCATTAACTTTTTTACTTCCTCATTTACCACAGCTGCTCTCTCATTATCCATGCCCCTCTGTCTCTGCTGTACCGGCTTACTTCCAGGATACAATGCTAGCTTATGTTCTGATAATGACCTCGGAACCCCGGTCATATCCGATGGTTCCCAAGCAAACACATCGACGTTTTTCTTTAAAAGAGCGTACAATTTCCCTCTAACTTCTAACAACAAACCTTCCCCAATCTGCAATTTCTGATTCGGGAATTTTTTATTAATCACCCACTTATCACCTTCCCACTCTTTTGTTTTATCCAAATTCAAACTATCCTGCACACTCACGTCACACACTTGCAAACTTGGTTCAGACGACAAAGTAGCAATCCCTACCGGTGTTGGAAATCTAATCATTCCATGCATTACTGAGATGACTGCTCCCAACCTTCTCAAAAATGGTCTCCCCAAAATAATATTATGTACCGATGATGCCGCAACTACTAAAAATGATACATCCAAGTTACGCATCTGTAACCCACTTCTGATTACCATTGGTAAAGTAATTTCACCAATAGGCCTTACTACTTCTCTCACAAAACCAATTAAAGGAACCGACGTTAGACGCAACTGTGAACATATGCTGGATCCCATCTGTCTAAAACACTGCTCGTACATGATTTCTGTTGCACTTCCACAATCAATATGTATTTTCTTAACCATGAATCCACCTATTTTCGCAGATACAACAATCGGTTCTTCAGTAGCCATTTGTTCTAAAATTGGCGAAACGTTATTTCTTTATATTTCCAATTAACTTGGCTATTATTTTTATTTCTAACATTCCTATGTTGATCTGTTAAACGCAACTGCACCATGTTAATTACAGGTGCATCTCCCTGCACATTGTTCCGAATCACCTTTACCAAATGCGCTAACTTTCCTGACTTCACTGCCTTATCAAGCTCCCTCTTCAGGGTCCAACAGGCGTCAGTGGTATGACCCATGTCCTTATGATACTCACAATACTTGTCTAAATTTCTTGTAGGAGCATTTCGCATTTTAGGCGGTGCAGGTAGATCTACTTTCTCTGTTGCCAAAATTTGAGTTGGCGTTTTGACCAATTCCACAAACCTTGCTCCTCTATAATCAACACTCGTATTCCTCGATGACCCCCCAAAATTTTTACTTTTATGAACAAAACCTCTTACCTACTTATTCTGCGGAACCGACCCAACACCTCTCACAGGACCATCATTACCCCGGCCAAAAGATCTAGAGCCCGATCGCATCTGACCACTCCTAGTGTCATTCCCGGTCAAATAGGCACATGCATTTTTCCCTCGAACAAATGCCCTTGCTTTATCCATCAGTACATCCATTGTCCTCGGAAGATTCTCATGCAACTTCTCAACTAACTGAGCACATTTCACCCCATGACAGAAACCAGAAATCCGCAACTGATCTCCAGCTCCTTCAACCCCCATACTTTCTTTGTTAAACCGCGTAATAAAATCTTCAATGGATTCATTATCTCGCCTTCTAATATTATGCACCTCAGTTGGATCCTTCATACACCGCTTCTGCTGACTAAACTGCCGAAGAAACTTGTTTTTCAGATCTTCAAAACTATCAATTTGCCCTGCCGGTAATGAATCGAACCATACTCGTGCCACACCAGTAAAAGTTTGTACAAACATGTGACACCAAATTTCTTCAGTCCATTGTTCTAAACGAGCAGCAGAATAAAATTCAAATATATGATCATCCGGATCAGCTAGTCCAGAATACTTCCTTACTACCGACGGCAATTTCAACTTCTTCGGAAAAGTAGCTTCAGATATCCATAACGAAAATTTGGAATGTGACTTCATCGATTGAGGCATGTATGGTACTATTACATCTGTGCATATCAAAAGTTTCCACAAAACATATACAAAACCTCTTAACATAATTTATTTAACATAATCATATACTCATCTCATCATGCATTTTTAAATTTAAACATATAGAATATTTATCATATCATACTAATCGACATATTCGTATGCTTAATTAATAAGTTTATCTGTTAATTAAACGTGTACCTTTCACCGTATAATTTTTCTCAACATTACGCTTTTCTGAAATGTGATTGTCCTTATCACAATCATATTCCTTTTTACTTCCTTGATTAGTCTAATATCGCAACAATTCCTCATCACGTTGTTGATCATGCCTCTTTTCTTCATTTTCCTTGCTTCGCTGCTCATCCTCCTTCATCTGCCGTCTCTTCAACTATACCAGCAAACTTTTTATTTCTGATAAAAAAATCGACATCAAGCTCATCCAACTCATCACATTCTGATACACGCAGGTCTTTACCATCGGTCTCATGATTTACCAAAGCAAACCGCTTCAATGAGCCAAAATCACTACCATCGTCTTCCTGTACCTGCTTACCTGACGACTTTAGTTCTGTAAGTGTCTTGGAATTCGGCGTAACAACATTTTGTTCCTTCTGTAACATCGCCGAATGCTTTGACTTCGACGAAGAGGATAAATCCACAAACATTTCCGGTTTAGACAAATTTTCCTCTTTATTCTTCTCTCCCGACGAAGAATTGACGAACGATTTCCTCAGATCATCAAATGACTCCATTACTTAATGTTCGTGTCAACTATTGGATGGCGCCACTGAAAAAGCAAGTAATCACCGGATTCGATAGATCGCTAAATCAGGATTAAGAGTAATAGAATAGCTAAGATGATTGAGAAAGAAGAAGTAATTTTATTGATATTTGTGAAGAAAGAGAATACAGATACATATGTAAAGTATGAGATTTACAAGTGAATCTGAAGTTCCTAAACTACACCACTCGCCGGGTATTTATAGGCCTCGCTCGTGATTCCTTGATCCGCATCTGCTTAATCGCACCTGTCTAAGGCCTGCACAAACACTTCCGACGGACATTATATCCGGAGGACTTGGAAGTGATCGATCGGATGTGTAAAACATATCCGATGCATCGTTTACTTCCTCATGCGTCATGTGAAGTATCTGAATGAGACGATGTGAAGATCAAGATACAAGTTCAAGCTGCTAGCCGAACCTGGTCCAAACTTGAGGTTCGGATCAGCGGAACTCAGAGTTCGGACGGAGTTCGGCCAGACTAGTATAAATAAATAGCTTGTATTGTAATCAGGTAGTGGTGAGAGAGAGACTAGATCTTAACTATGTGTTTTTGAGAGTGCTTCTCTAGATCGCTTCATTGAGAGTTTGTAATTGAGTCTTTTGTGATTTCAATAAAAACAAACTTTATTTACATCTCGTTTTCATCTCGTTCTTACTCTACGATCAAGCAAACCTCTAGTAAGATCCGTCTTACGGTTTTCAAACTGGTACTACTGGAAGGAAAATTTCGCAACAAAGTCTGACTGCTGAACAAAAAAAAAAGCATATGAAGCTGAACAAAGATCTTATGGAACATTAACCATGGCATTACCCAAAGATCTGTTACATTAGTTATCTGCTTATACTACATCGAAAGAATTGTGGGATGCAATACAGAAACGATGTGAGGGTAATGATCAGTTTAGGAAAAGTAAGCAAAAGGTTCTGAAGAAAGAGTTCGACAATTTCAAGCATTATCCAAATGAAGATATTTCAATGCTCATTACTAGGTTTTCACATTTGCTAAGTGAACTGACTTTAGTTGGCATCAAAAAGGAAGAAGCTGATTTGAAAGAGAAGTTACTAGAGTCATTACCTGAAAAATGAGAAAATTATGTAATGATGATTACTCATGATAAAGAATATTCAGGATTTTCATTCAACAGTTTGATTGAGCAGATACAAGCAAGAGATATGATGTTGAATGTGAACAAATCCATGCCTGCACAAGTACAGAATCCAGCAGCATATCATACTGAAAATGAGTCGACTATGAATGCTAAAAAGTCTAACATTTTCAGTGAAGGTCCTACTACTGCGTTTCTTGCGGAAAATCTGAGAATTATGGTTATTCTCCAGGATGTACCTTTACAAGTTCAAATCAATCACCCCGGACTGCATTTTCTACTAAATCAGTTGATGAACATGCTGCATTAATATCTGCTTTGATATCATCATCATATGGTTTCATAATTGGGAACATTGGTGATGTAGAGTTGTTTAAAGATGATTTGAAACAGTTAGATGAGGATCATCTAAATGAATTGGATATGGGTTGGCAAATTGCTATGTTAGCTGAAAGAGCTAGAAGATTTTTCCACAAGACTGGGAAAAAAGAACATAATCCAAACGGCAAACTTGGCTTGGATAAATCCAAGGCTAAGTGTTTCAAATGTTCAAAATTTGGCCATTTCGCTCGAGAGTGTAACAACAAGAAGGAAGCTGATACCTTTACTCCAACAACATTGGTTTCTCAAGCCGATAAACAATATAATTGGGGACAATCTTCTAATTCTCCTCCAATTGCTTTAACTGCTATTGTTGCTGAAGAGAATAGACTATCATCCATTGAAGGTTATGATTGGGCTGCAGATTTTCCTGATGAATCTGCTTTTGTGGTTCATGTTGTTTCTAATAATGAAGAAGTAACTGATTCTGATTCTGAAACAAGTTCATGTGAAACTATTGTGGAAGATGAAGCAGTTATACAAGAACAAAAGGGAGCGTGTGTCAAGTGTCAAGCTTGTGGTGTTGCGAATGGGAAAATTGAATTATTGTTGAGGAGTAATGATCTCAAAACTGAAGAACTCAAAGTTGTGAAACTGACTTAGAATGTTCACAACAAAGATATGTTGATTTAGAAAAACTCAATGAGGTTTTAATGAAAGAGAAGAAATATTTGTTAGAAGAATGTGAGAAAGCTAAATCTGAAGCTAAAGAAACTGCTGCAGACTTTGAAGCTTTGTTTGAGAAAAGTTATCATGTTCAACAGAAGTATGAGAAGGCTAATCAGATGGTTGTTGAAGCTGCAGACAAAATCATAAGTTTTCAGGAAGAACTTTCCAAACTACGAGATGACAATGTTCTTGTTCGGGAGAAGAATGACATTTTAACAAAAGATGTTGAGTATTTTAAGAAGAAATGGAAGAAGGTTACTGCAGAATTATTGGAAGTATGTGATGTAAAAAGGCAACAAAAAATTTAATACAATGATCTTTCAGATCAATTCATTGCTACTCGGAAAGAGTTCTTGGCCGCTCAGGTGCAGATTTCAGAATTGAAAGTTGATATTCTTGAGTTACAAAAACAGGTGAAGAACTGCAACTTGTCTCCTACATTTTTGAATTATATTTACAGATAGGAGAAGAGTGAGGCTAGTGTGAAAGGCGGAGATTTACACAATCTTCCTGCACCAGTTGACATTTCAAATTCTTCATTTTCAAAGATTGATCCAAATGATGAAATATATGATTACTCAAAGTTTGCAACTCCTGTTCCAGCAAAGAAGAAGAAATATAAGCCTGGCAAGAAACAGTTTGCAGATGGCAATGCTCCAAAATTTGATTCTGGATCATCTTTTTGAAGGATGAGAAGATTTTTGTTAAACTTGAAAAATTTGTTAGTACTTCATCTGAAACAGAAAAAGCCAAATCATTGATTGTTGAGAATAAGCTGAAGGATATCAAAGCTAAGTTCACTCAAACAGCTAAAAATAAGAGTGTTTCTAGCTCTCACTCTGGGTCGTCTAAGGTTCAAGGTTTCAAACATAAAGGACTTGGTTATGTGGTTAAAGACGAACATGTGCAACTTACACATCAGAAGAAGATGAAGGAGCCAAAACAGAAGAAAAAGACGGTGTTCAAATCAAAGAATGATCATTATTCTTCAGAGGATCTAATTATGGTTCATGTTATTCTCCAAGAAGTTCACCTCCCAGGTATGATTCATCTGATGGTCTCTTTGATTCATTCGGTTCTGAAAATTCTTTTGGTTATCATGATGTGTTTAGTCAATAGAGAAGCAGAAAACCAAAGAACTTTTCTGATAAAAATCAACTTTTTGAAACAAATTTGGGTAGCAGTTCCCTTAATGTTTTTCACAGAAAATGTTATGCATGTCGTAAACCAGGATATCTTGCTGCTCAGTGTCCTACGAATACGAGTACTCACTCCTTTATGAATAAAACTGCTAAATATGTGGATTTAAGTGGTCAAATTTTTTATGAACCACAACCATTCATGTTCAAATCAACAAGTCGTCTTGGGCAAAGACACAAGTTGATAACTTTGTGGATTTATTATAAAGTTTTCAATCGCCCATGATCTGGAAACCCCGAGTTGTTTCCAAGATTGTCAAAGACCATGTTGAAGTCACCGGGCGACCCGAGGATGTTGACTCGGGTCGATCCCAAAACTGCTAATGTTTATCCGGTGTCTGCAGGTTTCTTCAAGAAGACCTATCATGCGTGTGTTGCTAATAGTGAAGAACTTGCATAATTTAGTGTTTCAATGTTTTATTATTCTAAAAAAGTCTTTCAAAAGAATTTTTTTGATTAAAATGTGTTTTTTCAAAACTGAAACTGAACCGTGTCAAAGTTTGGTCGATCAATTTTCTTTCTTTCTCGTCTTTTTTTTTACAAGTGGTAGCTGTACATATGTTTAGGGGAGAAAATTGACAAAAGCCAAAAATAGTATCTTGCATTTGTTAAAATGAAAAATCAAAAATAGAGTTTTTCATTTTAGGGGGAGAAAAAGGCAATGCAAAACAAAAAAAAAATGAAAAAGATTAAAATTGAGAAATTGATCATTGGGAAATGATGGTACATTGGCTAACGTATGTCTGACTCGCGGATAGAGTAAGTGAAAAAACCATAAGATCATTGTTCGATGTACTAGGTAGGCTCGGCAAATCAGAAAGTATTCAAATACGATATACGATTAAATCTTATGCTTGACCTAGTGGACAACATCTTGATGCGTATTTCAAGATGTCAAGAAAAAGATAAGTGAAAATAAAATGACAAGTCACTGTGTATACATGTGATCATTTTTCAAAGATTTAAACTTGTTTGATTTTCTTTATTTTCTCAAACGACCATACTTTCTCTGTGTGTCCACAAGACCGACTTGATCGTTGTTCGTTTGAGGTTCTGCTTTATTTTTCTTTGTGTTTCATATAACTCATCAGACTTTCTCTGCGTGTACGGGAGTACCGACCTGATTGTTGTTGGGTTATACAATTTCAACTTGTTTTTATTTTCTTATTTTGTTAAATACGAGGCCTTATAAGCATATGCATAAGGTCAATGATCAATTGAGTAACATAAGCCACCCAAATGATTACTGGTCAAGTCTTGACGTTTTTGTCCCGTTAGCTTGTATTTATTAAATAAATGCTTTCATGATTAATTATATTTATGTTTAATAAATATAACAAGGAATCATCAATTATTAACTAAATCAAGTATTGAACATCGAGTTTAAAAATAATAATGTTTATTATTATTTTCATAAGTTCGTTATAATTATTTTTAAGTGAATAATTATGGACTTGATTAATTAATCTTGCAAGTTATAATTATCCTTAAATAATTATGATTTATCATACTTTTGTGAATAAAGCACTTTTTAAATCCTTAGTAAATAATTATTTGACAAAAATAATTATTTGTTTCACTTTTAATTATGAAGGGATTTTAAGCTTTTATTTTAAATCGCAGCATTTTATAGTTTTTGAAATCGTTTAAAGTATTTCTTTGACATGAAATATTTATTTCTTCTTAAACATTTTCAAAATATTGTAACGACGCTTGGATTTATATAAGGTTGTCTTTATAAAACTTAATTTTATTTAAAATCTCTAACGGATGTAATTTCTCTTTTTGGTTACTTTGGTTTCATTAAAGTGACATTAAAAACCCATATAAATATTTAAAGTCAATGGCTTGTCTTTGGTTTATTTTTATAAAATCTTTTATAAAAATATTTACTCCCACATGTGACCTTTTTATAGAAAAATGCCCATTTATAACAAAAGTTTTAGAAAGGTTAAAACTTGTAATAAATCCAAGAATTTATGTCAAATTAATCATTTGACATAAATTTATTCTTTCCATTTTTAGATATAAAATCTATAAAAATTCTTTTTGTCTCTTTTTATTTATTTTAACCATTTATGTCATATATTACATATGTAACTTTTATTTAAATTGCTACATCTTGTTTTAGGAGATTTATTTATTTAATCATAGTTTTTAACATGTAACATAATATGATTTGAAATTAATCAACTAACACATTGAGTTAGGACATATAGATAAACAATCAACTAACACATTGGTGTTAGGACTTATAAATAAACAATCAACTAACATAATCATGTTAGGACCAAATGTAAATAACCATCAACTAACATAAACATGTTAGGACAACAAATCTACTAACATATATATATATGTTAGGACCAATTGCAACAAATATTAATCATAATACTTTGTTAGTCTTAGGTTAATATTTCATTAAATATGAAGGGGCTTAATATTGTTATGAAATCTTTAGATTTCATAAACAAGATCATGGTGCACACTTGCTACTATCCAAAAGGGTTCACAAATGTGTTTCACCAAAACATTATGGATCTTGAAAAAATGGAGGTTAAGAAGTGAGTTTTGTTAGTTGATTAACAACACAAGCATTCTTTGATCATTTGGTTTAGTTTGTCAAGACTTGTAGGCTTTTCTTGGGTGGTAAACATGTAAGTAACATAGATGAAAGGGGGTTAAAAATACTCACAATGTGTGAGAATTTCAGAACCGAGAGAAGGGAGGAGGAGCGGTGGTGGTCCGGCGGGGCTGTGGCGGTCCGGCGGCGGAGTAAGGCGGCGGTACGGTGGTCAGAGGTGGCTGGCCGGCGGTGGTAGGGCGGCTGGGGTGGCTCTCGGCCGAAAGAGGGGAGGAGAGGGGGAGAGTGCAAGTGTTTGCTTGTAGTGGTGCAAGGGAACAAAGGTGGGGGTTGTCTCCCTTTTATAATCAAGATTAAGGCTAATACCCATTAGGTAATTATGTGTTGTCAATCCCACATAATCTCTAGCTTTTGTTAATTAGTTTATAAGTTTTATAAAAGTTTTGAAGCTTTTATAAAATATGAAGGGGCTAGGAGTTTAATAAAATCATAACTTTTTAAAATATAACCCAAGTGTATTTAATCCAATAAGATGATGGTTTTAATTTGATTTATTTGGATCGAAGTTTATAAAACCGATTGGGTAAACTTTATAAATATTAAGGGTTACATTTAATAAAACTTGTGGGCTAAAAACATTTAAATAGAATGTTTTATGATTGGGCCGAAGCCCAATCGAAATGGAAGGGTAATCGGGCCGTAGCCCATTTGTATTTGACAAGGGGGATGGGCCGATGCCATCAAGGATGAGTTTTCTCGACTTGCTTCACAAGGTCATGAGAAGCCTAAGTCGGTACCAGATAAATCTAAAAAGAATGGCGATCTGGGATATGAAAGCAAAGACGAGAATATGAATGTTGGAAATGATCTCCAAGATGTGCTTGAGATAGAAGAAATTGTAGAGGATATCAAGGTTCACAAAGAAAAGGAGATTCCACTTGAGAATCATATCTTATGTGAACCTGATGCTGATTTTCTGTCAACGAATTCTAAGTTAGAGAGTCTAGAGAGTGATTCTTCTCAACATTCTACAATGTCAACAGAATCCATGTCATCTCCTAAGTCGGTTGATAGGAGAGCTTGCTTTTACTGCAACAAGAAAGGGCATGTGATTCGTGATTGTGCTATTCGAAAAAGGTTTTCACTTGGTTCATATCGATCACCATCATCCGATTCGATGATTCTCAATGAGGTACCTGTTAGACAAATTTAGCAAAACCAACGACAACCAGCTTATAAGAAGCCGGTTGTTGGTAAAACCTCAAATTATGATGATTGGTCACCACAGTTTTCAAAATCAAAACATTTTTCAAAAAGAAAACAATTTTTCAATAGTGATTTTGAAATGCCTTACTCAAATGAGTTTTCATATTATGGGCCTCGACAACATCACTCAAAACCTGAGAAAATGTTGGTCGAAGAGTTGTTGAATATGGTTTTTAACAAGTCAAAGTTTTTCAATGGTTGTGATTCGCAAAGGTCGAAATCATTTAAACCATTTCGTTCTTGGAAACAGAAAATGGCAACCTCGGCGGGAAACGATTTTGTTGAGGATACGGGACGACCCAAGCCGGTTTGGGTTCCCGTATTTAACTAAAAGTTGTTTGAGGTTGTGTGCAGGATGCTTCAAGGAGGCCTATTAGTGATTGCAAACTTGCTGATAGTGGAGTATTTTGCCTAAGTTAGCGCTTAACAGAGTTGATATTTCATAAACTTTTTTGAGAAAAATGATTTTTCAAAATCTAAAAATCCAAGGTATCCGTGTTGGTCGATCACTTTTATTTTCTTTTCTTTTACTTTCTTTCATATCTTTAGGGGTAAAAATTTTGGAAAATTCAAAAATAGAGTTTGTTGAATTTTAGGGGGAGAATATTTGGAAAACACAAAAATAGTGTGATGTTTGTTTCCTTTATGAAAAATACTAAAAAAATGAAAAATCTCAAAAAGAGAAATTGATCCAACCATGTGAGAAATGATGGTACATTAGCATACGTTATCTGCCATGAATAAAGTAGAAAGAAAGGCTGTAGGTACTTGCTTGACTTGATTGAATGTGCTGAGTAGTCTGATATATGCAAGTATGATATAAAGATAACGTTTGCTTGATAACTGTGGTTACAAATCATGATGGGTACTGTGCATATCTGGCAAATTAAAATGAGAAAATACCAAAAACATAATAAAGAGATGTTCTGGTGTATGCTTGCTTTATTTTGAAAGATTTCAACTTGTTTGATTTTCTTTATTTTGTCAAACGATCGGACTTTCTCTGCGTATCAAAAGATCGACCTGATTGTTGTTCGTTTGACGTTCTGCTTTATTTTCTTTGGTGTTTCGTATAATCCATCGGACTTTCTCTGCGTGTACGTAAGTACCGACCTGATTGTTGTTGGATTATACAATTTCTGCTTTATTTTCTATTTTTTATTTTCCTAAACAATCGGACTTTCTCTGCGTGCCTAGCGGCCGACCTGATTGTTGTTTGTTTAGGGTTTTGCTTTCTTTTTGCAAGAAACACCATGAACTTGATATCTCTATGGCATTTGATTCTGTATAAGCAAGTTTACAATATCAGCATGAGAAATCTGCTGCGAGTAACTTGGCTTGAATAAAAAATAAATAAAAAAATACAAAAATATGAAATAAGCGGATTGCCAGTATTCCTGATTGTGTGGGTACCATGTTTTCAATGCTCGATAAATACACTAAATTTTATATCAGATTGCTATAGACAATGACCTGCTTTAGCTGAAATAAACCAAATGGTTGTATTCTCAGTCAGCTTGGCTTGCATGCTTAGTATTTTGAAATTGCAGTGTGTACGATGCGTTATGTCTGATATGATCTCATGTTGTGATCTTTCTCACCAAAAACAAAAATAGAGTTTAATACTATATTGCATTTATGTTTCAGTTTATGAAAAATCAAAAGGATTTTCAGTGTGTTTTGATATAAACTTTGTAAAATCCAAAAAGATTTTCTTTCTTCTTTGTTTTTTTGATCTGATCGACACGAGATACAACAAATTTCAAAACTAAATGTCTTGGTTTCTCCAAAGGAGAAGTTTTGTTTCTAAGATTAAAGTTATGTTTGGAAAAGAAAAGCTGCACTTTTGTCTTCTGAAGGTTGCAGGTTAATATCATCAAAGTTTTTCAGATAAACATCTCAGAATGGATTGCAAGCATGGTTATGAAGTTGTCAAAGAGTTTATCATTTTCAGAAATGGTTCAATTGACTTAGTCCTGTTCCAGCCATGTCTACCCTACATCAACTAACATTAGATTCAAAGAGTTTGAAGATCTGATACAGCACACGTCAAGGGGGAGTTTGTTGGTGCAAAATATGTGTGTCGTGTGTGTATCAGTTAGTCTCGTTAGTTTTGTTAGTTGTTTTTTGTTAGAATGGTTAAATCATGATATAGGGTAGTTTGTGTAATTCCATCATACTTGAGGGATTTATATATGAGATTTATTATCTCATATATATAAATCTTGCAAGCTGCAAATGATGTGAGGGATCCGAACTTCTTCCAGGAGCTTCCGAACTTCAAGTTCGGCACTCACAAGTCTCTTCCATATATATATATCAAATTGAAGGTTCGGATAAGCAGACCTCGGAGATAACCGTTTTTCACTGAGTTCAATCTTAAGAGGAGGAGTTTTTGATCTCGATTTTCAGAGATTTCTGTGTAATAGATCGTGATTAGGTGCTGTATACGAGTTTAAATCATGTAATCATCGATCAATTTGAGTTATAAACCGAGTTATATTTACAATTTTGTGTTCTTGAGTTCGGGGTAAGTTTCGGTCCGAATTCGGTGTACAATTCACTAGATCCGACGCTCTTTGAGTTTTCAGGGCCGGTTTGGCCCAATGCGTATCGGGCCGCGGGTCGGGTTTCTGGGTTGGGAGATTTACTTGATGCGTCGAGGTGAACTTTTGGTTAAGTTTTCGGGTTTATCCGAGTTTATTTGGGCTTATTGGGCTTCACTGGGCCCAATAGGTGAAACGGGTTACTCGTTTGGCTAAGTCTTGACAACGTAACATTTTCCATAACGTTTTTAGTTCATAAAAGGTTTTATCAGTTTATATCAGTTTGATAAAATATAAAATGTGAATTTTATATTTAATTCTTTATTATTAAAGTTCCACTTTTAATAATACGAGACTTTCATATTTCACTCTAATTTAACGCGTTATTTAAATCAGTTAATCATTTAACTAAACGTAGTTAATCATGCGGTTTAAAACAGAAATCACATAATTATCACATAATAAAAGTCAACAAAAGTCAACGGAGAGAGAGTTTGACCTGATTTTTGGACCGGGTGTCACATAAGCTTGTTGATGTAACAAAAATGATCCATGTCATATCTCATGTAGCCAGTTCTGCCCATGAAGTGTTGATACCTGATATGTGCGTCGTGTGAAGTTTCAAGTAATATCAAGTCAAAGTACAAGTTCAAGACAAAGATTGTCTGGTCGAACGTGGTCCGAACCTGAGGTTCGGACCTGCCGAACTCAGGGTTTGGACAGAGATCGGCCAGGGCTTATAAATAGAGAGTTTGTGCTTTGTTCTAAGTACGAGTGAGAGTCCGAGCTTTGTTAAGTGTGTGTTTTCAAAGGTGTTTCTCTGTGTCTGTATTTATGAGTGTTTATTGGTTGTAATTGTTCTTCATTGGTCAATAAAACAATCGGTTAAATACATTTTGATCTCCGAATAGCTAGATTGAGTAGACGATCCAAATGCTCTCGCATTTTCAAGTGGTATCAGAGCTATCTGGTTCACTCTACTGCTCTGTGGTTGCTATTTCCGGAGTTTTTGAAACGTTTTGGTGTTTCTTGAGTTTTTTTTGTGTTTTCAATCAATTTTATCGTGTATTTTGTGTCAAATCTGCTCCTAAAGCATTCCTTATCATTTTTCCTATTCGACTGCTGCAAATCTCGTCAAATTCTATCAAAAATCGAACGTTCTGAATAATTATTTCGAGGTTCGGACTGATCAGGTTAGTTTCGGAGTAACTGCTCCAAAGTCCAAGTTTGGAGCTCCGAAGTTCAAGTTCGTAGCAAGTTCGGTTTGTGTTCGGTCCAAGTTCGGTCAGCGTTCGGAGGATTTACTTGTTCGGGAGTGTTTCGGACAGAGTTCGGAGTGATTTGTGGTTCGGACTAAATTCGGAGTGGTTCGGAAAGGTTCAGATAGAGGTCAGAGTTCGTTTAGAGTTCGGAGCTGTATTTGAGGTTCGGAGAGAGTTCGGATATATCAGAATCTTAAATTTTTCAACGATGTCAGAATATCAAGCATTTGTTGCGATGCAGAGCGCAATGCAAACCATGTTGAACTTTGATAACGAAATTGGAACAAGTCAGAAAGTTCCCAAGTTGTTGAAGTTAGAAGATTATCAGAATTGGAAGTAACGATTTTCCTGCTTACATAAGCACAAATGATATCGATTTGTGGATTCCGATCAAGAAGCTTTATCAATACCCGACTGATGCGGGAGATTTCAAGGAAGTTCATACCTTTGACATTGCTGAAAGAAAATCATACGAGCTTAAACAAAAAGTTTTCGGTTATCTTACAATGGCATTACCCACTGAGTTGCTTCATCAATTTAGTACTTGCAAGAAGTCTAAGCAATTGTGTGATGCTCTATCAACAAGATATGAAGGAAATGATGATTACAAGAAACTTAAAATGAAGCAAATGAAGAAGGAGGTCTTCAAAGCAGACAAGGTTCAGCCTGAGAGACTCTACAAGCTCAAAGGTTCAGACCAGCTTTTCTCTGATAAAGAATTTCCACTTCATTGTGTCGATGCAAGAAAGATTTCTGAAGTTTTTGTCCGAGATGCTGCTTCATTAAATGTTCAGAATCAAAAAGCTAGAGATTCTTCAGATAGTTCACATTCTCGAAGCCCAACTTCAAAATGGGTTCATGATCACAGGCATCAGGTATATGATTTTAATTCTGATCATGTTCGAGAAATTCATGTTTGTGGTTCTTCGCAGATACTTCAAAAGTGGGACAAAACCAAACGAATATGTTATATTTGCCGCCGAACAGGGCATATGGTGAAAGATTGTCCACTGCCTGCTGATTCACCTCCGCGGTTTCACAAGAAACCAGTTTTTGGTAAACCTGCCAAACCAATGTTCTTTAATGAACAAGGCAGAGTTTTTGATGAAGTTGAGCCTACATTCTTCTTAAAACAAAAACGTTTTGTTCCAATCTTTCAAAAGACTCAATATGTAGTTTCATCATCATAGTCCCCTGTGATAACTTCTTCCAAAACTGAATTACCAAAACAAACACAATTCTGAAAACCCAAGGTGGTTTCGAAGCAGAACCAGGACACTGGTCGACCAGAAGCGATCTGCTTTGGGTCATTTATGAACTAATTAGTTTGACCAATGTGCAGGTACTTCTAGAAGACCTATTGACAATTGCAAAGTTGTTGATGGAGGAGTATTCTGTTTTAACTTAAATTTCATGATATATCTTTCTAACCTGAAATTTTTTCAGCCAAATCTAAAACTCAAAGTTATCCATGTTGATTGATCAATTTTTGCTTTCGTTATGCATTTTCCTTTGATTAAAACAAAAAATAGCGTATTGTTTTTATGTAAAATAAAAATCCAAAAATAGAGTTTTCATTTTAAGGGGCAGATATGCATGAAAGAGGAAGAAGATGAATACATGCCAAATATATAAGGAAAGTGAATACATGCACAATATATAAAATTGTGAGAAATTAATCTTTAGGATATGATGGTACATTGGCTTACGTATCCGACTCATGGATAGAGTAGATGAAAGAGCCATAAGATCATTGTTTGATTTGCTTGGTAGACTCGGAAAATCAGAAAGTATTCAGATGTGATATTCACTAAATACTAATGCTTGATCATGTGGATAACATCTTGATGCATATTTCATGACACAAAAAGAAAAATAAGTGTGAAAATAAATAAGAAGTTACTGTGTACACATGTGTTCATTTTGCAAAGATTTAAACTTGTTTAATTTTCTTTATTTTGTCAAGCGATCGGACTTTCTCTGCGTGTCCACAAGACTGACCTGATTCTTGTTCGTTTGATGTTCTGCTTTATTTTCTTTGATGTTTCGTATAACTCATCGGACTTTCTCTGCGTGTACGGGAGTACCGACCTGGTTGGTTGAGTTTTACAATTTCAACTTGTTTAATTTTTGCTTATTTTGTTAAATCCGGGGCCTTATCTGCGTATCGAAAGATTGACCTTAAGGTAGACGATTGAACGTTCTTATTTCTTTTTGCATGGAACACAGTTGACATTATCATGAAAATATTATACTTTGTGACAATTCACAAGTGTAATCACACAAAAAGAAAAAGCAAAAGGAAAGGAAAAAGAAAATGTCTGAATATGTCTGATGGGATACACTGGTCAAAGCAAATCTAATCAATACCTTAACATATGCAGATGTTATGAGTATGATTCTGCCTGAGTTTAAGATGGACTAATTATACCGACAATCAGCATGACTTATGTGTTTCAATTAGTTGAAATGGAAGTGTAGTTCAGTGCGTCATGTTCAATATGATCCCATATAGTGATCTTTCTCATACCAAAAATAGAGTTTGATTCTGTATTGTATTTCATTCCATTTCAAGAAAAGTACATAAATATTTTTGGTGTGTTTTAGTATAAGTTTGAAAAATCAAATAGATTTAGGTTTGTTTTGATATAAACTTTCTAAAAGCCAAAAAGATTTTGTTTATGCTTTATTCTCGATCTGATCAACACATGATACAAAATTAAATTTTCAAAATCATATCTTGGAGACTCAAAGAGACGTTTTGCACCAAGATTATTTAAATGACTACGTAGGTTGCTAAAGTGCAAGATATCACAACTTCAAGTCTTCTGAAGCTGTTGATAAAGTCCATAGATACACTAAACATCGTCAAATATTGAAGATCAAGTAACAATTCAGTTGAAGAAGAGTTTGTTATGTTGAAGTAATACTGCACACGACGAGGGGGAGTTTCTTGATACCTGATATGTGCATCGTGTGAAGTTTCAAGTAATATCAAGTCAAAGTACAAGTTCAAGACAAAGATTGTCTGGCCGAACCTGGTCCGAACCTGAGGTTCGGACCTGCCGAACTCAAGGTTCGGACAAAGATCGGCCAGTGCCTATAAATAGAGAGTTTGTGCTTTGTTCTAGGTACGAGTGAGAGTCCGAGCTTTGTTAAGTGTGTGTTTTCAAAGGTGTTTCTCTGTGTCTATATTTCTAAGTGTTTACTGGTTGTAATTGTTCTTCATTGGTCAATAAAACAATCGGTTAATTACGTTTTGATCTCCGAATAGCTAGATTGAGTAGACAATCCAAATGCTCTCGCATTTTCATGAAGTTATCAAACTTCAGGTACCATTGTCTCGGAGCCTGCTTGAGACCATAGAAGCTCTTCTTCAGTTTACACACCAAGTTTTCCTTGCCCTTGACTTGAAAACCCTCTGGTTGTGTCATTTAAATGTCTTCGTTCAGATCACCGTGTTGGAAAGGAGTCTTCACATCCAACTGCTCTAGATGTAAACCCTCTGCTGCTACAATACTGAGCACTAGCCTGATTGTGGTCATCTTCACAACTGGGGAGAAAATTTCATTATAGTCGACCCCCTCCTTCTGTTGGAAACCTTTAACAACCATCCTGGCTTTGAATCTCTTGGTACCATTCTGCTCATCTTTGACTCTGAACACCCATTTATTCTGAAGAGCCTTCTTCCCAGCTGGAAGTTTAGTAAGAACCCATGTCTGGTTCTTCTCAAGCGATTTCATTTCTTCTTTCATTACATGCTCCCACTACAACGAATCTCTCACACTGACAGCTTCAGTGTAAGTTTGTGGTTCTCCATTTTTAGTTAACAGAAGAAAATTGGTAGATGAAGAATATCTAGCAGTAGGTTTCTTGACTCTGGTCGATTTTCTGACCTGAGGTGTAGTTGGTGGATCTGGTGGACTGTCTACCACCCCGTCTTCTGAGTCACATTGATTCTCTGCCTCTAAGCTCCCACTGTCAGCACTCTCTGCTGGAGTTTCAGTTTCAACTGTATCTGTCATCATCTTTTTCTGGAGCTCAAACTGTTCAATGTCTTTCTCTTTCCGATCTGTTGGAGTTTCTGCAAGTCGATCTCTGTACATCTCTGTTTCGTTGAAGACGACATCTCTGCTTCTGATGACTTTGGTGTTCTGGAAGTCCCAAAGTCTATACCCCATCTCTTCCGAACCATAGCCAATGAACGTACATTTCTTTGACTTTACATCGAGCTTGTCTCTGTCCATATCTTTCAACTTAACATATGCACTGCAACCAAACACCTTTAGATGTGTAAGGTTGACTTCACGACCTTGCCATTCTTCTTCTGGAATCTTGAAACCAATGGGAACTGATGGTCCTCGATTAATCAGATAGGCAGCAGTGTTAACTGCATCAGCCCAGAACATCTTTGGCAAACCAGCATGTAGCCTCATGCTTCTGGCTCTTTCATTCAAAGTTTTGTTCATCCTCTTAGCTATATCGTTCTGCTGAGGTGTTTCGGGAACTGTCTTCACCATCTTCATTCCATTCTTAGAATAATAACCAGTAAACTCTTTACTGATGTACTCGCCTCCATTGTCAGATCTCAAGCATTTAACCTTCAAACCAGTTTCAAGTTCAACAGCAGATTTCCATTTCATAAAAGTAGAAAAAACATCAGATTTATACTTCAAGAAACAGACCCATACCTTTCGTGTTGAATCGTCTATGAAGGTGACATAATAGTTTGCTCCTCCCACCGATGAGACTGAGGTGGGTCCATAAACGCTTGAATGAACCAACTCTAGCTTTCCTGCCTTTGGTGTTCTCTCGCTTTTCACAAAGGAAACCCGTTTCTGCTTACCCATAACACATGATTCACAGAAACCACTCTCTACCTTCTTCAGATTTGGGAACTTTCCTTTAGCGGCTAGCATCTTCATTCCTTTCTTGCTCATGTGTCCGAGTCTCTGATGCCACAGAACAGACGAACTCGGACTCGATGTCACAGCATTGACACCATTAACAGGTACCTCCACCATATACAAAGTACCATTTTTGTTTCCACGGGAAATCACTAGATTTCCTCTGACAACCTTCCACTTTCCTCCACCGAACATAACGTCATACCCCTCGTTATCTAACTATCTGACGGAAATCAGCTTTCTTCTCAAATTAGGTATGACCCTAACATCTTTCAGAGTCCATGTAGTACCTAACGAGGTTCTTAGATCAACATCGCCAATACCTGCAATGTCAAGTGCCTGGTTATCAGCTAAAAGAACTTTACCGAAGTTACCTGTTCGTAAATTCTTCACCAACTCTGTACTAGGAACTGCGTGAAATGATGCTCCTGAGTCCATGATCCATGACTCGACTGAGTTTTGAACGTTGTAGATGAGGGCATCATCTGACTCTTCACCATCTACATTGTTCACCTCTTTAATTGCTGGCTTAGTACATTGGTTCTTGAAGTGCCCCGATTCCTTGCAGTTCCAGCAAGTAATATCCTTTCTGGTCTTAGACTGACCTCTTTGTCTTGACTTCGATCTGCCCCTTTGTTTACCTCCTCTGTCTTGTCTTCTACCTCTGCCTTCTGTAGTCAACAGAGAGGTGGAAGATTCTCCAAAACTCTTTCATCTTATATCTTCACCAATAATCAAGTCTCTCATCCCATTAAAGGTTAGCTTGGTTGTTCCGGACATACTATTGACGGTTGTCACTGTACCTGCCCAACTTTCTGGCAAAGACGATAGTAGGAGTAGGGCATGCACTTCATCATCAAACTTGATGTCCACGGTAGTCAACCGTGAGATAATAGAGTTGAACTCATTAATTATGCAGTAACTGAAGCACCTTCCTTCATCTTAGTGTTAACCAATTGTCTAATGAGGAACACCTTGTTAGAAGTCGATGGCTTCTCGTACATGTCGGACAATGCTTTTAATAATTCATAGGTAGTCTTTTCACTGACAATATTCCACGCGACACTCCTCCCCAATGAAAGCCTGACAGCACCCAAAGCCTGCATGTCTAACAATTCCTAATCATCGTCTGTCATCTTCTCGGGTTTAGAGGATTTACCCAACATCGAAAGATGTCACTTATTCTGGTATAACATATCCTCAATCTGCATTCTCTAGAACCCGTAATCTTGACCCCAAAATTTATCAATCTTTATCTTGCACTCTTCAACCATTTATAAAACTTTCCGTAACCTGAACTTAAATTCGAAGACGTCTCCCCGAAATCTCTAAGCCCGAATATTAACCCAAAAACTGTTTACCCCAAAATACCCACCACCATAAACTGTTTGCAAAATATGAGTCCAAACTGACCAACTCACAAACTCCAGGGGGCTGCTTTGACAAACTATCAAACTTGAACTTTAGGGATCAAATTTGCCAATCTCCTAAACTTAAACTACAGGGCCAAACTTTTATTAAAATCCTTTTAAAGTTCAGGGACCTGTTTGTAAATGGCTAAACTTCAGGAGGAGGTAATAAAAATAATGACCCAAACTTCAGGGTCTAAATAGAAAATTAGCAATTAATTCTCTGCAAGAAGAAAGAATACACATCTCTGTCTTCTTTTTCTTCTATTCTTGCATGTCAAATTCAAACTACCCCCGACAAGCTTTCTGATCAAAATTAAATGAAGAGGACTTTCGCTCCTTTTTTCGCAAGAACAACAATAGGCGGTGACAACGAACACACCCGGAAACTGCTCGATAATATTCTGTGACTGCTCGGACTCCTGCTTCTTCTCCGTTCTGTTTCATAGCGACCACTTCGCACACGACGGTCGATGGCCTTACACGATCTGGCGACCTAAACCGGTCGACTCTTCTGCCGAATACTCGTGCGAAAACGAAAACGGGTAAGGACGAAACTGGCCTTTAGACGATGACAATTATGACCGCGTTACCGGGAGACGGCTCGCTCCGGTGACTGCTCGGTATGCTGCGGAGACTGCACGGAATATTCCGGCGACTGCTCGGAATAGCTTCTGCCAACTCGGTATACACCGTACCGACCTTCTCCTCTATTTCTCTTCTGCTTTGTTTTCTGCAACAGTGACGAACACACGGAGATAAAACTGGTGACTTGGTCTGATCTTGTGCAACCCACGAGCCTGAGGCTCTGATACCAGTTGTTAGGGTATAGACGAGAACCGGGTTACACACACTGATCACGAGACACACACACTCAAGCAAGAAAAGTAAGAACACGAGATTTACGTGGTTCGGTCTAAACTGACCTACGTCCACAGGCTAACTAGGAGTATTATAAATAGAGAGAAACTAGGTCATCCCGTAAATGGGCTGGGCCCAACACTGTAGATGTGTCATGGGCCAACATACCCAACAGCTCTATTCGTGTTGAATGCGATAAGGTGTGCTTGAAACTTTATGGTACCGTTTTCATGTTTAACTTTTTCATTTGGTTGTATGAAAATTAGTAAATTTAACAGCATAATGTCTTCTTAGCATAGGATTTGAAGGATGGAGATTATATAATAGATATTAGAAAACCTTTCCTCTTTATTGGGGGATAGATAATTTATTCTTTGTTTTTCTTTTGTTAAAGTCTTTTGGATAATGTAAATTGCATTTTTATGTTTGAACTAATTGTATATGTGTTCCTTTTTATGTATTCGGTTAACTACCCTGATGGGTGTTCCTTTTGTGTGTGTTGTGGCATTTACTTACAGTAAACATTATATTATTGTGGTTTGCTTATTGTGAAACAAATTTTTAGTTTATGTGCAGTTTCTTTTTTTGTGTGGTTGTAGGTTTCAACTGTACACATTTTGTGTAGTAGGTGGTTAATTGACTATATTTAGTATTTATTGGGTTTTTATGCAGTTGAGGGGGCGAAGCTTCCGCTATTATGGGGATAGGGCCGGACTAAAGATGGATAGGGCCGGACCAAGTATATAATTTTTTTTTGAATCGAACGAGTATAAACTTACACTACGGAGCGAAAAAACGGACCAAGCCAGGGCCCGGTCTGGCCCCTTAGAAGCTCCCCCCTTAGTTGAGGATAGTTGTTGCATTTTGTTTTGAAAAAAAAATGATGTTTATGTTGTGATTTATTGATTGTTCTTATATTATAGTTCACCAATTTGTGGTTGCCGAAAGGATTTTGTAAGACATATGTATGTAAGATGTATGTGATAGTAATTGTAGTTTTTAATTTAAATATCAAAGTGGACACATACTATTTAAGGAATATAATTATATGTACCCAAATGTAGAGGTGCACATACGCGGTTTTTTTCAAAAACCGGTTCCGGATCCGAACCAGTTCCGGTTCTGGTCAACGGTCAAAGGACCGGTTCCAGGTGGTTCCGGTTCCGGTTCCATGACCGGTTCAGCCATGCGAAAACTGGGACCACAAGAATCGATTCGGTCCGGTTCTGGGACCGGTTCCCCTAAGGATCAGTTCCGGGACCGGTTCCCCCACAGAACCGGCGCGCTGAAGGGCTGTGACACTGTCCAGTTTTTTTTTTATTCCTTTCTTTTTTATTTGCTAAGCTTACTGTGATGTTTTTTACACATTTTTTTTTTCAAATGTTTTATTTTTTAGACACAAATATAACTAAAACATAACAACTTAATAAGTATTAAACAAAATCCAACTCACTAGTTAACATTAAAAACATAAAACCGGGTTACGGGTTCGGTTACGAGTTCGGTTACAATAATGAAAATACAAATAACAACTACGACTTAAAGTCTTTAATCAACGACAAACCAAAATACCAAATACGAAGAAGGAAATAATCAACATCTTCAACTCTTCTCTTCACGTCTTCTTGTCTTCAACTCTTCATGTCTTCAAGCTTCATTCTTCATCCGAACTATTTGGTCCAACGCGAATCGTCAAATCAAGAGCTTCTTCATCGCCAAGTTGATTGTTTGTTGTGAGCTCGATCTCGTTTATGTGAAGCCTATCTTCAAGTGTAGTTTCATCTTCAAGAGTAGATTCATTTTGTATACGTTCCATCGCATCCAAATGATTCTTTAGGCAAATGCACATCTCGATCGAAGCCGGAGTTAGCCTCGTCCTTCTCAACGGTAAGACACTCCCACTTAGAGAAAAAGCGGATTCGGAAGCCACCGTAGAAGCTTGGACACTAAGTAGATCCCGGGTCATAGCGGATTGGATAGGAAATTAAGCTTCTTTTCCTTTCCACCAAGCCAAGATGTCGAAATGATCAAATTCCTCCCGAGTCATAGTGGCCAAAAAATCTGTCCCACTATATCTTCCAAGCTCACTACTTAGGGTGCTTCCTCTTTGACGTTTGGTATTTTCAACACGAAACATATTATACAAATCATCCGGGTCCATACTCGAAGAACTACTTGCGAACGAGTGATGGAATTGTGTTGTTGCACCATAATGAACCAAATAAGCATCGAACATGTTTTAAATAGATGTGTGAAAAGCCATTTTGGTTTCTTGGGCAAAATTTGGATTTTCTTCATACAAACTCAAATAGGAACATATCCTATCAATAACCGTTTCAACACCCGTAACATTGTAACACGGGTTCAAGAATGCCGCACAAGTGAAAATGGTCGGGATCTCTTTAAAATATTTCTTAAACTTTTCTTTCATTGGAACCACCATGGAATGGAACAAATCATTTTTAAACTCAAACTCACACAACTTTTTTGTCATCAAGAAAAGGTTGTGAAGAACAAAAGAACTTGTCGGATAATAAACACCCGAAAGTTGTGTAGTTGCGGTGTTAAAAACATCAAGCAAATCACACATTTCTTTAATACAAGCCCAACCCTCGTCCGGAAATGGTGTAGCCTTACCACGAGATTCGAGTCGCTCATGAAAATGTTTTAAAGTATCCCTTTGTCTTAAAGCACTTTGAAACATTTTAAAAGTTGAGTTCTAACGTGTAGGAACAACCCAATTCGGTCCAAGACAAACCGAATTTGTATCGGTACACAATTTCCGGTAATTCATATATCTTGCTCGACTTTGTTTAAAGATGGAACGTAACATGTTTTTGAATTGTTCTCTAAAAACACTAACTTGTGCAACATTTAAAGCATCTTGAACCACCAAGTTGATAATATGAGCCACACAACGACTATGAAAAAAATTCCCGTTGCAAGTTGGTCGATATTTGAGTTTTAATTTTTCAACCGCCGTAGTGTTGTTGGAAGCATTGTCAAAAGACATAGAAAAAAATTTGGTTTCCAATTTAAACGTTCGGATTACATAATCCAAAAGTTTGAAAACATTTTCCCCCGTGTGAGGATATCCAAACAATTCGAACGCAACCGTACGTTTCATCATATGCCATGAAGAAGGACATATATAATGAACAGTGACACATAGGTATGACTCCGGTAAATTATGTGGAGCCGACCAAACGTCGATTGTTAAGTTCACACCGGTTTGCAAGTTTTCAAAAAGTGAAATTAAATCTTTTTTTGCAACGTCCCAAAGTTTTAAACAATCACGCCTAAGTGTTGTGCGACTTACTTGGGCGTATCGAGGTTGTAGAGCTTCCCGAATCAAACTTGTTAGGCGAGGGTTGTCGAAGTGATCAAACAGAAGAGCTTCTTGGATCACGAACTTTGTCATTCGGTCACGAACGATACTCAAACCGAAATTGAATATTTCTCCCTTCGTATCTATTTGCGCTTGATCCTTACCCGGGTTAGCGTTCAACACGCTACATGATTGCCTTAAATGCTTCCTCAAACTAGAGTTTTCCTTCGGCTCATAAAGTTTCCCGCATGCATGACAACACGCCTTCTCGGTCCCGTTCGACATTTCGCATAAGTCGAAATGTACCCATGGGTCTAAGTTTCTTTGTGTTGATTTCACCTTCACGACATAAACACTTGAACCTGCATCTTCACAAGCTTCAACAGACGCTTCAATTTGGTTAGCCATAACGACAAATCGAGATTGAAAATGATAATTTTCTAGTGATTTTTTGAAGTTTTGTTTGCATGTAAAGAACCAAGTATATATGATGGTATATATAATAAGTTTGTAGTGTCTTTGGGGGGTAAAAAACAAAAAAAAAATGGGTCAACAATGCAGAGTAAAGATGCTGCAAAATCATAAGTGCAAACCTACCAAAAGCATTGAATAAAGGCTGCAAATATCTTGAAAAATCTGCAAAAATCTTAAAAGATCCGTTAGAACCGGTTGGGACCGGTTCTGGGGGACCGGTTCTATGACAACCGTCAAATTTTCAGCTCATTCCCGCTCCCTACATATCCAACGTAGATTCATTACATATTCTATGGACTTAATTTGCATAATTAACGACTAGCATGCCATAGCATGTCCATTTCATTCATTACATGCATTGGTAGTTTAATAATTACCAGATCATACACGCGGTTCAACTGACACATGAACGTTGGTGACGTTTCCAAATAGATGTTTAAACCAATATTTAAATTATTAATAATATACTTTAGTGATTTTCCCTCTATTTATCCTCTTTATCTCAAAAGTTGATTTTCCCTCCCTCCATACATGCGAGAAACGTTGAATTTCAAACAATTTAAGTAAGAAACGTGTTAGCTTTCTAAGATATTACTTTCACCTTACTATAATAGTATAAACATCTTACTCTAACCTAAACACCATGCTTACACTCCATCAGGTCAAACAAACGAGATCAGCTTTTTCTTCTTTGATGTTTAAAGCAATTGCACACAAAACTCAACTCAAAATGCTTACTCATTTGGTATATCATCACCTAAACCGAAATCTACCACAAAGACACAACCCATTTGCTCTAATTCTCGATTATAAGAATGTAGCCATCAACCCTCACCTCAAACATCCAAAAATCCATTTTTTTATAGAATTCTTGTTCATAGGAACAATCCTCTTCACGGCTGTGAATCCTCTCTATTTCAAACACATCCCAGTCTCTCTCACCCTCCCTTAATCACGATTATCATCGCTCATTCATCCCCTCTTGTTATCAACGGTCCGTGTGCACATCGAAATCCACCGAGAAAACACGTTTCGGTGTCCTTATTCACTGTTCTTTAATAAGAAGCAAACACTCCTTGTCTCTAACTTAAACACATAAAAGAGCACACCATTCTGGTCTTTTATTCACATCATACAACAGTAGCAAGAACACCCTCAGTTTTTTCACATAAAATCACATCCAAAACTCATTATTTTATCCTCTAGTCGTGATTCTGTGTAGCAGTCCCAGACCCATCAGTTTGTGGTTGTAAAGCAGCCCCTATGACCTTCATATTCAGCATGAAACCCATCCATTTCAGCCCCTAAAACAGATTGCGATTTCCAGCCCCGAAAACACCTGAAAACTCACATTTTCGTGTTGTTTGTTCACTGTTTCGAAACAGAAGCTCACAAGATACTTTGCACTCACTTTAGGACCTTAAAAGAATCCTAAAACACTGCTGGTTCACGTCCCAAAACTCAGCAGCAAACACCCGCAGTTTCCCGCATGAAATCATAAGAAAAACCTCCTTTTCGACCCAGTTTCTGACCCAGAACACAGCAGCATTTCAGCAACCTATTCGGGCTAGATATCATCCCCCGAACACTCTTTCTACAGGTATGTAATGCACCCCTCGACTCCTCTTCATTTTGGTTACAAAACAGCACCGAAAACCCCCGTTCGGACTCGTTTTGACACCGAAAACTCACCGTTTTCACGTTGTTTTTCACTGGTTTCTAACAGCAGGTTCTAGCACCCCATTTCAAGCATTCTGAAGTCTATTGGCGAGTTCCATAAGCGTTGGTCAAGTTCCTTGGTCCTTTCCATCGATTTCGTCATTCATTTACGTGAGAAAACCCGCTTTCTGTTCGTATTTTTATGAATAAACTAACTTAATAATTTATGTTTCTTATTAAGTGTATGATGACCATTCACACTACACATGCATGTGGATGTAAAAACATAAGATTTTTGTTGCATAATTGCATAAAGCACGAATTTAAAACTCGGTTTTAAGACAAGTTGATGAAAAATGTAAACGATGGTTCAAATGGTTTAAGTTGGTGATATGTTGTTATAATATATGTTTAGATGTTAAAAAAATGGTATTTTAATTTGTTAGCGAAACATATAAAATGTGAAAGGTTGGTTAAACGAGTCAAAAACAGTTAGTTTGACTTTTGTTGACTTGTCGGGTTACATGAAGTTCATAACATATTATGATATTTGGTGATAATTGAAAACTTGTTAAAATAGTGGTTTATGGTATAGGTGACAACTTATATAAATGGTTTTGTCATAAAATTTATTTTAAAAAAGTACATAAGTGTTAGTTGACATTATTAGAATTTGGAGTAAACAAAGTCTTTGGAGACTTGAAATAGTTACTTTGGTGTCAAAATGGTTAACTTTGGTAAATTTGATGTTATATAAGTTAATCGGTTCGTTTAAATGAAAAATGGTATTTTTTTTAATGTGTAAATATATGTACGATTTTATGTTTATATAAGCTAAACACTTTATAAAAATCTACCTAAATTGATTTGGGTAAATAAAATGTGTTTTGGCCTAAATATACAAAATTCGGCCGAAAACATGTAAACGAGACAAGTCTAGTCGGGTCAATGTGACGTTTGACCCAGACTCCGGAAGTCAACATTGGGATTACAAAGTGTTTGTAAACTTCACACATAGGAAATATAGTTTATAATATTTGAAGCGTCTTAAATATATTTATATTTTGGTTCACATATGCGATTCACCAACTTGTCGATCACAAAACGTTTTACAAATCCCATGCAACCCGAGTAGTGTTGGGTGAAAGGTTACATCACCCACTTACTCATATTCACATACTGAGACCGTAGGTGTCTAAAAACTGTTTTAGGGCACGCTAGGTCGGCATCCATGTCATTGCTACGTACAATTCATCACACACAGTTTCAGGTGAGTTTCACGGCCCCTTTTCACTATTTACTTTGGGGGAGAATTACATGCATTTCAATTACATTTTCATATGGACACAATTACATTTTCATATTGTTCTCGTAACGAAATACAAAATCACGGACATGACTTCTGGAATCGTCAGATAAAGGTTGTTAATGTGGTCGGTTACAGCAACCGGTTCCATAAACTATGCAGGCTGTGTCTAACCACTGTGACACTAGAATACATGAAGATTGAACTACTCATCTATTTTATTTTATTTTTTTATTCGATACAAGAGCTAATAAAAGCTATGCGTCTAGTGACTTTAGTACCCTACTAGGTTTTTGATGAACTACATTAACCTGTTATTACATGATAGAGTTAGCCGACGGTAAGCTTAGTGAGAGTTAGCTGAGTGAGATTGATAAGACGTTCCAAGGATGCGTTCAGGACTCAACATACCATTCTTTCAGCATTGACTTACTGCTGGTATCACTTGGAATCTTCGACATGGAGTTTGAGATTGATTGGTTATCGAGGAATTTTCATGCTTGAAGGCCCACTGGTGCTTACGAAAGGACTATCATGCAATCCTAGCCCATGTAATGGAGAAGGAGGAAAAGAAATGTGAAGACATACCGATCGTTCGAGATTATTTTGAAGTCTTCCCTAAAGACTTACCTGGACTTCTGCCAAAGAGGCAAGTCGAGGTTCAGATCGATCTAACACCAGGAGCTACACCGATTTCATGACACCTTATAGACTCACACCGTCCAAAATGCAGGAGTTGTCTAGCCAGTTAGAAGAACTACTAGACAAGGGTTTCATTCAACGTGTTCCTCACCATGGGGAGTCCCAGTCCTAGTTTTCAAAAAGAAGGATGGATCATTCCGGATGTGCATCGATTACCGGGAGTTGAACAAACTCATTATCAAGAAATGGTGCCCCTACCCAGAATCGATGACATATTCGACCAACTGCAAGGGTCCAACTATTATTCGAAGATTGACTTGCGTTCAGGGTATCATCAATTACGGATTCATGAGGATGACGTTCCTAAGACCACCTTTCGGACTCGTTACGGCCATTACGAGTTCATCGTCATGCCATTTGGGCTAACTAACGCACCAGCCGGCTTCATGGACCTCATGAACAAATGGTGCAAGCTCTACCTCGACAAATTCGAAATTGTCTTCACTAATGCTATTTTGATCTACTCATGCCGTCAGGAGGAGGAAACTCATCATCTGAAGTTGATCTTGGAGTTGTTGAAGAATGAGAAGTTGTACCCTAAGTTTTCCAAGCGTGAATTATGGCTTCAGGATGTATAGTTCCTTGGTCACATGGTCAATGAGCAAGGTATTCAGGAGGACCATCCAAGATTGAAACAATCAAGAACTTGGAAGCACCCAACACTCCTACCGAGGTTCGACAGTTTCTGGATTTGGCCGGTTACCATAGGTGGTTTATCAAAATCTTTTAAAAAAAACGGCCCAATCGTTAACAAATTTGACTCAAAGGGATAAGAAGTTTGAAGGGAGAAGACAACCTAAGAATAGGTTTTCCAACTACCGACGCAAAAACTTTGCAGTACACCTATTCTATCTCTAGCTGAAGAGACAGAAGGATTCATGGTGTAGTGCAACACGTCTCATCAGGGACTTACTATCATCGCTTACACGTTAGGATAGTTGAAAGTGCATGAGAAGAACTACACCACCCATGGCTTAGAACTGGGAGTCCTAGTATACACACTCAAGATTTAGAGGCACTACCTATATGGTACCACATGCATTGTTTTCACTGATCACAAGATTCACTGGTACATATTAGATCAGAAGGAGATCAGCATGAGACAACGCATATGGGTCGTGTTTTTAAACGATTACGACTACAAAATCTGATATCATCCTGGCAAGGCAAACGTAGTGGCAGATGCCTCGAGCAGGAAGGAGAATACTCTAAGAGTGCGAGCCTTGGGGATGACCATTCAGACAAACCTTACCATTCACATTTGTCAGGCTTTGCTGGAAGCACTCAAGTGTTAGACCATATTCCTATGCTACGTTGTGTCTCGTGTATTGTATCTAGGTTAGAGCATCTTTGTGAGTCTTAATGGTAACATACTAATGTGGGCGTACCAAATGGTCCGCAGCTTATTTGGTACGGGCATACCAAATGGTACGTTGGTGAGCCGCTGACGGTTGCACCGTTAACTAGTGATTAGAAGTGATAAATGTGTTTATCTTATGCTTAGTTGGGTTTAATTTCATGATATTGAATGACTACGAGAAGTTGATGTTTTGCAGGTAAACCACGGAGATTGGTCATGCTTTGGAGAGAGATTTAATGAAGTGTAAGTGAAAGCATTGGGTGTTAGCATGATAGAGGATGAAAATACGAGAACATGGGCGAAAACGGCGATGGAAACGGAGTTGAAACGAGAAAGATATGAAGAAAACAGTGATTCGTAGGCTGACAGTGAGTCGTAGCCTACGAATCTGCCAGGTCTGAAATAGTGTATTTTGGGCAGATTCTAAGATTCGTAAGCTGACTGAGATTCGTAGCTTACGAATCTGCCAGCGCTGAAATCGTAAATAAGGTTTTTTGGGGGACTTTTCACATACTCATCAAGGGGAGACATATAGCAGACGAAAAGGGACGAACTAGGGGAGCTTTTTGACGATTTTTGGAGAGAAAAAGAAGGGAGAAAATCAATTCTAACATCATAATCATCAAGGAATCATTGAAGAATCATCCATGGAGCATCAAATCATCAAGTTTGCAATCAACTTCACCATGAGAGGCTAAATTTCCTTGTGATTCCTTCTAGACGTAGGGTTTGTTTCTTGACATTATACTTTTGGTTTTCTTTATTTTTGGGATAGCAATCTAAGCGTTCGACGCTTTTTGCTATGATGTGTGTTTGAATGATTGTAACAATTCGGTATTTGCTTTAATCTTTATCTTGAACCATCAGTTCTTGGTGCCGTTGGCAATCGAGATTTATTGGGTAGGGATTTGGGTTGGTTTGTATTGAATGATCATCGAGTGACGACCTCGCATTCTAGTTATCCGAGTTCTTAGTCCTCTTTTATCACTTCCATTCAATCACATATGAACCATGTCTATGTGGTTCTTCCCAATTGAAAACCATAATGTAATGTTAGTTTAAACCCGAAATCTAGAAGGATCACGTCTTCTCATACTTGTTATTACAAAGTAATTTAATTTCTAATTAATCTCAAATCGGTGTTTAGAATTATTAATCCACAAATTCCATCATCTAAAGTGCAATTTCTACATTTTTATTCTTATTGTTTTGCTTAGATATAATTGCTACAAACAACACATGTTCCACATTCTCCCTGTGATCGACACCCGCTTACCACTATCTAATTAGTGTAATTGGGTTTATCTTTGAGTGGGACTTCGACCTCACGTCAAATTTTGGCGCCGTTGCCGGGGAGACGTGCGCAACGTGTGTTTCTTTATCCTATTCTCGTTGTTTGTCAGTTTTACACTGGGTTGTGTTAGTGTGCAGGTACTCACAGGTGCATGCGTACTAGGAGCTCACGTTCATCATCACCATTATTGTTCGATCTAGAAATCGAAAGGACAATCAGTCAGAACCGAATCTTACATCGGGAAAACAAGGTTGTTGGATCACTGAGTACACAAAGCAAGAGAATGGAAACACAAAGTGAACCGAGAAAGCAACCAGTGGACACATCAGTCTCACCTTCGGATCAATATATACCTCCACCTACTTCAATCCCTTCTCCGTCACCCGCCAGTTAGTATGTGACTACTATAAATAGTTCGTTAGAGAGAGAGAGCTAGATAGAAGTTCTGTCATTCTACATCTACTAAGTGTGTGTAACTGAGTGTGTAACTCTCTCTCTCTAGACTTTGTGTAATCCTCTTTGTGAATCAATAAAGCGAAGCTTTATTTACTTCTCGTTGCTTATCCGATTACCGAATCATGCAGTAGTAAGATTGTACAGTGGTTTCACAAGTGGTATCAGAGCATTTGGTTGCTCTACTGCTGTGATTTTGGTAAAATTTTGAATTCTAGAGTGAGAAAGTGTGGGTTTTTCTTCATTTTTCATCAAATTCATCCAATTCCGAGTGTTTCCGAGGTAAAAAAAATGATTTCTGAGTGTTCCTAGTTAGTTTTCGCACCTTTCTGAAGCAAATTCAAGTCCAAATTGTCAAAATTCGTGAAAATCCGTCAAAATCAGCGTGGTACGTTTCTGGTCCGCCGTACCATTTTGGTCTGCCGTACCATTTTGGTCCGCCGTACCAAATCTGGTTCGCTGAAATCTGGTCCGCTGAAATCTGGTACGCTGGCAGTTTCTTAAAAGTGTCATAACTTTTGCATCGTAAATCGCTACGAGAGCCATAAGTACTCAAATTGATCGTCTCGACGAGCTCTACGTTGTTCGTTCAAAGTTGATTTTCAAAATCAAATTCTAACATCTTCGTTTTCTAGTTTGAAGTTTTGACGTTCGATTTCACCGATTTCAAAATGAAAGAAATTGATGCATTCATTGCGGGTCATCGTCAAACTGTGCCAAAATTGATGAAGTGTGAGGATTATCCGAGTTGGGTAATGAAATTTAAAACATATCTTGATACCGTGGATAAAGATTTGTGGATTCCGATCAATCAGCTATATGTTTATCCAACTAATTCTCATGGAGATCCCATATGGCAAATGGATCTTTCAAATACAGAAAAGAAGCAGTATGAAAATGAAAAGAAGACATATGCATTTTTAAAGTTGGCAATATCAACTGAGTTGTTTGTGTATTTTAAGTGAAAGTGCGTGAGCGTATGGATCTTCTACTTAGTCGTAACGAAATCAATGAAATACTAGATGAAACACAAAGACTAAATACAAATGAGCTTTGTATTAACCACAGAGATCACAGAGTACATAGAGAATATATGACGCGGAAGCTTAGACTGTTATCCCTACTGAATACAATACATGAAACACATATTTATAGGGCTGATATTCGGCCACACGTTCGGCCATGTCCGAACTCCAAGTTCGGCCTGAGTTCGGACCTCAGCATACTTGTGTGAATCCGTCTTGTATTCGATACTTCACATGACGATCAAGAACCATGTATCAACAAACTCCCCCTCGGCATGTGCAGTATCATCTTCTCCATTCAAACTTGTATCTTGTATCTTCGATCAAACTCTTCCTCGATCTTGACGATGAGTTCAATCTTGAAAACTTGATATTACATCGTGTGTAATCTTTTTATCAATAACCTTCAGAAGACTTGAAGTTGTGATGATCTCTTACCACTTAGAAACCTGCAAACATAAATAATCTTGGTGCAAAATGTCTCTTCGAGACTCCAAGATATTTTGATTTTGAAAATGATTTCGTAATTCGTGTTGATCAATCGAAAACAAATCAGAAACAAAATCTTTTTGACGTTTAAAAACTTTATATCAAAACACACCTAAAATCTTTTTGGTATTTTCTGATAAGAACAGTAAAACAATACCGAATTAGACACTATTTTTGTCTTTTGTGAGAAAGATCACAACTTGGGATCATATTAGTCATAACATGTTGAACTACATTTCAATTTCGATTATTGCAGCACATAAGCCATGCCGATTGCAGATATAGTTTGTCCAACTCTAAACTCTGGCACACTCATACTCATAACATCTGGATATGTTAAGATATTGATTAAATTTGCATTGACCAGTGTACCCCACACTATCAGACATACTCAGATATGCTTTTGCTTATCACATTTTGTGATCTCATTTGTGATTTTAATCACACAATGAATGTAACCATGATATAGTCAACTGTGTTCCATGCAAAAAGAAATAAGAACGTTAAATCATCTACCTTAAGGTCGATCTTTCGATACGCAGATAAGGCCTCGGATTTAACAAAATAAGAACATAAAACAAGTTGAAGTTGTATAACTCAACAACAATCAGGTCGGTACTCCCGTACACGCAGAGAAAGTCCGATGAGTTATACGAAACACCAAAGAAAATAAAGCAGAACGTCAAACGAACAACAATCAGGTCGGTCTTTCGACACGCAGAGAAAGTCCGATCGTTTGACAAAATAAAGAAAATCAAACAAGTTTAAATCTTTGCAAAATGAACACATGTATACACAGTGACTTCTCATTTTATTTTTCACCTTTCTTTTTCTTGATATATCATGAGATATGCATCAAGATGTTGTCCACTAGGTCAAGCATCAGATTTAGTGTATATCACATTTGTATACTTTCTGATTTGCTGAGCCTACCTTGCACATCGATCAAATGGTCCCATTATGGCTTTTTCATTTACTTTATCCATGAGTCAGACACTGTCAGCCAATGTACCATCATTTCCCAATCATGTCGGATACAATTTCTCATTTTTCAATGTTTTTGTCTTTTTCAAATGTCTCCCCCTAAAAATAACAACTCTATTTATAGATTTTCATTTTTACCAGTTGAAAAACAACACACTATTTTTGTATTTTTGCAAAAACAAACTCCCCCTCAGAATGAGACAGAGTGAAAAACAAGAAAAAAATGATCAACCAACACAAATACTCACAGTTTAGCATGTTGAAAAACAAAATTGATGTTGAAATTCAATTTAATTAGAACAGATATTTCACAATCAGCAATTTGCCAATCACCGAAAGGTCTTCTTAAAACACCTGCTTGACACCAAATAAAACATTAGTTGCGTTGGGATCGACCCGAATCAACAGTGTCGGTCGCCCGGTGTCTTTCACAAAGTCTTTGTTGGCCTTGGAAACAACTTTTGGTTTCCAAATTTGTAAAAGTTGTAATTTTTGATCGGAACCCGAATCAGATTCAACCGACGTACTTGATTTAGACCAAGACGATTTACTAGTTGACTTAAGCTTTGGGGACCATGGTTCATCAAAAATTTGACCTTTGTTATCCACATATTTTGCAGTTTTGTGGATATATGCAGTCGTCGGACAATGAGCAGCTAGATGTCCTGGTTGACGACATACATAACAAAGTCTTTATCTAAAAATTTTTGAAAATGGTTTTGATTTTTGAGAATCAGATGAATGTTCAGAATGAAAGTTATCAAAGAAACCATCAGAAGAATCATACCTAGGAGATGGACTCCTTGAAGATGAAGATCTTCCAGAATAATAAGAAAATTCCTTCTGAGATGGTGAGTTCTTTGTAACTTTTGCTTTAGGAACCTTCTCAGCCTTCACTGATTTCTTTGCTTGAACCGGTTCTTCCAACACTTTGTAACCTAAACCTTTATGTTTAGATCCTTGAGTCTTTGAAGAATTTGACGAAGAACCAGAAGCAATTCTTGACTTAGCTTCACTAGTAAATTTGTCTTTGATATCCTTTAACTTGTTCTTTTCAATCAAAACTTTCTCTTCTTCGGTTGCAGATGAAGAACTGGAAACAACCTTATCAAAAACTTTTTCATTTTCCAGCAATACAGACTTTGAAACAAATTTGGAGCTTCACCCAAAGGTTTCTCCTTCTTTTTTCATTTTCAAGCACATTTTCTCTCTTTTGCTTGTATATGTCAACATCTTTAGTTAAAACTTCATTCTTGTCTCTATAAAGAACATTTTCATCTTGAAGCATAGAAATCTTGTTTTGAAGCTTTTCAACGGTAACAACAGTTTTTGCAATAAAAGCAGTAGCCTCTTCATATTTTTGCTGAACATGATAACTCTTCTCAAACAGATTCTCAAAATCTTGAGCTGCGTCTAACGCTTCAGCTTTGGCTTTCTCACACTCTTCAGCCAATTGAACCTTTTCCTTCAAAACATCTTCATGAATATGAACCAACTCATAATACTTCTTTTGAAAATCTTCCACCTCTTTCTTGAGAACCACAATTTCTTCAGTTGATAATTGACAATCTTGTTCAAAACTTGCAATTTTCTTGAGCAACTTCTCACATTTATAACATTTATATTCATCATCTTTTGTATTCTCAGAAGACTTAGGTAATTCTTCTTGAACTAAAGATATACTTGAAGAAGTATCAGATTCTGTTAAAAAACTTTCATCATCAGCATGTTGAACGGTTAAAGCAATTGAGATTGCAGTATTATTCTTTTTAATTTCTGAATCTGCATTCCATGCAAATCCATCTGGATGCATAAATGTATTAGTCCAATCATGAGCAAGAGTAGCAGCTTTCTGATCGACCTTTTCAGCTTTATCTGAAGGATGAAAAACTAAATGTGCATGCTGACCAGACTTCAATTTACTTTCTGCAGAACTTGGACATTCTCGAGCAAAGTGACCATAAACGGAACACTTATAACATTTCACCTTAGATTTGTCCAATCCAATCTTTCCTTCCTGATTTAGTCTCTTCTTACCAGTTCTATTGAAAAACTTCTTCGTTCTACGAACCAACATAGCATATTGCCAATTCAGATCCATTTCCTCCAAATGATCATAATCAATCTGATCGTAATCTTCATTTGCTAACTCAGCATTACTCACAGAACCAGTGATAACACCAAAGTATGAAGATACTAATGCAGACATCAACGCATTATAATCATCGACAGTTTGAACAGACAATGCACTTTGAGTCGAAGAACTAGGAATAGACACAGTACAACCAGCAGATGAATAACTTGGAGTGTCAGATTTACCTGCCAGAAAAGTTGTAGGGGGTGCAGAACTAAGAATATTAGACTTTCCAGCATTCAAAGTTGAATCATTGTTGCCATAATACACTACAGGATTCTGAATTTGCTCAGGAAGTGACTTGTTCACTTTTAACTCCATATCCCTAGCTTGGATTCTTTGAATCAGATCATTAAACGACAACCTTGGATAATCCTTATCATTAGTAATCATCATCACATAATTTTCCCACTTCTCTGGTAGAGTTTCCATAATCTTTTCTTTCCTATCTGCTTCATCTTTTATAAGATTCACCAATTTCATTTCACTCATTAAATGTGCAAATCTTGCAATCAGATTTGGAATTGATTCATTTTGATAATGCTTGAAGCTATCAAATTCTTTCCTCAACACTTTTTGTCGACTTTTCTTATACTGATCATTGCCTTCACATCTCTTTTCTAGAGCATCCCACAAGCTCTTTGCGGTATAGTTACTTGAAAATTGGTGTAGTAAATCAGTAGGCAAAGCCATTGTTAAAGTACCATAAGCCTTTTTCTCAGCTTGATATGCTTTCTTTTGTTCACCAGAAAGCTTCCTTTGAAGAATTGGCTCCCCATCCTCACCCTTAGGATATGTATATTGTTCAGAATACGATAACCACATATCAATATCATTTGTAGAAACAAACGCCTCAAATCGTGTCACCCAACTATGATAATCTTCCAATTTAAGTAATTTGGGAACTTTCGGACTTGTTCCAATTTCATTATCATAGTTAATCATTGTTTGCATTGTTGCCTGAACTTAATTTTGAATAGCTGCGAACGCTTGAAAATCGGACATTTTCGAAAAACTGGTTACTGTTCACGCCGAACCTCGTCCGAACTTCCTTCGATCTACCTCCGAACATAGTCCGAACTTAACAACGCCGAACTCTCTCCGAACCTGACCTTCGGACGAACAAGAATCAAACAACTCCGAACGATCACCGAACTTAGTCCGAACACTGACCAATCCCTCACCGAACTCTCACCGAATCAATATAGAGACCGAACTCCGTCCGAACCTCAAGTTCGGAGCGGTTATGCCGAACTTGTCCGAACCTCAAACAGGACAGAATTCACTCAACGCCATTTTCTCAATTTTCAACGTTTTTGACTGGAATTTTTGACAGGAATTCAAGCAAACATGATAGAAACAACTCAGGAATGAATTTTGAATGAAAAGCACACTCGAAACAATCAAACAAACTCAAAAATGATTGACATTTTCGCAAAAACGTAAATTTGAGCTGAAAACTCCGAAAAACACTGATTTCCGACTAGTAGAACAAACCTAATGCTCTGATACCACTTGAAAGTGCGTGAGCGTATGGATCTTCTACTTAGTCGTAACGAAATCAATGAAATACGAGATGAAACACAAAGACTAAATACAAATGAGCTTTGTATTAACCACAGAGATCACAGAGTACACAGATAATATATGACGCGGAAGCTTAGACTATTATCCCTACTGAATACAATACATGTAACACATATTTATAGGGCTGATATACGACCGGCCGAACCTCAGGTTCGGCCACACGTTCGGCCATGTCCGAACTCCAGGTTCGGCCTGAGTTCGGACCTCAGCATACTTGTGTGAATCCGTCTTGTATTCGATACTTCACATGACGATCAAGAACCATGTATCAACATTAAGGATTGTTGGAGATCAAAAGTATTGTGGGATAATCTTAAAATAATATGTGAATATCACAATTGCAACTTTATCGGAATTCAGGGTCAAACAAGAGTTCTAACGGTGAGATTGAAGAGTTAGAAAAGAAGCTGACAAAGTTGACCGAAGAAAATAGTATTCTGATAAAAGAGTTGGAGAAATGGAAGAAGAATGCTACAAAGATATATGATTCTTCAAAGATGCCAGATTTGATGATAAAATTTTCTCGTCTGGTTAATAAATGTGAAGTGATTTCACATAAAAATAAGAAAATTTGGGATTTGTTTACTGATTCTCATTTCTTAAGTGATGAAAGTCACAAGAGAGAAGAAGGATGTGCTCAGAATAAAGCTGCTATGAAAGAATCGAAATTTCAAATTGAAATTGAGGATTTAAAGAAAACAATTGACAAATTGCTGATTGAGAATGAAAAGTTATCAAAAGAAGGTGGTGAAGATAAACAACAAATTTTGAAGTTACAAAATGAAAATGCAGAGGTGGTTAGAAATGCTGAAAAATGGGAGCACGAAGCAAAAGATGCTATTGGAGATTTTTATGCTTTATTTAAGAAGTCAACAGCAAGAGTAGAATCGCTTAAGCAATCGTATGATGAACTTAAGAAAGAGTTTGATAATGTTACTTCTGCAGAAAATCATCATCAATTGGTACATTCTGAATTACAAGACAAAGTCATACGTTTGAAAAAGGAAAATCAGTTGTTGACAAGGAATATTGAGATTCATGAGGGCAGAGTGAAGAAAATTACACAAGAACTGTATGATGCTCATGATAAAATGAGGAGAGAAAAATTATTATAAAAAAAGCTTCAGAAAAGTTAATTGATTCAGAAAAGACATTGGGTGAAGCTCAAAAAAAGATATCAGATTTAAATGTTGAAGTGTTGGATCTTAAAAGACAGTTGAATAATTTGACGAATTCACATTCATTCACTAGTTACTTGTGCAATGATGAGAATTTCAAGAAAGTGTTTGGAGGCAAAGAATACAATCAAATTCCACATCATGTTATTCAATTTGATCCTTTAGGTGATCCCAGGTCTTCTGATGAAATTGGCGATTATTCTGAATTTGCCACTGAGAAATCTGAAAAAAAGAAAACTCAGTCATCTAACAAGAAAGAAGAGACTAAGCAAAAAGGTGAGACTACACCTGTCATATTTGTGTCTGGTGGTCCTAAATTAGATGATGGATCATTTCCTATTGGAAAAATGGCTGAGCAAGATGAAAATAAGTTTTTTGAAGAAAAGGTTGCTGCAGACTTGGTTGAGACTAACATTTTAAAGGGAATTAAAGCTTCGTTTAATCAAGTTGCTAAATCTGGACATGTTAGTTCTCAAGTTGATTTATCAAAGCTACCAGGTTACAAACAGTCTGGTTTGGGTAATGGGAACAAGAAATTTGAGAAGAAAGACAAGAAGAACATGCCCAAGACAGCTCCAAAAGAAAAGAAAGATACAAATCTTGATCAAATATATCATTTGGCTCAGGTTTTCATATCAACAATGGAGAAAGGATTCGGAAGTCAACAATCAAAGAAAGATTTGATGAAGAAGATTTTCTCAAATCCGTCTCCAGCTGGTTACAGACATCCTGGTTGGTCTTCTTCAGGCTCAAATCCTACTCCTCAAAGTACAACATCCAAATGGGTGCACAAGAATCGATTTCAACCATTTGATGATTTTTATGATTCTTTTGATTCTGATGATATGTGTCATACAGTTCAGGACAAACAAACAACGAAACGATCATATCGTTTATGCTATAAATGTCGTCGACCAGGCCACATGGCATATGATTGTCCTAAAACTGCAAAAAGAACTTTTTCTAACAAATCTGCCATATTTATTGATGAATCAGGCAGCGTTTTTACTGAGTCCACATCCACATCTTATAAATCTTCAAAGAAACAATTTTGTATGTATGATTCAAGCATGGATAGTTCATCCACTGGAAGTGACTCATTAAAAACAGAAAAACCAAAAATGCAGTGGCGACCTAAGTTGGTTACCAAAGCTGCAACTGCTTTTGTGGAAGACACTGGTCGACCAGAAGCTGTGTGCTTCGGGTCATTTGAAGCCTAATTTTTAAATCCAATGTGCAGGTTACTTCAAGAAGACCTGTTGGTGATTGTGAGGTTCTAGCTTCAAGCAGTTACTGATAGTGGAGTTTCCTGTTTAACTTAAATTGAATGCTTCATAATTTAAAAACTGAGCTTTTCTGAAAGCTAAAATCTGAAAGGTATTAGTATCGATTGGTCAATTTTTCTTTCTTTTACATTTCGTATGTCGTTTAGAGGGAGAAAATTGAACAACCAAAAGTAGTGTCTTTATGTTTTTGTTAAAATGAAAATCCAAAAATAGAGTTTTCATTTTAAGGGGGAGAAAATGGGAAAATACAAAAACAGTAAAAAAATGAGAAATTGATCCGACATATTTGATGTGCTTGGTAGGCTTGGCATTTAATCAGAAAGTATTCAGATGTGATAAACATATTAAATACAAATGCTTGACCAAGTGGACAACATCTTGATGCATATCTCAGGATATCAAGAAAAAGATATGTGAAAAAGAGAAAAATGAGAAGTCACTGTGTATACATGTGTTCATTTTGCAAAAATTTAAACTTGTTTGATTTTCTTTATTTTGTCAAACGATCGGACTTTCTCTGCATATCGAAAGATCGACCTGATCGTTGTTCGTTTGACGTTCTGCTTTATTTTCTTTGGTGTTTCGTATAACTTATCGGACTTTCTCTGCATGTACGGGAGTACCGACCTGATTGTTGTTGGGTTATACAATTTCAACTTGTTTTTATTTTCTTATTTTGTTAAATCTGAGGCCTTATCTACGTATCGAAAGATCGACCTTAAGGTCGACGATTTAACGTTCTTATTTCTTTTTGCATGGAACACAGTTGACTAAATCATGAATACAATCATTATGTGATCAAATCACAAATGAAATCACAAAGTGCGATAAGCATATACATATCTGAGTATGTCTGATAGTTTGGGGTACACTGGTCAAAGCAATCTAATCAATACAATAACATATCCAGATGTTATGAGTATGATTGTGCCTGAGTTTAAGATGGACAAATTATACCAGTAATCGACATGACTTATGTGCTGAAGTAATTGAAATTGAAATGTAGTTCAGCATATCATGACCAATATGATCCCAAGTTATGATCTTTATCGCAAAAGACAACAATAGTGTGTGATTCAGTATTTCATTTCTGCATGGCATTTACGTTTCATATCTTAAAAATCCAAAAAGATTTTAGGTGTGTTTTAGCATAAACTTAATAAATCAAAAAGATTTTTGGTGTGTTTTGATATAAAGTTTCAAAAAGCCAGAAAGATTTTTGTTTCTTATTTGTTTTCGACTGATCGATACAAGATACAAAATTCAAAATTTCAAAATTATATCTTGGATTCTCGAAGAGAAGTTTTGCGCCAAGATTAAATTAATTTTTCATAAAGAAAAAGAAAGCCGCGTTTCTGTCTTCTGAAATTGCAGGTTATCTGTGTGACAAGACTCAAGCATGGTGAAAGGGGGAGTATGTTATATCTTTCACAAATGGATCTTGAAGTTCAAAGAATGTTCTAGATTGATCCAGCCTTGCAAGCTCTTATTCTGACAAGATTTTAAGTTGAAGATCGGACGCAATAATGCTGAAGATTGAAGACTGAAGTTTTGTTAGATAGATAGATTGCTAGATACACTACACGTTAAGGGGGAGTTTGTTAGAGCATATTCCTATGCTACGTTGTGTCTCGTGTATTGTATCTAGGTTAGAGCATCTTTGTGAGTCTTAATGGTAACATACTAATGTGGGCGTACCAAATGGTACGCTGGTGGTCCGCCAGTTAGTATGTGACTACTATACATAGTTCGTTAGAGAGAGAGCTAGATAGAAGTTCTGTCATTCTACATCTACTAAGTGTGTGTAACTGAGTGTGTAACTCTCTCTCTCTCTCTCTAGACTTTGTGTAATCCTCTTTGTGAATCAATAAAGCGAAGCTTTATTTACTTCTCGTTGCTTATCCGATTACCGAATCATGCAGTAGTAAGATTGTACAGTGGTTTCACATCAAGGAACCTAACCTGAAAGATGAACCCCTTACGGGGAATGGACAAGCAATTTGAGGTCAAATTTGATGATATACGATACGTCATGGATCGAATTTGGGTACAGAGCTTTGGTAATCTAAGGGATCTAGTAATGGAAAGAGCGCATAAGTCCATGTACTCGATTCACCCAAACTCAGACAAGATGTACCAAGATCTCAATGAACACTATTGATGGCCCAACATGAAGGCTGGCATTGCCATCTATGTTTGCAAGTGGCTGACATGTTCAAAGGTCAAGGCCGAATACTTGAAGCTGCAGGATTACTACATTAACTTGAGAACCCACACTTGAAGTGAGAGCAGAT
>JBCNJP010000003.1:36574774-36759541 GCA_039602395.1 Deinandra increscens subsp. villosa | reverse complement strand
CAAAGAATTTCCACTTCATTGTGTTGATGCTCGGAAGATTGCTGAGGTCTTTGTGAAAGCAACTATTTCTTCTGAAAATACTCAATCTCTAAGCCCTACATCTAAATGGGTACATGATCACAGGTATCAGGTATATGATTCTCATTCTGACCATGTTAGAGATATTCATGTGTGTTCTTCGCAGGTACATCACCAATGGGATAAAACGACAAGAATTTGTTATATTTGTCGTCGTCCAGGACATATGGCAAAAGATTGTCCATCACCTGCTGCTTCACCCCATAGATTTCACATGAAATCAGTTTTTGGTAAATCTGCCACACCAAAGTTCTTTGATGAACAAGGCAGAGTTTTTGATGAAATTAAACCTACAGTCTTTCATAAACAGAAACGTTTTGTTCCAATGTTTACAAAGGTTCAAAGTGTAGGTTCATCATCACAGTCACCTGTGATTGTTTCATCAAAATCTGAATTACCAAAACAACAACAATGGAAACCTAAGGTGGTTTCTAAACAAAATAAGGACACTGGTCGACCAGAAGCGATCCGCTTCGGGTCATTTTTGGACTAATTAGTTTGACCACTGTGCACGTACTTCTAGAAGACCTATCGACGATTGCAAAGTTGTTGATGGAGGGGTATTCTGCTTAAGTTAAATTTCATGATAAATTTTTCTAACCTGCAAATCGTCTGAATTCTAAAATTGCATCGTATCCGTGTTGATTGATCACTTTACTTTGTTTACAATGTTTTTCTCAAAAACCCAAAAATAGAGTCTTGTTTTGTGTAAATGAAAATCCAAAAATAGCGTTTTTCATATTAAGGGGGAGAATTGTAAGTAAGGGGGAGTAATTGGGAAAATGCATATAATTGGAAAATGCATGTTATGGGGAGAAAGTGAATACATGCCAAATATATAATGAAGGAAGGTGAATACATGCCAAATATAAAAAATTGTGAGAAATTGATTATTGGGAAATGATGGTACATTGGCTTACGTGTCTGACTCATGAATAGAGTAGATGAAAGGGCCATAAAATCATTGTTTGATATGCTTGGTAGACTCGGTAAATCAGAAAGTATTCAGATGTGATATTCACTAAATATTAATGCTTGACCATGTGGATAACATCTTGGTGCATATTTCATGACACAAAAAGAAAAATAAGTGTGAAAGTCAAAGTGAGAAGTCACTGTGTATACATGTGTTCATTTTGCAAAGATTTAAACTTGTTTGATTTTCTTTATTTTGTCAAACGATCGGACTTTCTCTGCGTATCGAAAGATCGACCTGATTGTTGTTCGTTTGACGTTCTGCTTTATTTTCTTTGGTGTTTCGTATAACTCATCGGACTTTCTCTGCGTGTACGGGAGTACCGACCTGATTGTTGTTGGGTTATACAATTTCAACTTGTTTTATTTTCTTTTTTTGTTAAATCTGAGGCCTTATCTGCGTATCGAAAGATCGACCTTAAGGTAGACGATTTAACGTTCTTATTTCTTTTTGCATGGAACACAGTTGACTATATCATGAAAATATTATGCATTGTGAAAAATCACAAGTGCTGTCACACAAAAGGAAAAGAAATGAAAAGCTGAAAATGTCTGATTATGTCTGATAGTGTGGGATACACTGGTCAAAGCAAATCTAATCAATACCTTAACATATCCAAATGTTATGAGTATGATTCTGCCTGAGTTTAAGTTGGACAAATTATACCAGCAATCAACATGACTTCTGTGCTTCGATTAATCGAAATTGAAGTGCAGTTTAGTGCGTTATGTTCAATATGATCCCATATAGTGATCTTTCTCATACCAAAAATAGTGTTTGATTCTGTGTTGCAATTTCATTTCATTTCAGAAAAGAACAAAAAGATTTTCGGTGTGTTTTAGCATAAACTGTCTAAAAGTCAAAAAGATTTTGTTTCTGCTTTATTTTCGATCTGATCATCACGTGATACAAATCATTTTCAAAATCATATCTTGGAGTCTCGAAGAGACGTTTTGCGCCAAGATTATTTTAAATGTTTGAACAGGTTGCTATGTGCAAGATATCACTACTTCAAGTCTTCTGAAGCTGTTGATAAAAGATCAGAGATACTCTACAATGTTATCAGATCAAGCTACGATCGAGTTGAGGAGGAGTTCGTTTGAAGATTCATTTCATTGAACGAACTGATTCTACACTTGAGGGGGAGCTTGGTTGAAGATACAAAGTTGATAATATTGAAGAGATACTGCACACGACGAGGGGGAGTTTGTTGATACCTGAGATGTGCGTCGTGTGAAGTATAAAGCAATGTACAAGATCAAGTCATTCTAGGTCTGGCCGATCTAGGTCCGAACCTGAAGTTCGGAGTGGCCGAACCTGAGGTTCGGCCGAAGCTCGGCCAGCTGGGTATAAATATACGTTTGGTCTTTGTAACTGTAGAGTTCTGAGCGTGCAAATTCTGTTAAGTGTGTGTTTCTGAGTGTGTATTCTCTGTGTCTATTTCTGAGTGTTTGCTGATTGTAATTGTTCTTCATTGATCAATAAATCAATCGGTTAATTACGTTTCGATGTCCGATTAGCTAGATCGAGTAGACGATCCAATGCTCACGCATTTTCAAAGCTCGGGGAATCAACTGGGAAGTGGAGGTACGAGCCTGGAGAACAAACCGGCTACAACCATGGGTTCTTAGCTTATACGCTTCACAGATCTCAAGAATCCCAATCTCAAGATTCCTAGTTTGGTTCAACTGATTCAGAGAATACAAGATCCTCCTGACCATCGGCATGGTTTGGGAGTAAGAAAGTCGGGTGGTCTTGAAAAACTGAGTGATAAGCTCCGGAAAGGGGAATGTCATTCCGAGCAAAAAAAGGTAGTACATGAAACAGACCCAAGTTGTGGACATGAAATCGGACTTGGTAAGAGAATCAAAAGGTCGGAAAACAGTTTCCGGCGGAAAGATGCCGGAATTCTTCAACTCGAGAATGTCGCGATTGTCGAAGGTACAAGTTTCTTCCTCACAGGGGATGATATACCCCTGATCATGGAAATCTTCGACAATCGGAGAACTTAGCGAAGAAGACGACCGTGTGTTTTTCTTGGCCATGGCCGAAAAACGAGAAGAAAGCGAGAAGGCGAAGAAGGGACTGACGTGGAATAATCGGAGAAGCTCGAGAGGTTATGTGAAGAAGACGGTGAGAATCTCTTGGTGAAATCTTCTATTTAAAGAAAAATTCATGATTACCATGAGACGACGAGAAATCTGTCCCATCTCAACTGTTTTTACCGTTTACACACCGTGAAAAAGGCATCTTTTTGAATTTTAACAGCTGTCGAGCTTATCCACATCTGTTGAAATTCAATGGGCAATTGTTGAGGGTGTATTTTTCAGGATGCTCGCAGCCTATAACCCCAACATTTATATCAATCTAAATCCTGCTAACATAAGCAAAGATGCCATTGATGCTGACTGCCGAGTTTACTCTTATGCCCCCATTTCGGTTATCCCTATAACGGACAGTCGCACCGTTTTCCCCTCTTTGCTAACTGCCGAGTTCATCCTTCGTTGGATGATCCCTATAACGGACGGTCGCCCAATATCCCCCTATTCACTAACTGCCGAGTTTACCCTTTTAGAGTATTCCCTATAACGGACAGTTGCCCCATATCCCCATATTTGCTAACTGCCGAGTTTACCCTTCTAGAGTATTCCCTATAACAGATAGTTGCCCCATATCCCCTATTTTCTAACTGCCGAGTTTCTCCTTCTAGAGTATTCTCTATAACGGACACTCGCTTTCTCCCCTTTCTATTGGTAGTGATCTCTAACCCCATTGATTAACACTACTTCCTAACTCCCCCTGTACTACTACCCGACCCTAGTTAAATGCCTAAGTGACTTAGGGTTACTAGTAGACAGCGATAATGTCTTCATATACTGCCAAAAGTGGACATCCTCCAATTTACCATTGGTGTATGTATACAGAATCTAACAACAGCGTATCCTCCACACTCCTGATATACCGGGTAACTAATATTATTATGTATATATATAGGAAGTACCAGCGGCGTATCCACCACATAATAATAAAGCGAATGCATCACATGTTCTCATATAATCATACATATTTACTATAGCGTCTACTAACAATTCCTTTTATCATTTGACTATTTAAGTTCAAAGCAAATACAGCACATACCGTGTCACAGTCATTATAATTATGTTATAACACACATAAGTGATTTAACATCATTTTTCATAACATATCATATATATATATATATATATATATATAGGAATGAGAACAATTAATAACCCATGTTAAAAGAGATAACCAAATAACCACATCCTAGTGGCTTGATGAAAAAACAGGTGCTATGGATTATTGACATGTGTCACTCTTTTTTTTCTCTTTTTTTTCTCTTTTTTTTTTAACAGAAAGGGTATAAGAGTATTTTACCCAAAACAAAAAGTACCCCCTCATTTTTAAAACGCTTATAACTTTTTTATCCGAAGTTGTTTTTTTATAAAAGTTATACCATTGGACTCGTTGCTTTATTATCTTTAATACGAATAAGCTCCCGACTTTTTTCGAAGGTTTTTTTCCAAACGTCCGTTTTAACATCAATGCTACACAAAAAAGCACCGGTGCTACCTAAAAAAGACATCAGTGCTACTTTTTGTAACATTACATGTCAGTACGAACGTTTGGAAAAAAGTTTCAAAAAATGTCGGGACCACATCTGAATTAAAGACAAAATTCGACGAGTCCAGCGGTATTTTTTTTTATAAAAAACCGACATCGGATAAAAAAGTTATAGCCGTTTTAAAATGGAGAGGGTACTTTATTGGTTGAGTTAAATGACTAAAATACCCTTTCTGGAAAAGGAAGGAAAGGGACACTTGTCATAATTTTGGTGGTTCAAATGGGTTATTTGGTTATTGCTCCAAACAAAGGTTATTAATAGTTCCGCGCCCTATATATATATATATATATATATATATATATATATATATATATATTATCCCAAAAGCCTTTCTAACAATTTATCATTTCAAGATATTTCACGTATATGCATTTGTTGAGGGTGTATTTTCAGGATGCTCGCAGGAAGCTCACGCGGTGCAAGAATCCTATTATCGTCTGGGAATCCCATTTATCGAGGTATCCTGATTTATATATTTTTAACTAACCCTCATATTTGCCACGTGTTTATTTGACCAGGTTTTGACGAAGTCACCAACTACCTCCGAAACTTATGCTCCAGGTAAAGAAGATCGTGGACTTAATGAACGAAGAGGCCCTTAACGGTCGAATTAGTTGGATAGTAGGATCCCGGGAATCCCGGAAAGTTTGTTACCATTGTATTCGTTATATAAATCGGGGAATCGATCAATAGGAACACACAACTCCTTCACACTTTAGCTCTGATAGTATACGATCTCTGTAACACTTAGCTTGATCGATTACACCTCCAAAATACTTGTAATTTTCAGTTTCTTTTCAATAAAATTGTGAGGAAGCAGGCTCTTCAATCCGGCTCCCAAGGTTTTTTTGCTAGGATTCCTAGAGGCAACTCGAAGAATCCTGGATTTTTCCCTTGTTACATCCTTGTGTTCAGTTTTACATTTCAAGCATATTGACAAGCACACTACCTCACATTCTAAGTTTGGAATACGAAATTCCTTTGTGAATTTTTAACCAAAACAGCATTTTATGTATTTCCATAATAATCCACGTATATAAATCAATCTGACAACAGTTCAACAGTTTAATATATACCCATTTAGCAACTAAGTCCTTAACAGTTAATATATATATATATATATATATATGTATATATATATATATATATATCCATTCAAAGGCAGTCTAACAGTTTCTAACAGTTAAGACAAGCAACAATCAGTTATAAACCATTTGAACATATTTTCATAACACTTGTATGTATATCAGCCCAAAAACATTCAAAAACATTTAAGAGTGGGCTCATAGAACTCACCTTATCTCTTTACTTGTTACTTGGATAGAATATCCGTTATGGTCCACAAGTTCAACCAAATAGGGCTTGATTGCAGAAAATTAGCTTCTAAGACCTCCTGGATCGAGCGATGAATGTTCTTGAAAGTTTTAGGGTTTTCTAAGCTTTGTTTCGTGAATTAGCAAGTGAAATATGATGAACTAAGGCTTCTATTTATAGTATGTAGATAGATGGGTGAGTCATAATAAGTAATCATTTAAATGAATGGTATTGAGACACATAAGTATGTGACTAGGATAAAATTTGATGAGTCATAATAAGTAATCATTCAAATGAATGATATTGAGACACATAAGCATGTGACTAGGATAAAATTTGATGAGTCACAATAAGTAATCATTCAAATGAATGATATTGAGACACCAAGATATTTAGATATTTTAGGATATAATAGGCATTATATCTCGTATTATGAATCTGTTAAATAATTTAATATTTCACAGACGACTTATAAAAATTCCCGAATAACTAATATATTACGGGAGCCCAATATAACTTTTATAAACCAAGTATTTAATAAAACCTGATATTCTACTTTCGGTATCGGTGTTATTTTAGTGATGCTCGTGCTTAAATATGGTTCATTACAAACCGGGCCCAAATCACTATTTTGTGTTTTCCCGTTTCGTTATAACTCGGATTTGAGATCCGTTTGCGCCTACTATCTTTATTTTTCGTTATCTATCATATTCTATAAAGTTCGCCTCTTAACGCTTCCTCGAATTTCGTGTCGAATATTCGTACACGAATCCCGACGTTTCTCGATTCTACGTTTAGCTACCTAACAGATATAACACACGTATATAACTTAAGTCATAAAATTTTGTGGTGTTACAATTCTGTTATCTTTAATTCTAGAGAAAATTTAAAACAAAAATCAACGTTTTATTTTTATTTTTTTTATTATTGCACATCTGCAATAAAAATTATTATTGCACATGTGTAATAATATTAAAACCTCTATAACTTTTTTATACGTATATTATTGATAAAAAATTGCACCATAACTCTTACAATTCTGTTATCTTTAATTCTGAAAAAAAAAGTTAAAAAAATATAACGTTTTTTTAATATTGCACATGTGTAATATAATTAATACGTATTATTGCACAATAATAAAATATCACAAAATTTTAAATGTTTAATTTTTCCCCAGAATTAAAGGTGACATAATTTTAAGACTTTTGGTGTAAATTTTTTTAAAAAAATATTAACGTATTAGGAAGTTATAGAGGTTTTGATATTTGTTTTCGTGTTTTCGAAATAACATCTTGTTTTTATTTGATCATTCCCCTATATATATATATATAGGTGAAAGTTCAAATACAGAGGGTTTTTTTCGTACGAAGCGTGCGAAGGAAGGGGAGGCCGACGCGTGGCCTTATCTTTCTGGATGCGGAGGGGCATTTTTGTCAATTTAAAGTTTTTAATTAAAAAACACAGTAGATTACGTCACAGCGTTTGTTTTTTATTAACTATTTTTTGCGTGATTTGATTGAAAGGTGTTTTATATCGAGTTCTTCATGCGTCATAATATAACAACATGCGTGATTATAGAGAGTCATTTTTTTAATTTTTTTTACTATATGTTCATGTTTTTTTTCTTTTGTAAGAGTTTTTCTGTTTGCGTTATTTATTTAATAATTGCGTCATTTTATTTTTTTGTATATTTTTTGTTTTTACTGTTTTTGCGTGAATTTTTTATTTTTGTGTTTTTTAATTGTATGGCATTGAGTTTTTGTTGTAACCTTAATCTTACGAGGTTCTTCACTCATGATAATACAATTAACATGCGTGAAAATATACCTAATATTATTTTTAATTCTTGCGTGATTACATAGAGATATCTATTCTCATTTGCGTTATTATTTTCCTAAGTTATAACATTACCTCTTTTGCGTTATTTTTTGGTAATTTTTTTGCATGCGTTATTTGTGCACTGTAAATAGACGAATAATCATAAATTTCTTTATAGAGAGAAAATCAAAAATCAAACTTACAATTACAAAGAACGCCCAAGAACATACAAAGCATAAATTAAACTACTTATATTTTGACAGAAAAGAATTCTTCAAATCGGCAGACGCTTGAAGGGCTCCGACTAGGGTGGTAATCGTTTGCATCTGTTCTATGTCAGTTTTGTTCATGTCTGACATGAACAAAATTACCAAATCACGGACGGCAGTATCCTGCAAGATGAACATAATTTTTTTTACTTTATTTCTTTCTTCGATCGTCTGTTGTAGAGTGTCGAAGGTTTGGTTGAGAACGTCTACCATGTGTTTTTCCTTCTGATATTCGATTAGTATCTCCATCTTCAACTTCTTTTTTATCAATAAATCTTTAGCAGAGGGGGTAGATGATGGTGAAGATGAGGAATCCATTGGTATGTTTTTTTTACGATTTTTTGATAATGATGTGTTTTCTTTTTAAGCAGTTGCAGAGGGTTGCGTTATTTTTCTGAAGCGAATCTAGTTTCTATTTTATAGAGGGGTGGGGGGGGGAGTGATCGAGGAGTCATGATTGATATTTCTGTGTATATGGAAGACGCAAGTTATATGGATATTTACGTATTTTAAATATATATTTTTATGAATAAAGAAACTGAATACGTGTTTTTAATTTATTATTTTTTCTTTTCCGTCGGTTCGGTTTCCCTCCCCTTATTTGTATTTTATAGTTTTACTAGTTAGAGACATTTTTTTTTCCAGAAATTTACTATCTTTCTCTCTCCTTACACATCTTCAATGGCTTCATCTTCATCGAACTATATTTTCACAAAATCCCCTGAGTCGATAAGGGTGCTGGAGGAACTCTGCAACAGAGAAGAAACGAAAGGCGATATCATGCATAATTCGTTCGGAATGATGGTCGGTCTCACCTCCAATAGCATCGAAACTTATACTTTGATGCTTGAGGAGTTTGTTAATCATCCTCCCAGTGAGATACAGAGTGCTGCTACGGAGGTTCATTATGGATCAATTGCAGTTGAAGCAGGAGATCCATGAAATGCTTCGTAGGTTGATGGATAGCACAAGGAAGAAAATGAAAGATCGAAAGGATTCTCTAAGAGATATGAAGATGTTTTAGGCATCTCTTCTCTTTGTCTTTTGTTTAATATGTTTTTTATGTAGCTTTTTGAAATAAAAGCATTTTTAATAGATTGAAATGAAAAATTTAGAAAGTCGTCGTTCTTATATTTTTTGTAATGCGTGATTTATAGGAACATCATGCGTAATTAGAGTTCTTTGTTGCGTTATTTTGTTTTCACAACTACGCCCTGGTTAGTATCTAGAGTTGTAAAGAAGAAGCCTTTAGAGAAATTTGTTTTTTAGGTAGTTGCATGTTTTTTTTTTGTTTTTGTGTGCGTGATTTTTTGAGATTAGTTTTAGTTTTTGCTTTTATTTTTTAGATAGTTTGCGTGATTTTTGTTGTGTGTGCGTGATTTGGTAATTGTTTTAGTTTTTGCTTTAATTTTTATATAGGATGCATGAGTTTGTTGTGTGTGCGTGATTTGAATATTGGGGTTAGTGTTATCTTTGATTTTTTAGATAGGTGCGTGATTTGTTGTTTGTGTGTGCGTGATTTGGATACTGGTTTTAGTTTTGTCGTTGATTTCTTAGATAGGCGTGTGTTTTTTGTCTTGTGTGCGTTAAAAAGTAAGGGTGCGTTATTTTTTTTTTGAATACATGCGTTTTTTATTAAAGTGTAAGACAGTTAGGTTTTTGTTTTTTTGGAGTTTTTTAACGTGTATGCGTGATTTTTTTTCTTTCAAATATGCGTTATTTGTTAAAAGGTTAAAGGTTGCATTGTTTTTTTGTTCAATGCGTAAATATTTTTTGCGTATGCGTGTTTTCATTTAATGTTGAAAAGACTTTAATACCCTTTTTAATGACTCCGCGTTCTTTTTTTAAATTAATTAAGCGTGTTTTATTTTAGCGCCGTCAGATCAAAAAAAGCCCGCATATGAGGGACGGAGATCCCTTCGCACGGAAAACGTCCTTTGTACAATAACTTTCCCCTATATATATTTATATATATATATATATATATATATATATATATATATATATATATAGTGAAATGTTTATTGTAGACACCCCAATAAGTGTAGCCATGTAGACACCTTTTTTCACCATTAGATCTCTTGATCTAATGGTTGTGATTAATTTATTTTTTCTTTTTTTTCTTTTTTCTCATTATTTAGAAAAGTTCACATGTGAACACATGTAAAAAAAGTCAATTCACATGCGAAAGTGCCTACAATGAACCTCACCTTATATATATCTATATATATATATATATATATATATATATATATATATATATATATATAGGGAAAGGATCATGCGAAAACGCATATATTTTGCGAAAACAGAAAACCATCTTAAAACCAACACAACTTTTTCATACGTTAATATATTTTATAAAAATTTTCACCAAAAGTCTTATAATTATGTTATCTTTAATTCTATAAAAAACAAACAATAAAAAGTTAACGTTTTTTTATTTTTTATTTTTTTCTGTGATACACATGTGTACCACAAATAAAAACTCATACTTTAGTATGAGTTAATATTTGTTTTCTCTAAGACGCACCATATGTGTTATATTTCTGTAATTTTTTTGTGTTTTCTTAATGATACACATGTGTACCACACAAAAAGAAAAACCCTCATATATGTGGTATACATTACTAGTTTTAAAAGGAAATTGCTTTATAAGTCTTATAGTTATGTTATCTTTATATCTGATGAAAAAAATAACACTTTATAACTTTTTTTAATTATATGTTGCACATGTGCACTATGTTTCATTATCATTAGTGCCATAAATGTTTTAGTGTTTTTAATATGTTTTTATTATGTTTTTAACATAAGGAGTGTTTTTAGACATGATAATTCATTTTTTGTGCAGTAGTAATGATGATGATACACATGTTCACACGTGATACACATGTGTATCACACGGAAAAAAAACCGTTAATTTTTTTTAATATTTGTTTCCAGAATTGAAGATAACTTAATTCTAGACATTTGGCATCAATTTTATGAAAAAACATTAACGTATGAAGAAGTTATGTAGGTTTTAATATTGGTTTTCGCGTTTTCGCAATATAAAGGGTTTTCGCAGGATCCTTCCCCTATATTATATATATATATATATATATATATATATATATATATATATATATATCTTTAATCCTAATAAAGCAATAAAATAATTGCCACATGTCTTATTTCTAGGATGTCCACATAAGCACTGTCACATGTCAAAACCACATTTAATCATCAATTTATTAGATTATTAATTAAGTATAGTTACCAATTTTATCAAAACTAAATTTCGTTTTATATTTTTCTTTTGACAAACTTAATGTGAATATGATAAATTTACTCAATAATTTGATTATTTTAAGAAAACTAATCAACAATTTGTCAAACATAATAAATTTGATTATTATAACCGTGTTTTTTATATGTATCTAATATTACTAACTCAACCCGTGTAATACACGGGTTACTAACCTAGTATATATATATAGTGAAAAGTTCGTTGTAGACACCCCCATAAGTGTAGACATGTAGACATCTTTTTTTATCATTAGATCTCTTGATCTAATGGTTGTGATATTTTTTTTTTCCTTTTTTTTCTTTTTTCTCATTATTCAGAAAATTTCACATGTGAACACTTGTGAAAAATAGTTATTTGGTGAGGTTCATTGTAGACACTTTCGCATGTGAAATAATATATATATATATATATATATATATATATATATATATATATATATAGGGTGAGGTTCATTGTAGACACTTTCGCATGTGAAATAACTCTTTTTCGCATGTGTTCACATGTGAAATTTTCTGAATAATGAGAAAAAAGAAAAAAAAAGGAAAAAAAATTATCACAACCATTAGATCTAAAGATCTAATGGTGAAAAAAGGTGTCTACCTGTCTACACTTATGGGGGTGTCTACAATGAACTTTTCAATATATATGTGTATATATATATATATATATATATATATATATATATATATATATATATATATATAGGGGAAGGATCATGTGAAAACACATTTATTTTGCGAAAACGTGAAAACACACTTTAATGAAGGGTAAAATTGGAAGCTCACCTATAATTATAATTTTAACCCTTTTTTTAGGTTTGAACCAACTAAATCCACGATCCTGAAATCATCTTCTCCTACAAAACTCATATCGTTCCATGCCCCGATTCGCATGATCTAGGGCACCATCCAGTACAGAATTCGTTCCATGTTCAGATTCTCTCCTACACAAGTCAGATCGTTACATGCTCAGATCGTCTCCTACACAACTCAGATCGTCGCATTCTTCTTCCCCTTATATCTCACACGCAATCTTCAGGAGTTGGCACAACAGAGAACGATAGAGAAACAATAGTTTTTTTCATTGATTTTGAGGCCTTGCTTTCTCTAACCTCTACATTCTCTCATTCCTCGATTCCTCAAGACCTACCTTTGAGCATTTAGGTTGCTTCTTCAAGTTTTAGAGCCATATATGAAGGTAAAATTTTGCAAACAATCTGGTATATATTATGAATCTGTCAATGATATATGAGTATACAATTCACTATAAGTTGAATCTTCTGTATTTGATTGAGATTTTGGGTGTGAATTTTTTATATTTAGTTAATTTATTTATATGAGTCATTAATGCACATAAGGTGTTTGTTGAAATGCCTCTAGGAAAATTAAGTATCTTGGTTATGTATTTTTTCTACCAATTTTGATGATTTGTTGCAGTATTAGGTTTCTAATTAACAAAACATGGAAACATGGATCAAATCATATGTTCTACACATAAAAAGGACGACGATGCACATGTGTAATAATGTCCGTATGTGTGTTTTCTAAACTTTAATCTGTTTTATATAACTCCTTCATATGTGTAGTAGTACACATTAGGTGTGCTCAATTTAGTAAACATTTTGAAACAATTCTACTCATAACAAGGACGATGATGCACATGTGTAGTAACGTCCATAGGTGTGTTTTCTAAACTTCTTTTCTGTTTTATATAACGGTTTCATATGAGTAGTACACCTACATGTGTTCAATTTAGTAAACACTTTGAAATTTGTCTCTATTATACAAATGGTTCGATGTAAGGCGTATTGTGTTATTCTAGCTATCTTTATCCTTCTTGTGTGGCCTTGTAATGTAAATAATGTGGTTTACAATCAATTACCACCTGTTGATCTTCACGTAGATGTATATTCTGAAATCATATAGTATTAAAAACTCCCGTGTTACACACGTGCAGCATAAATCAATACCTCATATTTGCCCTTATTAACTATTCAAATTGTTATTGCACGTTTTAAATGTTTTAACATACGTAGCGGTGGTTCAATGCTATGTGCATTGTGTTATTATAACTATCTCTATCATTTACATGTGACATTGTGCTGTAATTAAAGTGGTTCGAAATTAATTTAACGCATTGTTCTTCACGAAGGTGTATATCTGAAATCATATATTTTATTCATCATTTTTTTCTACTTTTGATCATGTTTTGTACCGATTTTAATGTTTTTTTGGTTTTGTTAGGTGCTTATTTGATCACACGTGGATTCAATCGATGGTTTGAATCGCAAAGATGATAGTGCTCCACGCAAAATTGAAGAGATCGTTGATGCTAGCTCCGAAATTTTAAACATGTGCAGTGATGTTAGACTGTGTGTTCCATACTTTTAAACTATGCTACAAACTTTTAAACTGTTTCATGTAACTATTTTCATGTATGTAGTATACCTACATGTGTTCAAGTACCTCAATAGTTTGTAAATTTATCCATATTGCACATGCGTATTAATCATTTGGGACATCATGATTATCATTATTAACTACTTAAAATGTTATTACACTTCACAGATAGTTTAACATATGCATTGTGTTATCCAAACTATATTTATTCTTCGTGTGTGACCTTATTCTATAATCAAGTGGCGTGTCTAACATATGCGCATTTGTTCGAATTATGTGTATTTAAGTGATAATAATGACAATAAAATATTCGAACCTTATCATATTAAACTTTTGTCATTTTTCAAAAACATAGCCAATATTATATGTGTAGCTAAACATTCATGTGTATTATTTGGCAATTGGCAAAGTACCATTCTAAGGAACATACATTCCTACCAACACTTGCCATATTTATTGGTACATTCCATTGCACACATGTAAGCAAACATGGTTATCTATCACTTAACATATTAACATATTTAGTTCCTATACATCACATGTTCCTAACAAAATATAAACGTACGCCACAACAAAACACAACGTTTTACTAAATTTAACTGTTCGACATGCAAAACTACACGCTGATGCACACGTGGATCTGTTCACATGCATCTTCAATGTAGGCCATCACACGAATGTGACACGCTTGACCTTGGCACATGTCTTCATCGATACCATCATCGCATCATCAACTGTAGATTCTTTCCTTGAAACGTCATTTCGCATCTCTTTGGGTTCCGTCACAAAAATGTCGAAGTCTTTGTTTTGTTTTTTTCATAAATTTGCTCACATCTTTTTTTATCCTTCTGATTATTGTCGTTCTGAGCAACTCGTTTGACATGTTCCTGTAACATATATGTTGAAATTGGATGAGATACATTATTTGTATATATGTGATGCACGTGTGCATTAGTAACGACTTGTATAATAAACCGGTTATTGAAGTATTGTATAGCTTACACGTGTGTTAAACTGTCTGACATAATTATGATTGGATTCTAAATATATAAATGCCATGATTTTTTACTGTGATGCACGTGTGCGTCGTACTTATACATTGCCTTTCGTAACGCGTATGTTTATTAGAGTCATACGCACAGTACATTAGTAACGACTTATATAATAAACTCGTGCATTAGTCAATGTTAAATTGTAATTCACGAGTCTAACATAATTCACTTTGCATTATACTGCAAAATACGAATTATGAACGACCCATCCAGGTATACGATACGTGTGCGGTATAATGCACGCGTGCATTATGCTGCACGAATTGTGATTTACCATAATATATACCGCCGTTGTGATCCTTTTTCGTGACTACATCCTTCTTAATGTGTTCTTTCGTTGTGCCCTTACTACGCTTTTCCAGGTTATGTATAACCTATCATTTTACAGTTTCTTCTGCTGGTTAACGTGTTAAAGGCTACTTACGTTTTGGGTATTTACGGTACACAAATTACTATGCAACAGTTGTGTATCAATCTTACCGGGTTTAAGCGTACGTTCGTCACCGCTATCATAAACAATATCCGGACCCGTTGACGTGTTTTTATATATCGAGCCAACCCGTCTGGCTATCCTTGAGCTATGTCGTCCTGATAAATAAACAAGACAATATAGTTATATAAAAAAGAAAAAACATATGTATACGAAATGGGTTGTATTTGTTTCATTAGGTTTTTATGTATATTTAAAGATGTCTTACTTGATTTGACTTCCATCTGCTTAATATGCTTCTGGGAAAAAAATAAGCGAGATAAACCACGTGCATTATAATACTGGCAATTTAGTTGTCATTTGTTAGTAATAACATTGTTATACATACGTTGCCATCAGGTTTGTTGTCTATCTTAAGGTATTGCACATGTGCATGATTCACTGGTATATAATCTGGTTGTTGGTAATAATTCATTTTGAATAAAAAACGTAGATGATTAGTTCAAAAAACGGGAGCGGTACTAATCTGTCACTTTGATCTGAATGTTGCACGTATGCATCATATCTAATTAACATTGATAGTAATAACATTGTTATACATACGTTGCCATCATGTTTGTAGTCTATCTTAAGGTAATGCACATGTGCATTATTAACACATATTGTTCTTATGTCTATATTTCGAATGTAGTGCACATGTAATACCTTTCAAATCATAAATGTAACAAAACTTTTGTTCGTAATGCACACGCATAATATGGTGCACATGTGTATCATTCACTAATATGTAATCTTGTTGTTGATAGTAACTTATTTTCAATAAAAAATGCTCATGAATAGTTCAAATATGGGAGCAGTATTAATCTGTCACTTTGGTCTGAATGTTGTACATGTGCATCATATCTAACTAAGGGATGAATTCGACATTTGTGTGCTATGTACTTGATTAAAAATTATATGGTAGGCTTGTGTCACACCCCCAATTTAACCACTAACGGAGTTTATACCGTCAAGGGGTGCGGCTAGACCAGGATCCACAACCATTAGTTACAAACACTAAATGAATCAGAGTTAATTCAAAAGCCAGTTAAAAGTAAAGTCTCAATTACAAAACGCAGCGGAATAAATATTGTCTTAGCACTAACCACGTGCTTTACAAATCCTTTGTTTAAAATCCCAATTAAGTTTAACAGAAATAAAAGTCTTCACGTGCCATGCCAACCCGCTCCGGATATGTGACAACCCTAAAACTTTTTGCTTTCTTTCCCCAGCGACGACAGCCGAGACTGCGAATGCTATGACACAAGAATAATTTTCGGGACGAAAATTCCAATTGCAAGGGGATGATGTGACATCCGGGAATTTCAAGGTTAACTTCCGTTAGACAATTCCGTTAGTTACGTTATAAGTGTGAGCTTAAGTAACTAATGCATAACTAGGCCGAATACGTCCACGACCTTTGGTTAATCACCGAACCCGCCCATATGTGTTACGTGTTCACTTACTTATTGTCATTATGTGCAATGTGATTTGAAAGCATGATTATTATTAATAGCATGACAAATTGTAAATACTTGATTATGTGAAAATTGCCTTAATTTGGTAGTCAGCGAAACTACCGAGCGAAACTACAGATTCGCCCGGTAGCTGGCCAGACTGATTAATGTACCCGAGATCAGAGCCAGTTTCGCCGGCCAGCGAAACTGCCAGCGAAACTAGCCCCTGATATAAATAATCCTAATAAACCCTAGTAGCCTCATTTGCTTAAACCACACAACAAACACACACACACTCTCCTACCTCGAGATTTCTGGTCAGCTGAGGATCACCAAGGATTACCAAGATCTCAGCCTTGAAGATCATTCATCCGGATCCTAAGATCAAACCGTGAGTCTCCAAAAACCACCATTTATGTGTTTTCTTTGTATTTCTCTTAAAAGCATGCCTAAATCTACATGAAATCACTTGATCTCTTAATATGTTGCTTAGGAATGCTAGATCTACCATAAAGTCAGAAACTTTACGTGTAAAAACATACCATAATGATGATTTATGCTAGATTAGGTCATTTTAGGTTAAAATGTGCTTTTTGGTGATTTGATGACAAAATGCATGTTTAAGGTGTTAAAGCTTGCTGATTTATGTTGGTAAATGCCTATGTATGCTAAATAATGAATTGCATGTAAGATCAGAAGCTGTTAGGTTGATTTTTAGGCAAATCCGTAAGTTTTTCGCGACCAGCGAAACTGTGTGTTCTTTGGGCGAAATTATCCAGCGAATTTACTTGTTCATTCAGCGACACTGTCGAGCGAAACTATAGTGTCGCTAGCGAAACTGACCCGACCAGCCCGAACGAAACTACCGAGCGAAATACCTGAACGAAAGTTCAAACCAGTTTCCCAGCGAAACTAGGCTAGCGAAACTGCGTCAGCAGTTTCGGGCGAAACTAGCCTAGCGAAACTGTGTCACCGGGCATTGCCTAGCGAAAGTGCTGCCCGTGCACCCAGCGAAACTGCCTAGCAAAACTGTGCTAGCGAAACTAAGACCTGACCTGGAAACCAAACTTGTGAAATTTGCTTAAGTGTTATGCCATGACTTACATGATTATGCCATGATGAAACATGCTTGATATCTGAATTATATGAACCCTTGTTTATGATCAACCATCGGTGTCGTGTGTCGATATGTCGTGTCTTAGCTTAACGTGCTATGTTATGGGCCATAGTGAACGTTGTTTGAGATGAATTAGACACAAGACTAATATATAAGACCTAAATGAATTATAGGTCTTCATTAAGAAATCAATCCAAGGATAATTAAGCAAGTCTAGCCGAGCAACCAAAGGTGAGTGTCACTAACCCGCAAGATACGATCCCGTTAGGGACGGAAAGAACAACTTAAAAACAATGCTGACAAGACTTACGAGTGCTGAGCACCGGACGAATAAAAATCGACTGTTTTTCACCAAAGTGTTTATGGGAACACTTGGGGGAAATTCAAGTCGCTGGTTACGAAAAATAAAACTGATAAATGATTTTTGGGTTCGAAGGAAACCCTAAGTGAAATGTTTTAATATGGCTAGCGTAGGTTAAAGGATTTAAACCAAATGATATCACATGATTTCTAAGGAATGTTTTTGGTTAAATAAAAAGTCCTCATAATTAATTGTGCCATTAATTCGTGGAAGCGAGGGGATGTTGGGTAGATCTACTGGAGTTTGACAAACTCCGCTCCGGGGCACTGGAGGTGCACGGGGAACAATATCAGCCTATTTGACACCGTGATCCCAAGAGGAGGACACGGGGGAGGCAAAAAGAGCAGTGACGAAAGTCCGCAAATAAAAATAAATGACGGTGGGACACCGCAAAATAAATAGTCAGCTTGGTACAATCTTCCTTAGTGCATGAAACGACGGATTAGCTACCCGCGATATCGGTTGAGTTCTTTAACTCTTACAAGACTAAGCGCATATTAAATAATCGGTAATTGACATATAAAGGTATCGTCTTTCATAAAACAAATATTACGTATGTATATGTTGACAAAGAACATGATTATGAGACCGGGCCAATGCATGACAAGCCCACCGTGAACTCACCAGCCTTTTGGTTGACACTTGCGTGGTTTTGACTTTTGCAGATCGCTGAGGAGTATCCGGAGCAGGTTGACATGGCTCAAGAAAATGTTTACTTTTATTTGAACTAACTTGGGAATTTATATAACGATTTATGTTTTGTAATTAAAGCACGCGGTTAGTGCTAAGATATTTATGTTTACATTCCGCTGCGTAACTTTTGAAACTGTTTTATTTATGAACATTTGGACTTTACTCTGATTCGTTTAGTATTTGTAACTAATGGTTGTGGTCCTGGTCTAGTCGCGCCCCTTAACGGTACAAACTCCGTTAGTGGTTAATTGGGGGTGTGACAGGATACTCCTTAGCGATCTGCAAAAGTTTAAACCACGCAAGTGTCAACCTAACGGTTGGTGAGTTCACAGTGGGCTTGTCATGCATTGGCCCGGTCTCATAATCATAATTCGTATCAAGTTATACTTACATAGTATTCGTTTGTGAAAAGCAATGCTCAAAAGTTAATGTCTTAGTTTATAAATGGAATTGTCCGTGACCTACGTCATCGGGTATGAACTAGTTCTGTAAAGTTAAAGTGACTCAACCGATATCGCGGGTAGCTAATCCGTTGTGCCATGCACTAAGGAAGTTTGCACCAAAGCTGACTATATATTATTGTAGTGGCCGTGCCATCTCGTACGGTGCGGACCTACGTCATCGCGGTTTTGCCTCCCCCGTGTCCTCTCGGGATCACGGTCCAATAGGCTGATATTGTACCTCCGTGCACTCCCCGTGCCACGGGGCGGAGTTTGTCAAACTCCAGTAGATCTACCCAACATCCCCTCGCTTTACAATTAATGGTACAATTTAGTTGAGGACTTTTAAGTTATCAAGGCATCCTTAGAAAACATGTGATATCATGTGGTTTAGACTTTAACCTACACTAGCCATATTAAAACGGTTTACTGGATTCTCATGAATCTCAAAAGTGTTTTCAGTTTCGTTTTAGAAATCAGTTGTTTTGGTAATTCGCAAGTGCTTCCCATAAAGCACTTCAGGTTCATCAAGTGGGTGCCGAGCACTCCAGGTTTTCAAGTTTATCAGGGAGGTGCCTAGCACTCTCGAGTTTGTCAGCATTGTTTTACTTTTAGTTATTCGGTGTGACCCAAACGGGTTCACGGTAATCGGGTTAGTGACACTCACCTTGGGTTGCACTGCTACACTTGCTATATAATCCAAATGTTGTTGTTTAACGAAGACCTATGAACACGTTTAGGTCTTAAGTATTAGTTTCGTGTCTAATCTTTACTTAACGTCGCTATGGCCCATAACATAGCACGTTGCAACTATGACTCGACATACCGACACACGACACCAATGGTTGATCATAAACAAGGGTTCATATATAATCAGATATCATAACATGTATCATCATGGCATAATCATGTAAGTCATGGCATAACACTTCAAGCAAATTTCACAAGTTTGGATTTTAGGTCAGGCCTTAGTTTCGCTAGCATAGTTTCGCTAGGCAGTTTCGCTAGGTGCACGGGCAGCACTTTCGCTAGGCAATGCCCGGTGACACAGTTTCGCTAGGCTAGTTTCGCCCGAAACTGCTGACGCAGTTTCGCTAGCCTAGTTTCGCAGCGAAACTGGTTTGAACTTTCGTTCAGGGTATTTCGCTCGATAGTTTCGCTCGAGCTGGTCTGGTCAGGTTTACCCGGCGACACTATAGTTTCGCTGCGTCAGTGTCGCTGGAAGGAGATATGCATAGTTTCGCTGGACTTAGTTTCGCCCAGAGAACACCACAGTTTCGCTGGTCGCGAAAAACATACGGATTTGCCTAAAAATCAACCTAACAGCTTCTGATCATACATGCAATTCATTATCTAGCATCCATAGGCATTTACCAACATAAATCAAGCAAGCTTTAACACGTTTAACATGCATTTTGTCATCAAATCACCCAAAAGCACATTTTAAACCCTAAAATGACCTAATCTAGCATAAATCATCATCATGGTATGTATTTTACACGTAAAGTTATCTGACTTTATGGTAGATCTAGCATCCTAAAGCACATCATATTAAGAGATCAAGCAGATTTCATGAAGATTTGAGGCATGCTTTAAGAAGAAAACATATAGAAAAGTGCATAAAACATAGTTTTTGGGACTCACGATTTGATCTAGGATCCAAATGGGTGTTGTCTCAAAGCTGAGATGATGGTCTCTTGATGGTTTCCTAGCTGACCAGAATCTCCAGGAGAAGTGTGAGTGTGTGTGTTGGTTGTGTAAATGAGGCAAATGAGGCTACTAGGGTTCATTAAGTTTATTTATATCAGGAGCTAGTTTCGCTGGCAGTTTCGCTGGCCGGCGAAACTGGCTCTGGTCTCGTGTCACACTGATCAGTCTAGCCTGGCTACCGGGCGAATCTGTAATTTCGCTCGGTAGTTTCGCTGACTACCAAATTTAGGCAATTTTCACATAATCAAGTATTTACAATTAATCATGCTATTCACAATAATAAGTCATGTATTTAAATCACATTGCACATAAAGACAATCAATGATGAACACATAACACATATGGACGGGTTCGGTGATCAACCAAAGGTCGTGGACGTATTCGGCCTAGTTATGCATTAGTTACTAAGTTAACACTTATAACGTAACTAACGGGTTTGTCTAACGGAAGTTAACCTTGAAATTCTCGGGTGTCACATAACTCCATATCCCTAGCTTGGATTCTTTGAATCAGATCATTAAACGACAACCTTGGATAATCCTTATCATTAGTAATCATCATCACATAATTTTCCCACTTCTCTGGTAGAGCTTCCATAATCTTTTCTTTCCTATCTGCTTCATCTTTTATAAGATTCACCAATTTCATTTCACTCATTAAATGTGCAAATCTTGCAATCAGATTTGGAATTGATTCATTTTGATAATGCTTGAAGCTATCAAATTCTTTCCTCAACACTTTTTGTCGACTTTTCTTATACTGATCATTGCCTTCACATCTCTTTTCTAGAGCATCCCACAAGCTCTTTGCGGTATAGTTACTTGAAAATTTGTGTAGTAAATCAGTAGGCAAAGCCATTGTTAAAGTACCATAAGCCTTTTTCTCAGCTTGATATGCTTTCTTTTGTTCACCAGAAAGCTTCCTTTGAAGAACTGGCTCCCCATCCTCACCCTTAGGATATGTATATTGTTCAGAATACGATAACCACATATCAATATCATTTGCAGAAACAAACGCCTCAAATCGTGTCACCCAACTATGATAATCTTCCAATTTAAGTAATTTGGGAACTTTCGGACTTGTTCCAATTTCATTATCATAGTTAATCATTGTTTGCATTGTTGCCTGAACTGAATTTTGAATAGCTGCGAACGCTTGAAAATCGGACATTTTCGAAAAACTGGTTACTGTTCACGCCGAACCTCGTCCGAACTTCCTTCGATCTACCTCCGAACTTAGTCCGAACTTAACAACGCCGAACTCTCTCCGAACCTGACCTTCGGACGAACAAGAATCAAACAACTCCGAACGATCACCGAACTTAGTCCGAACACTGACCAATCCCTCACCGAACTCTCACCGAATCAATATAGAGACCGAACTCCGTCCGAACCTCAAGTTCGGAGCGGTTATGCCGAACTTGTCCGAACCTCAAACAGGACAGAATTCACTCAACGCCATTTTCTCGATTTTCAACGTTTTTTACTGGAATTTTTGACAGGAATTCAAGCAAACATGATAGAAACAACTCAGGAATGAATTTTGAATGAAAAGCACACTCGAAACAATCAAACAAACTCAAAAATGATTAACATTTTCGCAAAAACGTAAATTTGAGCTCAAAACTCCAAAAAACACTGATTTCCGACTAGTAGAACAAACCTAATGCTCTGATACCACTTGAAAGTGCGTGAGCGTATGGATCTTCTACTTAGTCGTAACGAAATCAATGAAATACGAGATGAAACACAAAGACTAAATAGAAATGAGCTTTGTATTAACCACAGAGATCACAGAGTACACAGATAATATATGACGCGGAAGCTTAGACTATTATCCCTACTGAATACAATACATGAAACACATATTTATAGGGCTGATATACGACCGGCCGAACCTCAGGTTCGGCCACACGTTCGGCCATGTCCGAACTCCAGGTTCGGCCTGAGTTCGGACCTCAGCATACTTGTGTGAATCCGTCTTGTATTCGATACTTCACATGACGATCAAGAACCATGTATCCACATTAAGGATTGTTGGAGATCAAAAGTATTGTGGGACAATCTTAAAATAATATGTGAATATCACAATTGCAACTTTATCGGAATTCAGGGTCAAACAAGAGTTCTAACGGTGAGATTGAAGAGTTAGAAAAGAAGCTGACAAAGTTGACCGAAGAAAATGGTATTCTGATAAAAGAGTTGGAGAAATGGAAGAAGAATGCTACAGAGATATTTGATTCTTCAAAGATGCCAGATTTGATGATAAAATTTTCTCGTCTGGTTAATAAATGTGAAGTGATTTCACATAAAAATAAGAAAATTTGGGATTTGTTTATTGATTCTCATTTCTTAAGTGATGAAAGTCACAAGAGAGAAGAAGAATGTGCTCAGAGTAAAGCTGCTATGAAAGAATCGAAATTTCAAATTGAAATTAAGGATTTAAAGAAAACAATTGACAAATTGCTGATTGAGAATGAAAAGTTATCAAAAGAAGGTGGTGAAGATAAACAACAAATTTTGAAGTTACAAAATGAAAATGCAGAGGTGGTTAGAAATGCTGAAAAATGGGAGCACGAAGCAAAAGATGCTATTGGAGATTTTGATGCTTTATTTAAGAAGTCAACAGCAAGAGTAGAATCGCTTAAGCAATCGTATGATGAACTTAAGAAAGAGTTTGATAATGTTACTTCTGCAGAAAATCATCATCAATTGGTACATTCTGAATTACAAGACAAAGTCATACGTTTGAAAAAGGAAAATCAGTTGTTGACAAGGAATATTGAGATTCATGAGGGCAGAGTGAAGAAAATTACACAAGAAGTGTATGATGCTCATGATAAAATGAGGAGAGAAAAATTCTTATCAAAAAAAGCTTCAGAAAAGTTAATTGATTCAGAAAAGACATTGGGTGAAGCTCAAAAAAAGATATCAGATTTAAATGTTGAAGTGTTAGATCTTAAAAGACAGTTGAATAATTTGACGAATTCACATTCATTCACTAGTTACTTGTGCAATGATGAGAATTTCAAGAAAGTGTTTGGAGGCAAAGAATACAATCAAATTCCACATCCTGTTATTCAATTTGATCCTTTAGGTGATCCCAAGTCTTCTGGTGAAATTGGCGATTATTCTGAATTTGCCACTGAGAAATCTGAAAAGAAGAAAACTCAGTCATCTAACAAGAAAGAAGAGACTAAGCAAAAAGGTGAGACTACACCTGTCATATTTGTGTCTGGTGGTCCTAAATTAGATGATGGATCAATTCCTATTGGAAAAATGGCTGAGCAAGATGAAAATAAGTTTTTTGAAGAAAAGGTTGCTGCAGACTTGGTTGAGACTAACAATTTAAAGGGAATTAAAGCTTCGTTTAATCAAGTTGCTAAATCTGGACATGTTAGTTCTCAAGTTGATTTATCAAAGCTACCAGGTTACAAACAGTCTGGTTTGGGTAATGGGAACAAGAAATTTGAGAAGAAAGACAAGAAGAACATGCCCAAGACAGCTCCAAAAGAAAAGAAAGATACAAATCTTGATCAAATATATCATTTGGCTCAGGTTTTCATATCAACAATGGAGAAAGGATTCGGAAGTCAACAATCAAAGAAATATTTGATGAAGAAGATTTTCTCAAATCCGTCTCCAGCTGGTCACAGACATCCTGGTTGGTCTTCTTCAGGCTCAAATCCTACTCCTCAAAGTACAACATCCAAATGGGTGCACAAGAATCGATTTCAACCGTTTGATGATTTTTATGATTCTTTTGATTCTGATGATATGTGTCATACAGTTCAGGACAAACAAAGAACAAAACGATCATATCGTTTGTGCTATAAATGTTGTCGACCAGGCCACATGGCATATGATTGTCCTAAAACTGCAAAAAGAACTTTTTCTAACAAATCTGCCATATTTATTGATGAATCAGGCAGCGTTTTTAATGAGTCCACATCCACATCTTATAAATCTTCAAAGAAACAATTTTGTAAGTATGATTCAAGCATGGATAGTTCATCCACTGGAAGTGACTCATTAAAAACAGAAAAACCAAAAATGCAGTGGCGACCTAAGTTGGTTACCAAAGCTGCAACTGATTTTGTGGAAGACACTGGTCGACCAGAAGCTGTGTGCTTCGGGTCATTTGAAGCCTAATTTTTAAATCCAATGTGCAGGTTACTTCAAGAAGACCTGTTGGTGATTGTGAGGTTCTAGCTTCAAGCAGTTACTGATAGTGGAGTTTCCTGTTTAACTTAAATTGAATGCTTCATAATTTAAAAACTGAGCTCATCTAAGTATGTGTCTTGATCAATTCTAAGTATGTGAAATTGAAGAAGGGTAGTGATGCTCATCTAGCATATCGTCTCAGTATGAACAAGAGCAATGACCGATATCAGGGTCGGGTATATGCTACAGTAGACTCATCTGAATCTGATAAAGAGTATGATCCTTCTGCTGATCTTGTACGTCGCAAAGGAAAGCAACCAGTTGCTGGTTCCAAGAGAAGAGTGAAGTCAATTTCAGCTGGTGGTAAAAGTAAGAGGAGGAAGTCTCAGAAGTACATTCTGCAACCTCGTTCAGGTGTATCTTCTTCTTCTGAAATTCCTACAGTTTCTTTGTCGGATGTTACAACGACTGTTCAGACTTCAGTGTCTGATGTTCAGTCTGCTTTCTTGCAAGAGTTGATGAATGCTACCAGATCAACAACTGTTAGCACAGCACCTTCAGCAAGTACTGGTGCGCAGTTTGTACATCAGTCTATGGGTTCCACACCCACAACTCCAGTGTTCTCTACAGCTACTGCTACAAATGCATCTCCGGATATTAATTTCAACTTTGAACAAGGTTCAGTGTCGTTTTCTCAGGCCAGTATTCTTCAAAGTGCACTTAATGATCAACAACAACAGATTGATAGCTTAAAGGCTAGAGTTGGTGAGTTACAGGCCAGTAATGAGGAATTGAAGGCACAAGATTTGATTAAAGATAAACAAATTCAACGTTTGAGTTTAGCAAGTGAGACTCAGAATGCCATGCTTGCTTCCATGAATGAGCAAATAAAGTTCTTACTGGAGAAATTTAAAGCTCAGGGGGAGATTGGTGATGGATCTGGATGTCGTGAAGATTTTATGGATTATTTGAATGATGATCCCGATCAAGATGATCAAGGGAATGTTGGTGGAGGATCAGGCCCAACTGGTAATGTTAGTTCGGGTGCTGGGACTTCTACATCCTAGGGGGAGAAAGATTCCAGAGACGCGGTGCCGATTTCGTCAATTCCATCCAATCAAGCTGGTACTAGTCTGAGTGAATTTCAGCATATCATTGAGAATTTAGAAGACGGAGAGATTGCTGGTGAATTAACAGCTGAACAGCTTCAAGCGGTATTTGATTTGAATGATGAAGAGTTGAGAAAAGTTTCTGAAGCTGAACCCAAGAAGTATGAATCATCTGATCCAGAGTCTGATGAAGATATTGAAGGGATCTTTGAAGAAGAAATTGAAGTTGAAGACATTACGGAAGAAGAATACCCTTAAATGTATTCAAATGTCAACAACAATCAGTCTGGTGATGATTTTGAGGTATTTCCTAAAGATAAGGTTACTGAAGCTGAAGAAAGATTGAAAAAGACAGAATCAGAAAAGCCTGAAGATCCAACGGTTAAGGAGTCTAAAGAACAGAAGCAACGTTGGGTTATGGATGAATACATGAAAAAGTTCCATGCCAACTATGTTCCTCCTGCAAAGCCAATTATTCAAAGACCAGATTTCAAATTCAAGGGTCAAGTCTCAGGTGATATTATCAGTTGGATGTATTCTTCAAGGTTAAGGTGTTATGGGATTAAACGCCAAAATGGGATTCAGTATTTTAAATGTGCTAGAGATTTCAGTAGTCTTCCAGTGTGGGATATTCGAGAGCTGCCTAGGAAGCCATTCTGTAACTATGAGAATGATGATTTGGGTTTTCATTTCAAGAAGTTAGTGGAAAGAGAATGCAGAGAAGGTTTTCAGTTTTTGAAACCTCAGAAACCCAAAAGGCGTCGGTCTCGTACAAGAATCCATGAAAGAACTGGTAAAAAACTGATTATCTTGGTGTTCAAGAAGAAACCAGTTGTGATGAAGAAGATTCCTCTCATGCCAATGGAACTTGATTTTATCAAAGATCTACGTTGGTGGTATTATGATGAGAGAACTGGAGAAGCTGTGATTGTGCTGGAGAATGAGAACAGAGTTGTTCGGATATATGATCCGATGTGGCTGATTAATCTGTCCAAGACTGATATTGAAGTGCTGTACGACAATCCGATTCTGTATCATCCTGACTACATGGAACAGGCTTTGAAGTTCCAGAGGGTGATAAGGATCTGTTTTGCCTTCAACATTTATGCAGGAAATAATCATGAATTGATTCGGAAAAGAGATGAGGCTGCTGCTGATGTTCAAGGCTAATGACAAACGGTCCAGCTGTTGCCAAGGGGGAGTTTGTTGGTACATGATATGTGGCAACGGGCTGGATCAGATAGAGTTTTGAAGACAAATGTTTCAACCTAGTTTTGTGTTGGCCGAACCTTGGCCGAACCCAAGGTTCGGTGGCTCCGAACTCTGGCCGAACACCAGGTTCGGAGGCTGTGTTTTGGCAGCTTATAAATAGGTTGTTTTGTCTTGTAATTTACTAGTTTTTGAGAGAGCTTATGTGTGAGAACTAGTGTGTGTTTTGTACTCTGAATCTCTTGTAACTGTGATAGTTGTGAATGAGAGATTGAGTCGTTTATTTACACCGATTGTTCTTGTTTTCATACACGTAATTGATGTCGAACTGAACCGATCCACACGCTCCAGCGTTTTCATGTCTTTATGTTTTTGTTAAAATGAAAATCCAAAAATAGAGTTTTCATTTTAAGGGGGGAGAAAATGGGAAAATACAAAAACAGTAAAAAAATGAGAAATTGATCCGACATATTTGATGTGCTTGGTAGGCTTGGCATTTAATCAGAAAGTATTCAGATGTGATAAACATATTAAATACAAATGCTTGACCAAGTGGACAACATCTTGATGCATATCTCAGGATATCAAGAAAAAGATATGTGAAAAAGAGAAAAATGAGAAGTCACTGTGTATACATGTGTTCATTTTGCAAAAATTTAAACTTGTTTGATTTTCTTTATTTTGTCAAACGATCGGACTTTCTCTGCATATCGAAAGATCGACCTGATCGTTGTTCGTTTGACGTTCTGCTTTATTTTCTTTGGTGTTTCGTATAACTTATTGGACTTTCTCTGCGTGTACGGGAGTACCGACCTGATTGTTGTTGGGTTATACAATTTCAACTTGTTTTTATTTTCTTATTTTGTTAAATCTGAGGCATTATCTACGTATCGAAAGATCGACCTTAAGGTAGACGATTTAACGTTCTTATTTCTTTTTGCATGGAACACAGTTGACTAAATCATGAATACAATCATTATGTGATCAAATCACAAATGAAATCACAAAGTGCGATAAGCATATACATATCTGAGTATGTCTGATAGTGTGGGGTACACTGGTCAAAGCAATTTAATCAATACAATAACATATCCAGATGTTATGAGTATGATTGTGCCTGAGTTTAAGATGGACAAATTATACCAGTAATCGACATGACTTATGTGCTGAAGTAATTGAAATTGAAATGTAGTTCAGCATGTCATGACCAATATGATCCCAAGTTGTGATCTTTATCGCAAAAGACAACAATAGTGTGTGATTCAGTATTTCATTTCTGCATTGCATTTACGTTTCATATCTTAAAAATCCAAAAAGATTTTAGGTGTGTTTTAGCATAAACTTAAAAAAATCAAAAAGATTTTCGGTGTGTTTTGATATAAAGTTTCAAAAAGCCAGAAAGATTTTTGTTTCTTATTTGTTTTCGACTGATCGATACAAGATACAAAATTCAAATTTTCAAAATTATATCTTGGATTCTCGAAGAGAAGTTTTGCACCAAGATTAAATTAATTTTTCATAAAGAAAAAGAAAGTCGCGTTTTATGTCTTCTGAAATTGCAGGTTTTCTGTGTGACAAGACTCAAGCATGGTGAAACGGGGAGTATGTTATATCTTTCACAAATGGATCTTGAAGTTCAAAGAATGTTCTAGATTGATCCAGCCTTGCAAGCTCTTATTCTGACAAGATTTTAAGTTAAAGATCGGACGCAATAATGCTGAAGATTGAAGACTGAAGTTTTGTTAGATAGATAGATAGCTAGATACACTACACGTTAAGGGGGAGTTTGTTAGAGCATATTCCTATGCTACGTTGTGTCTCGTGTATTGTATCTAGGTTAGAGCATCTTTGTGAGTCTTAATGGTAACTTACTAATGTGGGCGTACCAAATGGTCCGCAGCTTATTTGGTACGTGCATACCAAATGGTACGCTGGTGGTCCGCCAGTTAGTATGTGACTACTATACATAGTTCGTTAGAGAGAGAGCTAGATAGAAGTTCTGTCATTCTACATCTACTAAGTGTGTGTAACTGAGTGTGTAACTCTCTCTCTCTCTAGACTTTGTGTAATCCTCTTTGTGAATCAATAAAGCGAAGCTTTATTTACTTCTCGTTGCTTATCCGATTACCGAATCATGCAGTAGTAAGATTGTACAGTGGTTTCACATCAAGGAACCTAACCTGAAAGATGAACCCCTTACGGGGAATGGACAAGCAATTTGAGGTCAAATTTGATGATATACGATACGTCATGGATCGAATTTGCGTACAGAGCTTTGGTAATCTCAGGGATCTAGTAATGGAAAGAGCGCATAAGTCCATGTACTCGATTCACCCAGACTCAGACAAGATGTACCAAGATCTCAAGGAACACTATTGATGGCCCAACATGAAGGCTGGCATTGCCATCTATGTTTGCAAGTGGCTGACATGTTCAAAGGTCAAGGCTGAATACTTGAAGCTGCAGGATTACTACATTAACTTGAGAACCCACACTTGAAGTGAGAGCAGATCTCTATGGACTTCCTAAAGAAATTTCCCAAGACATCCGAAATTAACCAGAAACTATCTCAAGGAGGTTGCCTCGAGGCATAGAGTGCCACTCTCTACCATCTTTGGTTGCGATAACCGATTCACATCTGTTTCTAGCAATCACTAGAAAAGGCGTTGGGCACACGCCGGGATGTAAGTATAGCCTACCACCCTCAAACCGATAGCAAGAGCGAGAGTACCAATTCAGATGCTCGAGGATGTGCTCAGGGCTTAATTAATTTTGGTGACCCATTGGGATGTTCACCAACCATTGATCGAGTTTTCCTACAATAACAGTTATCAAAAGAGGCACTTTATGAGAGAAGGTACCGATCACCAATTTGTTAGACAGTCCTTGGGGAATAGCCAACTCACTGGTCTAAGAATCATTCATGAGGCTATAAGGATGACTGTATGTGACGCCCACTCCCAGACTTAGCCCTAGGAGCGGTCACGCATCGGACTTACTCATGAACACAAGGTACAACAGAGATAACTAAAGCAGCGGAAATAAAAACTTTTATTCATATGCCAAGCATTACATAGTAAGAGAGACAAATGCAAAAGAGAAATAAATATCTCCATGCCAGTCTTCGAAAATGTCTTCTCTTGATAGCTTGACATTGTCTTGATAATGTACGCCCCCTAGTTCCTGCTCACATCTCAGCCTTCCCTTTTCGATCCGAAGGTCCAGCCTCATCTGACATACATAACTTAACAAGTCAGCTTACGCTGGTGAGTTCTACGTTTTTGGAAAACTTTACCTTTCGAAGGCACTTAGGTTTGTCAAACACATTTCTGCAATTAGACACTTAAACACACAACATATAGCACATATATTCACATACCCTAACCTCGTGAATAGACTAACCTTCTGTTGCTTTGTCATCCTTGTCTCACATTAAGAACGTATCCTAATGTTAAGTGCTATCTTAGGAAATAGTGTTCTATTTGGCTTATGAACACATCGTGTAGCAACGGTCCCTTAGTTTTGACACTATATAGCTTTGACGCTTTCTGGCTTTGACGCCGCTTAGCTTTGACGCTTTCTGGCTTTGACGCCGCTTAGCTTTGACGCTTTCTGGCTTTGACGCCGCTTAGCTTTGACGCTCTCTGGCTTTGACGCCGCTTAGCTTTGACGCTTGGTTTAGACACCATTGGGACAACACTATTTAATTTCTTGTTTCAGAAGCCCCTTACTCACCAATCTTTTCTCGATTACCATCCTTAATCTATTCTACTAGAAACATCGAAATGGCAATCTATCTTTCCTCTAATCATCACCATACAATCAATACATATAACAAGCAATTATAACAGTTGAGATTATTTTCACAAAACGTTATGTATATCAGCCCAAAACGGTTTAAAGCATTTAAAGAATTTAAAAAAGGGCTCATAGAACTCACCTTAGGTTGCGAAGTAGTTACTTGGCTTATTCCTTTGTGAATCTAACTTGCTTTAACGTGATGTCCCTAGCAAGACATCCTAGAGGTTACAGATGGTCATTAAGACTAACCCTTTAACCCAAACCCAACCACTTGTTGGTTTAACATTCATTTGTTAAAAATGACCGTTTTGCCCTTTGCGGGAAAAGGTATTCTTTTAGTGATATTTATGAAGATGCGCATTCCTATAAGTAAACGCTCACTTTGGGATCGCCCAGTGAAGCGTTTGCCATGTCCCAGTTGGGATTTATGCGACAACGCCACTATGCCAAAAACCCCAGTGTACAGGCGCCACCCTTCCAGTCCACGCAAACTTCTAGATACCCGAGTAACTCGGTATATTCAATATATTACCAGAACTCAGGTTTTAGTTTATATATACTTAATATATATATAATTATGTTCTTACGTTGAATATCATTACCCTTGTCCAAGTCTTTACGTTCTTGATGAGTGATTCTCATGACCGACCGTATAGGCGTTATCACGACCAGGAGGCGGGATTACTATGAGATATCACCCATATTTGTGTTTTAGTTTGTTGATGATCATGACCGACCGTATAGGCGTTATCACGACTAGGAGGCGGAATTACTATGATCAAAACACCAATGTTTATGTTTTTGTTCTTGGTTTACTTGTTCTTGATAAACCAACATGGTGAAACCATACTAAACCTTCTTTAAACATGAACTAACTTAAGGCTTTCTTAAAACATGTTATTCTAAGGCTTCATACCAAATTTCAACCCATGATTCCCACTAGAACTCCCAATCTCAACAAAACATGTTCAAGAACCTTAATCTTGCATTATTCTTAAAAGGCATATCTAAGTGTTATAAATCATGAAACTAATTGAAGGCTTATGTTAAACATAACTTAAGTTAATCTATTCCAGAAGATGGGCTCCTAACTCCCTTTGAATCTTCAAAAATGCAAACTAGAGTGTTCTTGGTGTTCTTGGTGGTCTTAGTGTTCTTGAGGTTTCTTAGAGGTTTTAGGTTGATTTTAGGTGAATTAGCAAGGAAAAATGGATGGATCCATGGTCTATTTATAGCCAAATGTGTCTCACATGCTTCTTACAAGTGTCCTAGTGACTAAGCATGAGAATTGACACCTAGCATGGTGACTAATCATGAGAATTGACACCTAGCATAGTGACTAATCATTCATATAACATATATTTAACATATAAACATGTATTTTTTTCTTAATAATCTAACCCGATAAACACTTACCTTATGCATAATTTATTGTTATAACTTCAAATACGCATTTCTTAAAATTTTAACATGTTAATCACATAAACACATATACGACACATATTTTCACATATAAAAATATATAAAAACATATATATTTATTACCTTTAGATTTTGGGGTGTTACAACTCTCCCCTCCTTAAAAAAGGTTTCGTCCTCGAAACCTGTTCAGGCTTCAAACAACTCAGGATGAGATTTTCGCATCTCGTCCTCTCTTTCCCATGTAGACTCAGAACCCTTCTTGTGCATCTATTGTTGGACTCGGTCTGCCCAAGACACATACTAGATTGATGTGGCTAGTACGTTATGATCCAAGACGGGTCATACCCAATAACGAGCTAAACAAACACCCAATGGATATTTATTTAGATATGATCAATTAAATAAATGTCACTTATAGAAGATAATTAGAAATCGGTTTCTAATTAATCGAACTTGTGTGAAATCATATGGATGATTTAAATTAGAGAAGTATGACAACAATATTATTTAATTGGTTAAATAAATTGTTACATAAAACATATTTATATGTTACACCATATTTGTACATGTAACATGTTACATGGGTCAAGTGAAGCATGACCAAATGAATGTGGACAAGGAAATGGACTAGATGCATGGGAGGGAACTTCAAAAGGTTTCAAAAGCTTCCCCCCCCCCCCCCTCTCTCTCCTCTTGCACGTTCACCCACCTCCCATTAAGAGGGTGGTTGTGCTTTTTATTTAAACAAGGCATGCAACCTTGTTTAAAGGACTAGTCATTCATTACTTGCTTCTCCAATAATCAAGTTCTCTCTCTCTCCTTAAAAGCAAGAACACCTTCTTGCTAATAAAAATCGGGAAATTGATTCCAAGATCTTGTTGTTTTCGGATTCAACGAGAGAAGAAGGAAGAGTTAGTCTTCAAGAAATCCTAGCAACAAAAGGGTGCTTGTTGCTTGAAGCTCGTGGGTATCACTAACTTGAGGTCTCTTCTTCGAGGCTTTCCATTCGAGTTCATCATCCTTCTTCGCGTATCTTGAGCTTGGAAGAAGGTAAATCTAAAACCCTCTATGGTTGTTTTAGTTTTGATAGCATGCATACATATTTGGATCCTCGGTTTGGGTTTTGATAAACAATGTTAAAAATCGGTTTTAACATTAACTAACATGATATATGATTTTGTTTTCCGCTGCGTTTTACATTTTAAAGAGTTAAAATGGCTTTGATAATGTTCTTAAAACCCAGCATCCATTGCACCCTAATCATTGGAATAGTCTTATTCCTAATCCTTTTCTCATATCGATCTATAATAGCAACGGGCCTTTCTACAAGTGACAGCGTGTTATCGATTTCTATCTCATCTAAGGGTATTATTTGCGACTCATCTACTACACACTTCCTTAAGTCTGATACATGAAATGTTGGGTGAATCCCAGACATTTCCTCAGGTAGGTCTATTCGATAGGCAACTTCTCCTACACGTTCAGCAATTCTAAAAGGTCCTACGAACCTCGGGCCTAACTTACCCCTCTTGCAAAAGCGAATAATATTCTTCCAAGGGGATACTTTTAATAACACGAAGTCTCCTACTTGGAACTCTATAGGCCTCCTCCTCTTATCTTCATAAGACTTTTGTCGATCTTGAGCAGCCTTTAGTCGTGCCTTGATCGCATCAAGGTTTCGAGCCATTTTCTGAACCTCATCCTTGCTTCCTAGCTCTCGCTGGCCTACTTCACCCCAACACACCGGAGTTCTACATCTCCTACCATACAACATTTTGAACGGTGGCATACCTATGCTAGAATGATAACTATTATTGTATGAGAACTCTGCCAGGTGTAGGTGACTATCCCAACTTCCTCCAAAGTCAATAATGCATCCACGCAACATATCTTCCAAAGTTTGTATCGTCCTCTCACTTTGTCCATCCGTCTGAGGATGATATGCTGTGCTAATATGCAATCTTGACCCCATTTGCTCATGGAATTTCTTCCAAAACCGCGAAGTGAACCGCGTATCCCTATCTGAAACGATAGTTACCGGCACTCCGTGTTGAGCAATAATCTCCTTTGTAAACAATGTAGCTAGCTCTTCAGAAGAATGTGTTTCTTCAATGGGTAAGAAACGAGCACTCTTTGTTAGTCTGTCCACTATCACCCAGATGGTGTCATAACCTTTAGCCGTTTTGGGTAGCTTGGTTATGAAGTCCATCGTGATATGCTCCCACTTCCACTCGGGAATTTTCAAAGGTTGAAGCTTTCCATAAGGCTTTTGATGCTCAGCTTTAACCTGCGCAAGTCAAACACCTATTCACATATTGCATGACATTAAACTTCATACCCGGCCACCAATAGTCTCATTTTAAGTCTTGGTACATCTTGGTTGCACCAAGATGAATTGAATAGCGTGACTTACGAGCTTCATCTAAGATCTTACCGCGAATCTCACCTAAAAGCGGTACCCACATTCGACCGTACCTAGTCTTAACTCCAAACTCGTTTTCTACTAAGCTTCCAACTTGTCCTACCATCCTTTCCTTCTTGACGTTCTCATCATTCAATGCCTCGTACTGATCTCTTCGAAGTTGGACCAGAAAATCAGGAGTAACGACTAACTTATATGACTTCACCCTGATTGGAGGATGATCCTCCTTTTCTACTCAAAGCATCGGCCACTACGTTGGCCTTACCTAGGCGATACATAATCTCACAGTCGTAATCCTTGATCAACTCTAACCATCTACGCTGCCTAATATTAAGATCCTTTTGCTCGAAGAAGTACCTTAAACTCTTATGATCAGTGTAGAGGGTACACTTTACCCCGTACAAATAATGCCTCCATATCTTGAGAGCAAACACAACGGCCGCCAACTCTAAGTCGTGAGTTGGATAGTTTGTCTCATGAGGTTTTAGTTGCCTTGATGTGTAGGCAATGACTTTGCCCCGCTGCATCAAAACACAACCTAAGCCTTGATAAGAAGCATCAGAGTACTCTACCAAATCATCGGACCCATCCGGTAAGGATAATACCGGTTCCTGAGTCAATCTGGCTTTTAACTCTTCAAACGCACTCTGCTGACTAGGTCCCCATAAGAACTTAGTGTCCTTCTTGGTTAACTTAGTCAGTGGCGTTGCAATCCTTGCAAAGTCTTGAATGAACCTACGATAATAGCCGGCAAGACCTAAGAAACTACGAATCTCTGAAGGCGTCCTAGGTGGCTTCCAACTCATTACCGTCTCGATCTTTGCTGGATCTACAAGAATGCCATCCGTGTTTATCACATGACCGAGGAATTGGACTTCCTTAAGCCAAAACGTACATTTTGAAAACTTGGCATATAGCTTTTCCTTCCTTAAGGTCTCTAGAACCTCTTTTAAATGCATCGCGTGATCCTGCTCATTCCTGGAATAAATTAAAATGTCATCTATGAACACAATTACAAATCGGTCCAACATAGGTCGACACACTCTATTCATAAGATCCATGAAAGCTGCAGGGGCATTAGTCAATCCAAATGACATAACCAGAAATTCATAATGACCATAACGCGTGCGAAAAGCTGTCTTTTCGATATCTTCATCCCTAATCTTAAGTTGATGATACCCTGACCTTAGATCTATCTTAGAGAACAAACTCGTTCCTTGTAGCTGGTCGAATAAATCGTCGATCCTAGGCAAAGGATATCTATTCTTAATGGTTAGCTTATTTAGATCCTTATAGTCGATGCACATTCGCATGCTTCCATCCTTCTTTCTGAAAAAAAGCACTGGAGCACCCCAAGGTGAAATGCTTGGCCTTATAAACCCTTTGTCAAGCAAGTCTTCTAATTGTGACATCAACTCTTTCATCTCTGATGGAGATAACCTATAAGGTGACTTCGCTACGGGTTGGGCTCCTGGCACTAAGTCGATCCTAAACTTTATCTCTCGATCGGGAGGAATACCGGGTAGTTCTTCTGGAAACACGTCTGGAAATTGGCATACTACCGGCACATCTTTTAGCTCCTTAGTCTTCACCCTCGAATCGATAGCATAAGCAAGGTACACCTTGCACCCTTGACTTATGAACTTTTGTGCCTTGATCATTGAAATGATCTTAACTGCTGAGCTATCACAATCTCCATAAATGGATATGGTTTTCCTAGTTGGCGCTCGAAGTTGAACCTTTTTTTTTGTTACAGATAATCTGCGCATCGTTCTCTGCAAGCCAATCCGTTCCTAACACAACATCGAAACCTCCTAATGCCATAGGGAATAACTTAATAGGTAATTTGTACCCTTCTAACTCTATTAAGCAGTTATCTACTACCTCGGTAATCCTAATACTTGTCCCTGAGGCAATCTCGACCTCGAATGGTCTATTATCCCTAACAGTTTGGTCTGTCAAAAAGCTCACAGAATTTATGCGAAACAAAACTCCTACTAGCACCAGAGTCAAATAACACAGAAACAGGCACATTATTAACGAGAAACGTACCTGAAACTACATCGGGTGTTATCTTAGCTTCGGTGGTAGACAGGGTATAAGCTCTACCCTTCGCCTTTGGAGCCTCTTTCGCCTTTTCTGGTTCTGAATTCTTCACCAACTTGGGGCAGTTTGTCCTGATATGATCGGGGCTTCCACACTCGAAACACTTCCTTGGATCAGGACAACGATTGGCAAAGTGACCTTCCTTTTCGCACTTATAGCAGCCAGTTGTCACTGTCCTACACTCTCCATAGTGATTCTTATTACACTTGTTACACAAGGGTTTGCTGCCATTTGATCCATTCTTTTGCTATTTGCGGTGACCCCCGTCATTCTTCTTCGAACCTTCAGTCGTCTCCATCCACTTTCTCTTAGACTCCTCTGGTATACCTCCTGCTCCAAACGTCTCACTATAGAGATTGGAGCTTAGATTCACTGTTGCCTTGAACGTTCTAGGCTCAATAGCCTTAATGAATTCCCTTTGTTGTTTCCTCCTCCTCCAGCTCCCGTTGGCTCCACCAACGCCTCTTTGGATTTGGGCTATTGCTTGCGTGACAATAGTCGCTACTTGTTCGCTAGTGAACGTAGTAGCTTCGACGTTAGCTTCAGGCTCGGGATTCACTCGCGTGGTTCTCCTAACTATTCTATCGTCGTTGTCATTTCCATGACTTCCTCTAGCCATTTCCTACATTAAGATGAGTGACATTTTAGGATTTATGTGACGTAGAGTTTCCAAGTTTTGAATACATGATAAACAGATAAGCGCAGACGTCAATACGTTTATTTGTATATAATTTCTTCAAAACTTAGCTACATCTATTCACATGCATCCTTTGTGTCCACATCCTAAGTTCCTACTTCCATTGACAACGTATCCTATCGTCAAATGAATTATCTCGCACTTGGCCTCATAATAACCAGTATTTAAGAAATACTTATATAGTTAATACCAAATTGCAGTAGCTAATTGCAATTGGGTATTTCCCATACCCATATACTCTAAATTCAGTCTATTATGTTCCTAATGCAACGTTTTACCTATGGGCATAACTATCAATACTGGCATTTGTCTCATCTTACTTGGCCTTCCCAGAGTCCTAGTTTAAGTCTAGACACCGCAATAGTATCTAAATCTCTTAAACCAAGGCTCTGATACCAACTTGTGACGCCCACTCCCAGACTTGGCCCTAGGAGCGGTCACGCATCAGATTTACTCATGAACATAAGGTACAAAAGAGATAACTAAAGCAGCGGGAATAAAAACTTTTATTCATATGCCAAGCATTACATAGTAAGAGAGACAAATGCAAAAGAGAAATAAATATCTCCATGCCAGTCTTCGAAAATGTCTTCTCTTGATAGCTTGACATTGTCTTGATAATGTACGCCCCCTAGTTCCTGCTCACATCTCAGCCTTCCATTTTCGATCCTAAGGTCCAGCCTCATCTGACATACATAACTTAACAAGTCAGCTTACGCTGGTGAGTTCTACATTTTTGGAAAACTTTACCTTTCGAAGGCACTTAGGTCTGTCAAACACATTTCTGCAATTAGACAATTAAACACACAGCATATAGCACATATATTCACATACCCTAACTGTTGGGTTATATAACTAATTACCAATTTACACACGAGTACGCAGCGGATATTTTCCTATGAATTAATCTAACTAACCGGATAGACAACGTGTACCTTTTTAGCTCGGCTAGAGAAGTTCTTCTAAGATTTGAAGTAAATCCCTCTACGATCGCACACACGACACACCGATGCACGTATGCTAGTACTCAATCACGAACTCCTCTTGATGTAGACTTTGGTCGAACCACTCAAGAAATCGAACCCCCCTTGGGTTCTTTTCTTTTTGCCGAATTTTAGAGAGGAAAGAGAGAGAGTTTAGGGTTTTCACTTTATCAGATAAAATCAACAACTAAACCTTAAACCCATAGGGTCTATTTATAGTGTTTAGGAAACTTGGAAAACAAGTTAAGGATTAAGATAGGGAGCCCTAATCGAAATCGGCCTAAGGCTCTATCCCAAAGCCTTCTCTCAATTGTAATCCAATTATAACTCTCTCTAATTACAACTAACACCCCTGTTAACAATTAACCGTTAGTTTTGAACGACTCCTCGTTAAATGTTTGTGATAAATATTAATTAACTAATTAATCAATACAAATACATTAGTGTCGAGACGTGTAACCCCGTAGGCTTAAATACTTTCCGGACATACGCTTATTAATACGTGATCATATCCCTACAACTCCCACTTGAGCTCGCAGTAATAAAGGTAATAACATTGGTTAGCGTCTAGCAACATGCCAATGCTCCCGGAAATATTTAAGTACAGTTTCTTAAAGTGTATTTAAATGGTAAAGTCATTTACTATCCCTTTGTTACCGAGACCGTTGTTAAATATGAATATGGATCAAGGTCATTTCATACTTTAACGATTCTGTTTCTCATTCCATAACTAATTAAAGATTACCAAATTCAAATCGAGACACATCTGGATTTCATTTAGGCATGGCCATGCAGACATCTTAATTAGTCCCAATGAGGGGCCCAGTGGTATCTGCTTCAACTTTTAAGCTGAAGGAACAAATCCTCTTGACTACACGTGTCCAGTCACATACTTCACTACACTTACTGAAAATAGCCCTTTTGTACTACCTTATTCAGGATAGTTAGAACTATATCAAGTAGGTGCAATCCATATATGCATGACCTGCTTGTATCTCAAGTCTAAGGATAAGTAAAGCAACCATTTACGAATTTCACTCAATCACGACGATCCATAAAGTGACAACTCGTTAGTGGGGTAGTCCGATATGCATCCTATGAATACCATGTGAGTTTGGTGGGACCATCCAATATATATTCCAAGAATATTACCAATCACTCAGATTTGTCTTAGTTTAACTATATTCCCATATAGTTAATCGACAATGGACAATTTAGAATACTTGACAAGTACTCAAGGATTAAACATGCAAATATAGGACACAATTTTCTATTAACTGAAATCAAACATATCAAGTACTTTATTTCATTATATAAATAGAAATTGTTTAGCATCCCTTATCCAAATACTGAACATCAGACATACATGATTTAACTAGCTAATTTAAGTCCCATGCCCTCGGCATGCCTTTCAAGCTTCGGCCTCGACAAAGCTTTCGTGAAAGGATCAGCTAAGTTAATATCTGTGTGAACTTTGAGTAATCTGATTTCACCTAGTTCGATCTGCTCACGAACATAGTGATATATCCTGGCATAGTGTCTGGCGCCCTTCTGAACTCCAGGTTCTTTGGCAATGATTAATGCACCAGTATTATCACAGTACATATCAATAGGAAAATTACTTGTAGGGATCACGTCAAGCCCACAAATAAATTTCCTTATCCAGACTGCCTCCATTACAGCTTCCGAAGCAGCAATGTACTCAGACTCTGTTGCAGACATAGCAACTGTGGTTTGTTTCTTGCTTTTCCAATCCACAACGCCTCCATTCAGAATGAAGACGTACCCAGACTGAGACTTCGTGTCATCTCTATCAGTCTAAAATCCAGCATCGCAGTATCCGGTCACTTTGAGCTCTTGATCTGGATTTCCCCCATATACTAAAAACAAATCTCTAGTAGCCCGTAGGTACTTGAGAATGGTCTTAACAGCAGTCCAGTGAATTTCACCTGGATTCTGTTGAAATCGGCTAACGATATTTTGCGCAAACGCTATATCAGGTCTAGTGCATCTCACTGCATATATTATAGAGCCTACAGCCGAAGCATAAGGGACTCTCTGCATACGCTTCACCTCATCAGGTGTAGAAGCACCTTGTTTGACCGATGACCAAGTCCTTCCTGCATCGGTATTGTACCACGCTTGGAATTCTCCATCTTGAATCGCTTCAAGATCTTATCAATATAAGCACTTTGACTTAGTCCAATCAACCGCTTAGTTCTATCTCTATAGATCTTGATTCCAAGAATGAATGCTGCTTCTCCCAAGTCTTTCATGGCAAAACACTTTCCAAGATGGGATTTTACATCTTGCAACATTGGAATGTGTTTTCCTATAATCAATATGTCATCTACATATAAGACAAGGAAAGTAACATTACTCCCACTAGCTTTGCGATATACACATGGCTCATCGGGATTCTGAACGAAACCAAACTTTTTGATTTCTTCATCAAACCGTTTATTCCAACTCCTCAATGCTTGCTTTAGTCCATAAATGGACCTTTGAAGCTTGCATACTTGGTTGGGATGTTCTGGATCAATAAACCCTTCAGGTTGATCCATATAGACTTCTTCATCCAAGTAACCATTTAAGAAGGCAATCTTAACATCCATTTGCCATATCTCAAAGTCATAGTACGCTGCTATGGCTAAGAGAATCCTAATAGCTCTAATGTCAGCTACTGGTGAAAAGGTCTCATCATAGTCAACGCCAAAACGTTGAGTATAACCTTTCGCCATGAGACGAGCTTTATAGGTGTGTACATTTCCATCCATGTTGGTCTTCTTCTTGAAGATCCATTTACTCCCAACGGTCTTCGCGTTAGGAGGAAGATCAACCAAGTTCCAAACTTGATTATCTCTCATGGATTTCATTTCCACGTTCGCAGCTTCAAGCCATTTGTCAGATTCCGGATCTGATAATGCAGCTTTGAAGTTGGCTCATCGAGATCTCCTGATACGTTTTCCTCGGATTCGACTAGACCAATCCATCTATCCGGGTTACGTATGACCCTTTCGGATCTACGAAGTGGAATCGCGACATCATCGACTTGAGGTTCATCACTTTGAACATCCCCCCCCCCCAAGTTGATGATTGCTAGTTGCTTCAGAAGGTGACACATCTTCTAGTAGTTCTACAAGTCTCCCACTGTTCTCTTGAGCTATAAAATTCTTTTCAAAGAATTCAGCATATCGAGCAACACGAACAGTATTTTTGGAAGGATTGTAAAAATAGTAACCCATTGTTTCCTTTGGGTATCCTACGAAGATGCACTTAGTAGTCCTGGGTTGTAGTTTGTCAGGCGTATCACGCTTCACAAGTGCCTCACATCCCCAGACTCTTAAGTAAGACAACACAGGGACTTCTCCATGCCACAATTGATGCGGTGTCTTTTTAACCTTCTTCGTTGGAACCATATTTAGAACACGTACAGCGGTTTCTAGAGCAAAATCCCAAAATGATATTGGGAGAGTTGTAAGGTTCATCATCGACCTCACCATTTCTAGTAAGGTTCGATTCCTCCTCTCAGATACTCCATTATGCTGAGGAGTGTAAGGAGGAGTAAGCTGTTCGACAATTCCACACGCTTTAAGATAATCCTTAAACTCTTGGCTTAAGTATTCTCCACCACGATCCGATCGAAGGATCTTGATGGTCTTTCCGAGTTGATTTTCTACTTCGTTCTTGAACTCTTTGAATGTTTCAAACACTTCATGTTTATGTTTAAGCAAGTAAACATAACCATAACGACTGAAATCATCCGTGAAAGTCACGAAGTAGCTAGCACCTTTTCTTGACACATGTCTAAATGGGCCACAAACATCAGTATGAATGAGTCCAAGTAGCTCTTTAGCCCTTTGCGGCTTGTTCGGAAAGGGTTTTCTTGTCATCTTTCCTGAGATACAGGAAATGCATTTATCAAATGATTCATCATTTGATTGTAAGATCCCTTCACGTTGAAGTCTTTCAATGCGGTTTTTGCCAACAAGGGCAAGACGACAGTGCCATAGATAGGTAGAGTCCAAACTAGTTTTGGCTCGTTTGCTAATATTGTACATTGAATTATTTGAAACACAACCACGCATATCAAATTCATAAATGCCATCACAAGGAACAGCATCAAAATAATGAACATTATTTTTAGAAACTGAAATACCGATATTATTAAATGCATTAATAAATCCTTGGTTTTTCAACAAAGAAACTGAAATTACACCTCTAGTAATAGAAGGTGCATAATGACAATTGTCTAATACAATAATTAACCTAGAAGGCAGAATTAAATGATATTTTCCTATAGCTTCCACAGCTGCTGGCAAACCATTTCCCACGAACAACTGCAAAGCTCCAGGCTTCAGTTTCCTACTCTTTGTAAGACCCTGTAATGAATTACAGATGTGAGTTCCACAGCCAGTGTCATACACCCATGAATCACACTTAGAAAAGGAAAATAATTCAATTGTGAAGATACCTGAAGTACTAGCCCCGCTAGTATTCTTTTTCTTCTTCATCAACTTAGCTAGATAGGTAGGACAGTTCCTCTTCCAGTGTCCAACTTCACCACAATGGTGACAGATCTGGCCTTTAGCCGGATGCTCTTTTGCGGCCGAAGGGGTTTGCTTGGTTTTAGAAACAAGCGAAACTGCCTTGCCTTTTCCCTTACCATCATTCTTGCCCTTCGCCTTTTGTGGTCGTTTAGCCTTTTGGATCTTTCCCCCTTTGATCATAAGAACTTGGGGTGTTTCAGTGGCCTTCTTAGGAATCGTTTTCTCATACTCGACAAGCATAGCATGAAGCTCAGGTATAGTTTTAGTCATACTATGCATGTTGTAGGTGCGCACAAAACCCTCAAAATCCTTCGTAAGAGATTTGAGGATCATGCCAACTGCCATAGCCTGATTATACCCATAATTGAGTGATTCCAATTTGTCAAAGTAGCTCTTCATCTTGAGCACATGACTACTGACCGATTTACCAGTTTTAAGCTTCAAGTCATGGAGTTCTACAACTAGGTCGAACAATTCAACACCAACTTGTTTTTCATACATCTTCTTTAGCTCTTTGATCATATCACAAGGTGTATGAAATTCGTATTGCTTATGAAGATCGGGAGTCATACTCGAGATCATCATGCAAGCAACCTCATCGTATCTGCTATACTCTGCATTGTAGAACGCTTTCTCTTGTTCAGAAGCATTAGCAGCTGGCTCGGTCGGCCAATGATTTTCAAGGACTGTAAGTCCCGAAAACGGTCCAAACACGATATCACACAACGATTACGAGTGCGGAATCCAAGTAATCGTTGGATTCAAGAATAGAGATGGAGAAATCGAAAAATAATGTAAACAACAATAAACGAAATACTTAAACCTTTATTTGATTCTGCACACGATCAACTCTTGTGATCGTCTGGTACACAACCTTGATGCAAACCGAACAGTCCTCCTATGTCTCTCTCAACTGGCTAGCCCCTAATATGGGTATTAAGATTTGTTTATATAGATAAACAAATCTTAAACCTAATTTTCGGATTAGGCTTAACAGGCCCACTAAACACCCCTTAAACTCTTTCTAATTGGGCCCTAACATGTCCAAAATGGCCCAATGACCCAATACATTGAATAACTCAACTATTTTACACCTATTCTTATGCATAGGCCTTCAAAATAGTCCGCCAAGTGATGATTTAATACACAAGCCACAAATTATTCCCTTACAATCTTCCCCTTGGCTTGTGCTATTAAATGTCTTCTACTTTCATTCTTCAGACTTGCAGTCTTCTCCTTAGCTTGAGCATGGGTTGGTGAAGATTCTTTTCTTTAGCAATCTTCATTGGGCAACAAAAAAATGACTTTTGGGAGTGTTCTCTCTGTCAGCATCAGCTTGAACTGCACATGATGACCAAGTAATGAGAGGAGGATTCTCAAGTACTTGCTTCTTTTCGAAAAATGTGGATTCCTTGCTGAATCATCAGTAACTGTCTTGACTTGCTTGTCTTGGCATCTTTTCTTCATTTAGCTTCCCCTAAACTTGAGAATGGTATCTTTTGAGTCTTTGGAAGCTTTACTTGAAAAACCAACAAACTTCCCCTAAGCATAGGGTAAGTCCTTTTTCCGGCTGGTTCTTCAACTTGATCAGCAGCAAAGTTCTTGCTTTGGTCAACTGAGTCCTTGACCTTCTTATCCATGAGTTGTCTTTTCCATTTAACCTGTCAAGCACAACATGGAACAAACACTATCCAGACATGATGACTGGTTAACGGGTTAGCATTATTTAACCAAAAACCCTAACATAGGTTACGGGTTTCTCACAAATACTTCCCCTGAACCCGAGGACTCTTCACATTATCTCCCCCTGAGATTCTGGAGGGGTGATACATTCTTGCATAAAACCCATAAAACTTATTTAAATTTTTTAAATTAACCTGGCCATGATTGAAAAATAAACAATAAAAACTTAAGATAGCCCAAAAGAAAAATAAAAATAAAAACAAACATACCAAATTACTAAACGAGAAGGTTTCTATGGGATCAAACCATATGAATCTGACTGAGGAACCCTTTTCAGCTTCTGTTACTCGAACACGTCCAGGTGATTGCCAATATACTGATCCACTTTAAACTCTAACCCTTTTCTTAATCAGGCTGTTTGTCACTTTATTATCTTTTATTGGTGCATTAATTATGAACAGCAAGTGGGTTTCAACAAATCCTAGGTACATGTTATTACACACTATCAAGCACATAAATTCCCTACCACATATTTTCACAACCTGAACCAGAAGTTTGACACTGAGCTCGAGACTAGGTTGAGAAGAGAAAGAATAGATCACATAGATTTTTGGGTATAATATACAAAGTCAACTGAATTTTTGAAACATTTTTAATAATGCTCTCATCAGTGACAAAGGCTGAGGGATTTGGACTTTTGAGGGTCTCTTTTCTTGTGCTCTTTGGCATCTTTTAAGGTGTATACATGCATTTTTATTTTTTTTATTTTTAATTGCATATATTATTTATGATGATCTGTAAGCACGTATGTATGGACAACTCCAGGTCATTGCTCACGCAAAGCAGAGGAGAGCCTTACATACACTCGAAGCATCCCTGGGTCATTGCTCACGCAAAGCAGAGGGGACACCGACTTTTTGAGCTCAATTTCACACTCTTGGAGACAAGCGTGTGTATCGGGAACTTGAACATGCAGTCAAATAGAAATGCAATTAACCTAAGTGCTGTTACCCAACAAACTGCCATATGTTATCTTTAAGTGTGTAACGCATACCTTTTTAGATTTTAGAGCCGAGCCTACCAGCATATCACCATGGATCATGTCTTTCACATCTGCCTTACGCGTGTCAGCCATCTCCAAAACGGAAATTTATTTCACTTCCCACCTTCTAAAGGAAACAAAAGATTAAAAATTAAAAAGCACAATTTAATTTTGAGGGGTCAACAATTTCATCTTTTCTATTCTTCCCCTTGCTTTTTGATTTTTAATAACAACACACATTTTTTTTTGATTTTTTTTTAACACTCACTGACACAATACTAAATATGTACTAAAAACTGGCCAAGCTAACCTTCAAAGTTTATCTTTTGAAAATTTTCAGAAATGGGTTTTGTTTCATGCACAACCATACTTCACATCAAATCAGCCAAGAAACAAACAATTCAGACAGTGTTACCTTTACTGCTGATTTTCTCAGATTTACCTCTCACAAGGAAACATACCCTCCATTGAAATCTTCATGTCATGTGGTAGAGAGATGCCTCCTATCCTGTGCCTGGAACAATCACTATCACAAACAAACAAGGTTAATGAAAGTCCTCCTTGACTGTTCCTGCACAAGGTGAGAGATCAGTTAGCCATAGGTACCCAGGCCATTGTGGTTCTGGGTATACATGAAGAATCAATGAAGGTTACTTCTTTTAAGACACATGCCCTTTGAAAAATCAGGAGTTTGAGTTGCAGCTGCCTTTGATTTTGGTTTCCAAATACCAGGTGATTTGAAAGTTGTTTTAGTCACCTTTGAAGTAGTGACTTTAGGTATTTCAACCTTCTTCATTTCAGGTTTCCTTTTCAAAACAGTTTTAGTTACCTTTGGAGGAGTAACTTTAGGTTTGTCAACTTTGTGTTGTTTTGAAATCGGTTTCTTCACCTTTTTATGAAAATTTTCAAAATTTGGAAAAACATATTTTTGATTTGAAAATTTTCTTTGCTCTTTGGCAGCGCCCCAATGTTGATCAGAGGGTTTTATCGAATGAGAAACAGTCTTCATTGCCTTAGGCGGTTGCACCTTCATTGGCTTAGACTTAACTGATTCCTGAGATGAAACCTTATGACTCAGCGGGTAATAAGGTTCAAAGGGACGATGCAAGCAGTTTCTAGCAATATGGCCAGGAACTCCACAGTTATAGCAGGTCTGCTTCTTCAGATAGAAATCAGACGTGTAGCCAGTTGAGCTGTATGGCTTTGATGGAGAGGCATTGAGATTCGGTTGCATGTTCGGAAAGACTCCAGGTCTCCAGTTATCAGATCTTTCTGACCTTGATGAATTTCCGTTGAATCTTTTCTGATTCGTTGAAAACTGAGCAGAACAGGGCATTTGAACTTTTGGGCCCTCTGACTTCTTAGAGAGAGTAGTGTTGTCACTGCATGAGCCCACTGATGAGATTGGAGACTTGATAGTAGTTTTGGGCCTTCCAATCTTGATAGGAACTGAAGTTGGAGGCTTGATGGTGATCTTGGGCCTTATACTCTTAATGTCAGATGATAAACCACCATCATGACCCAAGCCTTTGAACTTAGTGGTGAATGAGGGTCGCTCTTCTCCTTCAATCGGAATGAACATAGACCCTGTTGTCATGAAGATCTTACCATTGGGCCTTGTAGTCATCACCACTCTTTCCCGCTTTACCTCATCCACAACTTTAGAATAAGGAGTCTCGATCTTTGGATAAGTAACCAACTTTTCTTCATCAGCTCTCTTCACTTCATTAGAGCTTGAACCTGCACACTCAGTAGTGTTATTTGACTTAGTTGCTTTAGTGGCTGTCTTTTCATCTTTAAGCACAGGTTGAGGCCCATATACCATGGTTGCTTCATTCAGGGACTCCTTCAACAATTCCTCTGCAGTTTGGGGCACTTTGATGTATTCATGTTGTAATGGGGGAGGAAAATTTCCATCCCCGAGGCCAGATGTTTCTTTTACATGCTCGAGTCGCTCCTCTGATTTGAATAAAGTACGATGAGAGTCCATCATTTTCTTTTGAATAACTTGATGTTTCTCAAGGGCGGATTGGGAAGTGTCAAGTTTTGCTCTTAGTTCCTCAACCTCCTTGGTTAGCTCTTCTACCTTAGCGTTAGCAAGCCTAAGATATGTGCTTTTATTACTCACCTGAGATTGAAGATTCTTAACATCAACCTGAATGGCCTCAAGTTTCTCTCTAAAAATTTTGGTCTTACTTTTGCACTCCCTAAGGTCTCTAGCAGTGACTGCATGATTTGCGGTTTCATTTATAAATTTCTGTTCCCATTCCTTAATCAAGGCACAACAGATGGGGTTTGAGCATTCCTTGCAGTTACAGATCCAAGCTCCATCAGCATGATTGATCTTCCACTTTTCCTCCTCTTTTTCACGGAATATCCGGAAAATATATTTCTCCTGACTGAGTTCTTCACCTAAAGACTCTATCCTCTTTTTGTAGGTTTCGACTTGTTTTAGATGATTCTTTAGTTTGCACTCTGCATTGAGACGGTCTCTTTCTTCAGTTCGAAACAATTTCTTATATTGTTCGATTAATTCGGAGCATGCCGAGTTCGAACATATCTGAGTTTGATCACTCACAAGAGGAGAAGCAACTTGAGTACTTGTCATTGTCTTCTTTGGATGAACTTCTGGATAAAATACGAACTGAAAGACTTGAATGGATTGAAAAGGGATGGATTGAAAAGTCTCAACTGGATCGGAAAGTCAGCTTTTCGATCGGGCAGAGTTTCGGCTCGATCAAAAAGTGTAAGCAGATCGAAAAGTCACGAAGGGACTTTCCGATCGAAATGCGAGCTGATCGAAAAGTCACGAAGGGACTTTCCGATCGAAACGAAGCTGATCGAAAAGTCACGAAGGGACTTTCCGATCGAAACGGAGCTGATCGAAAAGTCACGAAGGGACTTTCCGATCAAACGAACTGATCGAAAGTAACTGATCGAAAGTCACGAAGGGACTTTCCGATCAAAAGTAGGGAACCGGGAAGTACTCTCCGATCGAAAGTCGCGAAGGGACTTTCCGATCGAAAAGTGTCCAAAAGGGTCGAAAAGCCAAAAATTTCGATCGAAATAAGGGTCCAAGCCACAGATTTTCGATCGAATAGCTTATAGAACACGGGCTTCTTGCTTCTGCAACACTTGTAACCTGCACAACAATCACAAGAAACTCACAAATAAAACCGTTAGTAACACCTTGAAACACTTGGAGCAAAAATATGAAAAATAAAAAACGAATTACTCCACAAGGTGCAGAAAAATTCAACGATCAAAACCCCGTCAACTAAAATTTGCACCAACTTAAAATGAGTGGCCGTTTATTGCTTCAAAAACCAAACGATTTGGACCACTCGTTTTAAATAAATACCAATGGCAGTTCTGTAATTTTGTGAACTTAAATATGCATGAAAATCGATTTACGTCCGAAATGTCAATTTACGACCGAGTCCGAAAAGTCCCTTTATCAAAACTCATTCACGGATAAGCCGAAATCCTCTTTTAAATCTTATTTTAGGACTAGATCACACCCTTTTAATCCATCCACGTCACTTAAATTCAAAATCTTTCTTTTTTTTAAATCAAACTCTCTTGCCTTAACTCAAGATTGACCGGTGAATACCTTTGAACTCTTTATTTCAATACACGATCAAAATCAATTGATTAAAATTGATTTGGATGAAGCATAACCAATTTTATAAAAAGTAAATACTCTTGAAACAACCAAACTTAGAATCTTTTTAAAAATAAAATCGGATCAGAAGCTAAACACAAAATTAAATCCAAATAACCACAATCTCAATTTGAATCAATAACCGATTCTCAAATCGTTAAATCAATAATATGCGACCAATATGAAATTTTTTAGGAACCCTAAAATATTTCTTTAACAGCCGTCAACTTTGATTTCGTAAAAAACAACCCGAAAATCAATGAAACACTTGAATCGGATATCGTGAGAGCCTCGAAACACTTGTTTCTTGGCTCTGATACCAATTGTAAGTCCCGAAAACGGTCCAAACACGATATCACACAACGATTACGAGTGCGGAATCCAAGTAATCGTTGGATTCAAGAATAGAGATGGAGAAATCGAAAAATAATGTAAACAACAATAAACGAAATACTTAAACCTTTATTTGATTATGCACACGATCAACTCTTGTGATCGTCTGGTACACAACCTTGATGCGGACCGAACAGTCCTCCTATGTCTCTCTCAACTGGCTAACCCCTAATATGGGTATTAAGATTTGTTTATATAGATAAACAAATCTTAAACCTAATTTTCGGATTAGGCTAAACAGGCCCACTAAACACCCCTTAAACTCTTTCTAATTGGGCCCAAACATGTCTAAATTGGCCCAATGACCCAATATAACAATAACCCAGCTAATTTTCACCTATTCTAACACTTAGGCCTTCAAAATAGTCCGCCAAGTGATGATTTAATACACAAGCCACAAATTATTCCCTTACAAGGACATCGGTCCTACGTTCAACTCTAAGGACGATCCTTAGTTGACGATACCAGTCATTGAAGTTAGATCCATTCAGCTTTTCTCTTTCAAACATTTGACGAAAAGCATGACCAACATTGTTTTGAGGAGGGTTTATTGCCATCTACAAAACAGATTAAGTTCAAAAATCAGTATTTTCGATAATCTTTTCCTTAATAAATTTAATTACCCAATGTTTAAACACTTTTAAACAATTAAGCTTATTGAGGCTAGGATCCAATTGACATGCCATCATTTCATCAGTTGATCTGCTAGAAATGATGCACTCAAAAGGTAAGTGACGATCAATAATTGTACTCCAAGTACAATTCCTAGATTTTATGGGACCTACAAATAACACTTGTGAATCTCGCACCAAGTAATTTGTAGTCATGTTTCATCCCATCTTTTGCCACGGGCCAAGGGTCTCACCGCCTAGCTCGCTTTAAGTCGTCCAACTAAGAACGCACAAATTGTCCACCATTGTGCACCAATAAGTGGGAATTTGCCATGTAAATGCCATTTTACCATTGTGTACCAATGAGTAAGATGACATCCACAAGTGTCCTTTTCAAGGTGGATGGCAAAGACTTAAGTTTGGTTTGGGTCAAAGCAATTTTGATGTGTGATCAAAATGTTATGTGTGAAGATTCATGCACATCTTCACCACATAATGTGTTTATAAAATTCTTAGTTTGTCTTCCAAATCAAAAGAGCTCGGTAGCTCCATTTGCAACACACAAAGAAGCGTAGGGGTGAGGTTTGCACTTTTGCAATTAAAAACCTACCCACTTTAGGGAAGCATGGCGACCCGACTTATACCTCTCTTATAGTGTGTTCAAATGGGTGAGCCGGTGTTTCTTTTGAGTTTTGGGACACAAATTTTATTTTATAAACAAAATCATATTTCAATAGATATTTAAACAAATTTTGATTTTCATAAAACAAATTTGCAATAAAACCTTTTATTAGGTCACAATTATCACAAATAATCACATAATTTTAGGGTTTCTAATTATCTAACATAATTTTAATTTTAATCCTCTTTGATATAAGTAATAACCATAAACGATTTGCATGAAACTTCATGGTTTTTACTTCCTTTTAACATTTAAAATAAAGGTACAACATGTTGTTTAAACAATTATCAATTAACAAAAACTTGGGTTCTTAATTTTAGATCACAAGAATCAAATTTTAGACCTAAAATTAGGGTTTCCGATTCGGCTAGAGGTTTTCGATCCATAATATAGATTTCGATCGGGTTTCCGATCGGAATGGGGTTTACGATCTACGATAGGGTTTCCGATCGGAATGGGGTTTTCGATCGGAATGGGGTTTTCGATCGGAACTAGGGTTTTCGATCGGGTACTTTTCGATCGGGTCGTAAACAGTTTACGATTTTGAACTCGACCGGAAACAGTTTCACGATCGAGAACAAGGTTTTTGGATCGAAAAGTGTGGTTTACAATCGGAAAACAAGGGTTTTCGATCGAAAAAACGGGTCGAAAAGCAGTTTTCGATTTGGGAACCAAGCCACGGGTCGAGAACCGGTTTTCGATCAGGATTAGGGTTTTTCGTTTTTACCAATTTGCGAAACCTTTTTCCAATTGTAAAACACGATTTTAAGTGGACCGAAAAGCTAGAATCTTGATTTGGTTAACCCCCTTCCAAGTTTTTGTTCCCGGTAATTAATTAAAATCATAGGGGGCTCGTGATACCACTGTTGGGTTATATAACTAATTACCAAATACACACGAGTACGCAGCGGATATTTTCCTATGAATTAATCTAACTAACCAGATAGACAACGTGTACCTTTTTAGCTCGGCTAGAGAAGTTCTTCTAGGATTTGAAGTAAATCCCTCTACGATCGCACACACGACACACCGATGCACGTATGCTAGTACTCAATCACGAACTCCTCTTGATGTAGACTTTGGTCGAATCACTCAAGAAATTGAACCCCCTTGGGTTCTTTTCTTTTTGCCGAATTTTAGAGAGGAAAGAGAGAGAGTTTAGGGTTTTCACTTTATCAGATAAAATCAACAACTAAACCTTAAACCCATAGGGTCTATTTATAGTGTTTAGGAAACTTGGAAAACAAGTTAAGGATTAAGATAGGGAGCCCTAATCGAAATCGGCCTAAGGCCCTATCCCAAAGCCTTCTCTCAATTGTAATCCAATTATAACTCTCTCTAATTATAACTAACACCCCTGTTAACAATTAACCGTTAGTTTTTAACGACTCCTCGTTAAATGTTCGTGATAAATATTAATTAACTGATTAATCAATACAAATACATTAGTGTCGAGACGTGTAACCCCGTAGGCTTAAATACTTTCCGGACATACGCTTATTAATACGTGATCATATCCCTACACTAACCTCGTGAATAGACTAACCTTCTGTTGCTTTGTCATCCTTGTCTCACATTAAGAACGTATCCTAATGTTAAGTGCTGTCTTAGGGAAATAGTGTTCTATTTGGCTTATGAACACATCGTGTAGCAACGGTCCCTTAGTTTTGACACTATATAGCTTTTACGCTTTCTGGCTTTGACGCCGCTTAGCTTTGACGCTTTTTGGCTTTGACGCCGCTTAGCTTTGACGCTTTCTGGCTTTGACGCCACTTAGCTTTGACGTTTGGTTTTGACACCATTGGGACAACACTATTTAACTTCTTGTTTTAGAAGCCCCTTACTCACCAATCTTTTCTCGATTACCATCCTTAATCTATTCTACTAGAAACATCGAAATGGCAATCTATCTTTCCTCTAATCATCACCATACAATCAATACATATAACAAGCAATTATAACAATTGAGAGTATTTTCACAAAACGTTATGTATATCAGCCCAAAACGGTTTAAAGCATTTAAAGAATTTAAAAGAGGGCTCATAGAACTCACCTTAGGTTGTGAAGTAGTTACTTGGCTTATTCCTTTGTGAATCTAACTTGCTTTAACGTGATGTCCCTAGCAAGACATCCTAGAGGTTATAAATGGTCATTAAGACTAACCCTTTAACCCAAACCCAACCACTTGTTGGTTTAACATTCATTTGTTAATAATGACCGTTTTGCCCTTTGCGGGAAAAGGTATTCTTTTAGTGATATTTATGAAGATGCGCATTCCTATAAGTAAACGCTCACTCCGGGATCGCCCAGTGAAGCGTTTTCCATGTCCCAGTTGGGATTTATGCGACAACGCCACTATGCCAAAAACCCCAGTGTACAGGCGCCACCCTTCCAGTCCACGCAAACTTCTAGATACCCGAGTAACTCGGTATATTCAATACTTTACCAGAACTCAGGTTTTAGTTTTTATATACTTAATATATATAATTATGTTCTTACGTTGAATATCATTACCCTTGTCCAAGTCTTTACGTTCTTGATGAGTGATTCTCATGACCGACCGTATAGGCGTTATCACGACCAGGAGGCGGGATTACTATGAGATATCACCCATATTTGTGTTTTAGTTTGGTGATGATCATGACCGACCGTATAGGCGTTATTACGACTAGGATGCGGAATTACTATGATCAAAACACCAATGTTTATGTTCTTGTTCTTGCTTTACTTGTTCTTGATAAACCAACATGGTGAAACCATACTAAACCTTCTTTAAAGATGAACTAACATAAGGCTTTCTTAAAACATGTTATTCTAAGGCTTCATACCAAATTTCAACCCATGATTCCCACTAGAACTCCCAATCTCAACAAAACATGTTCAAGAACCTTAATCTTGCATTATTCTTAAAAGGCATATCTAAGTGTTATGAATCATGAAACTAATTGAAGGCTTATGTTAAACATACCTTAAGTTGATCTATTCCAGAAGATGGGCTCCTAACTCCCTTTGAATCTTCAAAAATGCAAGCTAGAGTGTTCTTGGTGTTCTTGGTGTTCTTGAGGTTTCTTAGAGGTTTTAGGTTGATTTTAGGTGAATTAGCAAGGAATAATGGATGGATCCATGGTCTATTTATAGCCAAGAGTGTCTCACATGCTTCTTACAAGTGTCCTAGTGACTAAGCATGAGAACTGACACCTAGCATGGTGACTAATCATGAGCATTGACACCTAGCATGGTGACTAATCATTCATATAACATATATTTAACATATAAACATGTATTTTTTTTCTTAATAATCTAACCCGATAAACACTTACCTTATGCATAGTTTATTGTTATAACTTCAAATACGCATTTCTTAACATTTTAACATGTTAATCACATAAACACATAGACGACACATATTTTCACATATAAAAATATATAAAAACATATATATTTATTACCTTTAGATTTTGAGGTGTTACACTGTACATATTCAAAATAAGCTCATGCATCGCGTGATCATCAGATGAGTTGTGTTGGCATAAGACGCAAACCATTAGATTCTCAGGTGGGAGACAAGGTTATGCTTCTAGGTCTCTCCCTGGGAAGGAGTTACCTATTTGTCAAATTGGACCTTTTGAAGTCCTAGCTAGGATTGGTCTTGTAGTTTACGAACTCTAGTTACCCAAGGAACCTAATGGTATTCAGGACATTTCCCACTTATCAAATTTAAATGAGTGCTTATTGGATGAAACACTCGTCACACATCTCAACTAGAACCAAGAACTCGAAATAGGAAAACACTAGGGTGACCATGCAAGGTAAATCACTATTATGGGTGCACACATAATCGTAATTTGCAGTGCATGCGAATTCTAGTAAACCCTATGGTGTGAGTAATCATACTTGGTCGGAACTCAAAAAGTTAGGATCCCCTCTAATGGAATGCCTATAATGATGAACACCCAAGTTAGGCTGAAGGAGTTTTACAATACAACATATTGCTATTGATGGCATGTCCATTCCATTCACTGAGGAAACCATGGAAATCATGAGTCATGAATTCAAGAGGACGATACAGAACCACATTCCCTATAGTAAAGGTACGGTGGGACTTGAGACGATGATCGGAGTTTGCTTGTGAACACGAGGATCATATGTGATGCAAGTATCCGCATCTAGTCGAGACTACACCTACCACAGTGGACGCAGACTAAATTTCGGGACGAAATTCTCTTCAACAGGGAGAGTATGTGACAACCGTCAAATTTTCAGTTCATTCCCGCTCCCTACATATCCAACGTAGATTCATTACATATTCTATGGACTTAATTTGCATAATTAACGACTAGCATGCCATAGCATGTCCATTTCATTCATTACATGCATTGGAAGTTTAGTAAATTACCAGATCACACACGCGGTTCAACTAACACATGAACGTTGGTGACGTTTCCAAATAGATGTTTAAACCAATATTTAAATGATTAATAATATATTTAGTGATATAAATATATTTTCATTAGTTTTATTTTTAAAACGAACGTTTTACGTGTTATTATTATTTAATCAAGTCTAGACATATGCAACAATCACCAAAGAACCACTTAAATTGAAATAACATTTTTGTAAAGGTCTTCTAATAAAAATATTCATTTTTATTCATTTCGGGTTTATACCTTCTATACCAGAAACTATCCGGGTTTCATCGGAACGGTCAGATAAAATGCCAAATATCTAAATCTTTTCACTCTATTTATCCTCTTTATCTCAAAAGTTGATTTTCCCTCCCTCCATACATGCGAGAAACATTGAATTTCAAACAATTTAAGTAAGAAAAGTGTTAGCTTTCTAAGATATTACTTTCACCTTACTATAATAGTATAAACATCTTACTCTAACCTAAACACCATGCTTACACTCCATCAGGTCAAACAAACAAGATCAACTTTTTCTTCTTTGATGTTTAAAGCAATTGCACTCAAAACTCAACTCAAAATGCTTACTCGTTTGGTATATCATCACCTAAACCGATTCTACCACAAAGACAGAACCCATTTGCTCTAATTCTCGATTATAAGAATGTAGCCATCAACCCTCACCTCAAACATCTAAAAATCCTTTCTTTTATAGAATTCTTGTTCATAGGAACGATCCTCTTCACGGAAGTGAATCCTCTCTATTTCAAACACATCCCAGTCACTCTCACCCTCCCTTAATCACGGTTATCATCGCTCATTCATCCCCTCTTGTTATCAACGGTCCGTGTGCACATCGAAATCCACCGAGAAAACCCGTTTCTTTGTCTTCATTCACTGTTCTTTAAGAAGCAGCAAACACTCCTTGTCTCTAACTTAAACACATGAAAGAGCACACCATTCTGGTCTTTTATTCACGTCATACAACAGAAGCAAGAACACCCTCAGTTTTTTCACATAAAATCACATCCAAAACCCACTATTTTATCCTCTAGTCGTGATTCTATGTAGCAGTCCTAGACCCATCAGTTTGTGGTTGTAAAGCAGCCCCTATGACCTTCATTTTCAGCATGAAACCCATCCATTTCAGCCCCTAAAACAGATTGCGATTTCCAGCCCCGAAAACACCTGAAAACTCACATTTTCGTGTTGATTGTTCACTACTTCGAAACAGAAGCTCACAAGATACTTTGCACTCACTTTAGGACCTTAAAAGACTCCTAAAACACTGGTGGTTCACGTCCCAAAACTCAGCAGCAAACACCCTCAGTTTCCCGCATGAAATCATAAGAAAAACCTCCTTTTCGACCCAGTTTCTGACCCAGAACACAACAGCATTTCAGCAACCTATTCAGGATAGATATCATCCCTCAAGCACTCTTGCTATAGGTATGTAACGCTCCCCTCGACCCCTAGTCATTTCGGTTACAAAACAGCACCGAAAACCCCCCGTTCGGACTCGTTTCGACACCGAAAACTCATCGTTTTCACGTTTTTTTCACTGGTTTCTAACAGCAGGTTCTAGCACCCCATTTCAAGCATTCTGAAGTCTATTGGCGAGTTCCATAAGCGTTGGTCAAGTTCCTTGGTCCTTTCCATCGATCTCGTCATTCGTTAACGTGAGAAAACCCGCTTTCTCTTCGTATTTTTATCAATAAACTAACTTAATAATTTATGTTTCTTATTAAGTGTATGATGACCATTCACACTACACATGCATGTGGATGTAAAAACATAAGATTTTTGTTGCATAAAGCACGGATTTAAAACTCGGTTTTAAGACAAGTTGATGAAAAATGTAAACGATGGTTCAAATGGTTTAAGTTGGTGATATGTTGTTATAATATATGTTTAGATCTTAAAAAATGGTATTTTAATTTGTTAGCGAAACAAATAAAATGTGAAAGGTTGGTTAAATGAGTCGAAAACGGTTAGTTTGACTTTTGTTGACTTGTCGGGTTACATGAAGTTCATAACATATTATGATATTTGGTGATATTTGAAAACTTGTTAAAATAGTGGTTTATGGTATAGGTGACAACTTATATAAATGGTTTTGTCATAAAATTTATTTTAAAAAAGTACATAGGTGTTAGTTGACATTATTAGAATTTGGAGTAAACAAAGTCTTTGGAGACTTGAAATAGTTACTTTGGTGTCAAAATGGTTAACTTTGGTAAATTTGATGTTATATAAGTTAACCGGTTCGTTTAAACGAAAAATGGTATTTTTTTAACGTGTAAATATATGTATGATTTTATGTTTATATAAGCTAAACACTTTATAAAAATCTACCTAAATTGATTTGGGTAAATAAAATGTGTTTTGGCCTAAATATACAAAATTAGGCCGAAAACATGTATTGGGTCTTTAGAAACATGCTTTGGACTTAAAGATACAATATTGGGCCTTATGGTAGTTATTGGGCCAAACAGACCCAAGTTGGCCCATAACAAGTCCAAACGATGTTAAACGCCGTTTTCACAACTTGTTGGGTCAAACAATGTCAACCGACACAAACATAAAAGATATTCGGTTTCTAAAACCGATACCAAACATCAAAAAGTTATTTTTAGAGTTATGATAATTAAATGTGTTATTTTTTGTTGTTGTTTGACTAACTCTTGGAAAATACATAAGTACAAATATATTAAATATATAAAACTTATTACGCGAAGGTAAACGAGACAAGTCTAGTTGGGTCAATGTGACGTTAGACCCAGACTCCGGAAGTCAACATTGGGAATACAAATTGTTTGTAAACTTCATAAAACTTATTACGCGAAGGTAAACGAGACAAGTCTAGTTGGGTCAATGTGACGTTAGACCCAGACTCCGGAAGTCAACATTGGGAATACAAATTGTTTGTAAACTTCATAAAACTTATTACGCGAAGGTAAACGAGACAAGTCTAGTTGGGTCAATGTGACGTTAGACCCAGACTCCGGAAGTCAACATTGGGAATACAAATTGTTTGTAAACTTCATACATAGGAAATATAGTTTATATTTTTGAAGCGTCTTAAATATATTTATATTTCGGATGACATATGCGAATCACCAACTTGTCGATCACACAACGTTTTACAAATCACATGCAACCCGAGTAGTGTTGGGTGAAAGGTTACATCACCCACTTGCTCATATTCACATACTGAGACCGTAGGTGTCTAAAAACTGTTTTAGGGCACGCTAGGTCGGCATCCATTTCATTGCTACGTACAATTCATCACACACAGTTTCATGTGACTTTCACGACCCCTTTTCACTGTTTACTTTGGGGGAGAATTACATGCATTTCAATTACATTTTCATATGGACACAATTTACTTTGATGGTACACACCGATTACTTGAGACATTTTACATATCACATTAAGTCCCTTCATAACTGGACCGTTAATTATGTTACCAAGCGAGGTAAAGATGGATAGTACTATCGGACCGGACAAACCCTACCCGCGTTAGTCGCCCTAACTTTGGTTGTAGGCCAGAACGGGTACATCATTGGCCTAATTTACATGCTCATGTCGGTGATAACATGTTGCACGAGGGCATACATTCAGTCGAGCGTCGGTTCCAGTGGCTCAGAGTAATTGTTAGTTGTGCAGGTACAACATAGGTCATGAAAAGTAGTTATTGTGGTCCATTTCAAATCATTTCCACAAACATATACGTTACAAACCTGTGAACTCACCAACATTATTGTTGACCGTTTTAAGCATGTATTTCTCAGGTAACTGATCATTTGGATTAGGGCATTTTGGGCATGCATTCAAGTGTCGTCATGCTAGCGGTTCATCTTTTGGGACATTCATCGTTCTGTTCATGTCATATTTCAACACGTTTTCATTCCACTTAGCTTCCGTAATTTTATACAATTTATATGTAACCTTTATGGTTGTAACATTTCATTACAAAATGTCCTTTAAAATTCATATAGTGTTGTTCAATATAACTTGTGTTGAAGATCCATGAAGTCACGATCCCGCGGGAAGCCGTCATGGTTGGGGTGTGACAGGTTCTGGGAGGACCGGTTCTGTGGCTGAAACGTGGAATCGGTTCCGAACTGACGGGTTTTTCTGGGACCGGGACCGGTTCTAATTTTTCGGGTCTGGGACCGAACCGCTTCCGGTTCGGTTCTCCGGTTTTGGTCCCGGAACCGGTTCCGATGTGCACCTCTACCCAAATGTGTTAACTCTATGCGGTATGTGCTGGAAACAATAAAAAAATAATAAAACTTGGCTTTTTATATGTTTTGTCTGTTAGTTGATGTTTTCGATCAGGTTTGTTCTCCATATAGGTATTTATTGATTAAGGGGAGGCGGTATGGTGCCAAGCTTCAAGAGCGGCTCCAAGGGAACCGCGTGGCTCCCCGAAGGCAACCATACCGTGTGAAACAGCTACCCCCACCCGGCTCCATTTTTTCGACTTTCACGGTTTCTCCAAACCGCCCCAAGCCGGCTCCTCCTCTCCATTTTTGACAGTTTTTTCTTTACCGTTGGAGGGCTTAGAGCCACCCAAGCCACACTACTACCATACCCTGTGGTGTGGCTCCAAGCCATACTTAAAAAGATTATTTTGAGTTGTGAACATTTTATTTGATGGTAGACATGGCTCCCCCAAGCCACACTACAACCATACCCCCTTTCCTAATATGTGCTTATGTTAACTAATGCCTTTAAAATTACATACTACATTATATTTTCTTATGGTACGTGATTTAGTTTCCTTTGTTTTGTATATGCAGCCTTCTCAATTAAGGGAGAATATAAATATTTTTAAGGCTAGTTTTCCTTTTCAAGGTTATTTAACAACCCACATACAAAATGTAGTTGCAATCAACTTCAGCAACACACTAGCTTCTGACTTAGAGGTCGCTACAGCAATGACAGCCAAGTAAACAAAATTCATTGTCTTCCTTTTATGGAATAAGTAAAGAAGATGACAGTTTTTTTCAAAAGGCTTTAAATAAAGATAGAAAAGTAACAAACGAGACTTTAAGGGGGCGTTTGGTATGATGTAATTCGTGAGAATTCATTGGAATTGGAATTCGAATTCCATTCCATAGTGTGTTTGGTTCGCGGACTTCAGTAGAATTGGAATTTAAATTCCATATTTAATGTGTTTGGTTAATAAGAGATTTGGAATTGGAATTTGATTAGATTCCAACAAATTCATTCATTCAATGGATTTCACATTACTTCATAATAATAAAGGATTTCACATTTTTCTACACCGAAGACAACTACCCGACTGGACCTGACTCGTGGACCGAACCGATCGGACCTGACCGGACCCAACACCCGGACCGACCGACACGACCCCCGAACTGGACTGACCGGACCCGACCCCCGGACCCAACCGACCGGACCCGATCCCCGGACCCGACTGACCAAACCCGAACCCCGGACCGGACCCCCGACCGTACCCGTCCCGACCCCCGGACCGGACCCCACCCGATCCCAGACCGGACCGACCGGACCCCCGAACCCGACCGGACCCCCAGACCAGACCGGACCGGACCGGATCGACCCGACCCCGGACCCGACCCAACCCCCGAACCCGACCGGACCGCCGGACCCGACCCAACCCCCGAACCCGACCGGACCGCCGGACCCGACCCAACCCCTGGACCCCACCGACCCGACCCCGGACCGGACCGACCGGACCCCCGAACCCGACCGGACCCCCGGACCGGACCTCACCCGACCCCGGACCGACTGGACCCCCGAACCCGACCGGAAGACCGGACCCCCGGACCGGACCTCACCCGACCCCGGACCGACTGGACCCCCGAACCCGACCGGACCCTCGGACCGGACCCGACCCGACCCCCGGACCCAACCCCCGGACCCGACCCCCGAACCGGACCGGACCGACCGGACCCCACCCGACCCTGGACCGGACCGACCGGACCCCCGAACTCGACCGGACCCCCGGACCTGACCGGACCTGACCGGACCGACCGGACCCCACCCGACCCCGGACCGACCGGACCCCGAACCCGACCGGACCCCCGGACCGGACCCGACCTCCGGACCCGACCCGACCCCCGAACCAGACCTGACCGACCGGACCCCACCCAACCCCGGACCGACCGGACCCCCGAACCCGACCGGACCCGACCCCCGGACCCGACCCGACCCCCGAACCGGACCGGACCGACCGGACCCCACCCGACACGGACCGGACCGACCGGACCCCCGAACCCGACCGGACCCCACCCGACCCCGAACCGACCGGACCCCCGAACCCGACCGGACCGACCGGACCCCCGGACCGACCGGACCCCCGGACCGACCGGACCGAGCGATCAAACCAGGCCCCGGACCCGACCCGACCCCCGGACCGACCGAGCCCGAGCGATTGAAACCGACCTCCGGTCCCCACCGACCGGCCCCGACCGTCGGACCCGACCGGACCGACCGAACTCGACACCTGGACCAGACCCTGGACCCGACCCCCGGACCGACCGACCCTGGTCCGGTTCGTTCGGTCCGTTCGGGGGTCGGGTTCGGTTCGGGGGGTCGGGTCGGTCAGGGTGTCGGGTCGGTCCGGGTGTCGGGTCGGGTCGGTTCGGGAGGTCGGGTCGGTCTGGGTGTCGGTTTGGTCCAGGGGTCGGGTCTGATCGGTCTGGTCCAGGGGTCGGGTCTGATCGGTCTGGGGGTCGGCTCCGGTTGGTCTGGGGGTCTGGTCGGGTCGGTCGGTCTGGGGGCCTGGTCGGGTCGGACTGGTCCGTGAGACTGGTCCAGTCGTGGTTTTTATTGAATTTTAAATTTGAAATATAAATCCAATTATTTTGGATTCCAATTCCTTTGAATTCCATAGTGTGTTTGGTTCGCGGATTTCAGTGGAATTAAAATTACAATTTAAATTCCAATTCCTTTAAATTCCAATTCCTTCAAATTTCAATTCCTTGGAATTCTAATTCCAATTCCAATTCCAATTCAAATTCCAACGAATTCCGCGAACCAAACACCCCCTAAATATTTATATTTGTAATCTCAAATTGTAATTTTTTTCTTTAATATCAATAATCGAATGAAATTTACTATTGTTGAATATTGTTGTACTTACTTTTGTATTTTTTTTAATACGACAGTCATGCAATGCACGGATTTAACCATATAAGTAGTTTCTAATGATTTTGTAAATTGTTGTTTCAGGTTCGGTGGAAGAAAAACCAAAGAAAGACGCATGCTGCAAAAAATATATCTGGATGTCTATATAAATGCCTATTTTTTAGGTTACCTCCTTTGTGTCATTTAGAGTCTACAATTTATTATTCACGAGTTCTTATACGTAGGGATGCATGATCCATGTATACATTACACAATACATATTTAGTTTAATTCTTGAGTTACAAAGATTGAAAATCACTTGAAGTGTCCGACGTAATGGAGTAAGTATATGACCGATTAATTTGTCATCCCAACTTGATCAAACGGTATTTTGATCGACTCAAAAAAGTTTTATTCATTGGTCTTATGTTATTTTAACAAAATACATTTTTTTTACCCACGTAGTGGTGTGTTTAATTAAATTTTTGATCGTGAGTGTAACCATACTATTCTAATAAGTGAGTATATATGGTGTCACACAATGTTTTAAAAACCGGTTTTTTAGTTGAACCGGAAAACTTTCCGGGACCGGTTCGACCGGTCGGACCGGTTATACCGGCCGGTTGAACCGGTTAGGGGATTTATATATATATTTTTATAAAAATGTTAATATATTTGTACACCACAACGAAAATAGTTAAAATACAATGATAATCCACTAAAAAATAATACCAAATAGGTATTTCATAAGAATATATAAGTTTTAAACTTTAAAAAATAATAAAAAATAACAATAAATTTACAAAAAAAATTGTTTTTAAAAATTGTCAGAAAACCGGTTGAACCGGACCGGTTGAACCGGAAAAAAACCGGAAAACCGCTCGGTTCAAAACGGTCCGGTTATGTCCAAAAAACCGGGGATTAAAAAACCGGTATAATGACCGGTTGGCGGTTGAACCGGTTGAACCGGACCGGTTAAACCGGCTTTTAAAACATTGGTGTCACATGTCACTCTTACAATCAACCTTGATCTATTTCTCTTACAATATTAAGTAAAGTAAAAGTGTATTATCAAGAGTAGGGTTGGTCTCCTTTTAGATGAAGATGACAAAGTCACAAACGAAACATTAAACGTTGTATACAATTTGTATTTTTCACTTAGTAATTTTTTAAATAAATAAATGAATTTATGGTTGTTACAATATTATTCTTTTTGTTTAGCATTTTTTTAAACTCCCAGCCGTGCGATGCACGGGTGTTCAATACTAGTTAGTCAATATTAAGTAAAGGAAAAGTGTATTATCAAGAGTAGGGTTGGGCTCCTTTTAGATGAAGATAACAAAGTCACAAACGAAACATTAAACGTTGTATACAATCTGTATTTTTCACTTAGTAATTTTTTAAATAATTAAATAAATTTATGGTTGTTACAATATTATTCTTTTTGTTTAACATGTTTTTAAAATCTCAGCCGGGTGACAGGGGCAGACCCATATTAGGCCCAGGGGGTCCCCGTGAACCCCCTCAACCTCGTACGCAAAGTGAAAAATTTTGTGAACGGTTTTTTATAAAAAAAAAGTTTGTGAATAGGAGTTAATAAACACTTAGTGTGAAAAAGAAACTAAGTAGGCAACTAGCCTAGTGGTAAGAACCCTTGTTTAATTTTGAAGGGGTGCAAGTTTAAATCTTCTCCTCAACATTTTTTTTCCCAAGCTTTCTTTATTAATTTTAGTGCTATAAATGAGGAGAGTAAATGATGATCATTTATTTTCCACCTCTTTTTTATTTTACTTTCAATATAGACCCAATCTTTTTAAATACATTAATTTTAGACCCCTTTTATAATGAAATATTACAATATATAAAAATATAGACTTTTTTTGATATTATTTTTCTCTTCTCTTCATTTCTAGCCATTTACTATTATTTTTTTAGTATTATATCGTTGTCAATGTTACGGTAAAGATTTTTTTTTATCAAAATCATGTAGAGTTTTTTTTAATCATTTATTTTTTTCTTTATTTGTAATGTCGTGTCGCAACGCGCGCCTGCATTAAAAACTATTTAGTAAGTAATAGACCAAATTTTTTTATGTACATTTATATGAAACTGAAACATCTAAATCTAGTAACTCCGTAAAAAAAATTATGGATCTCGTAAAAAAAATTTCTAGTTCCGCCTATGCCGGGTGATATACGGGTGTTCAATACTGATTAGTTAATTAAATTAATGGTCAACCTTCGCACATCGCATGATTTCGGTCTTTTTATTTGATCTTTTACCTAAATAAATATTTGCCGTTAAGAAAAAAAAGAAAAACGTCTCTGTCTCCGTCGTATCTCTTCGCATCCACACGGTCCTCTTCCCATCGCATCTCCAAAATGTTTTCTCTTTCTTATCTTCACTCTCCTGATCTGTTAACAATCCATCAATGGCTGCCGCCTCCATTGTTTCCTGAAACTATCTCCCCAACAGCCACCATTTCTTCAACACCCAATGGATCCCCAAGTTTCTGCTCAGGGGTCTGAATACAAGCTTTTGGAACCGACAACTCACTCTAATGGGACGGTTACAGGCTCAGATAGCAGCATACTACTACAAACTGTATGTGAAAATGCCTCTTTATTTTAATAGATGATGATTGATTTAGGGTTTCTACTTTTTAGGTATCCGGAGTAGTACATTTGGTTGTTTCACTTGGGATCATAGTGGCGACGGACAAATACTTGAATAAGGCTTTTGTTGCCGCTGCAATTAACTTTCCAAGTGCTCTTTTTGGGATGTTTTGCATATTTTCGCTTCTTCTGATTCTTGATGTTACGGTTCCAGCTGTTGCTAATGGTTTAATCTACTTTTTTGAACCTGCACTCTTGTTCATCCAAAGATGGCTGCCTTTGTTTTATGTCCCATCTTTGGTAGTATTGCCTCTTGCTGTTCAAGATATCCCTGCAGCTTCAGGGCTCAAAATCTGCTTCATTTTAGGTACCTCAATTTGTTTTTTTGCTTCTTCTTCATCTCAATTTGAATATTGTTGCAAATTTTAAGGTATCAAACAGAATTCTATTATCCGCTTTGTGTATCGGGATTCATATTTTACAACATTAAATGCTATGGGCTTTTTGTACAAGTGGATGCATGTTTACACACCTACTGAATTGTGCTCTCTAAAGTTTTATGTAATCTAAATAGTACAACCCAGGATCACATAAAAAAAACCACACTCAAATAGAACAACCTAGGATTACATAGAAGCATACTCAAATAGAAATACATGGGAAGTTAAAAATGAAGTGGTTAAAAGAGGAGGTTGTGGAAACGTCGGGTTTTAAATGTGCATGATTTCTCTCAACCTCCATCATAGGGCTCCAATTGAGGACCCAAAAATACCCACCCATTTGTAGCATTCGACCCTACATATTTACCGTCTCAAACCTACAAGAATCCTAAGATAATTTGTTAAAAAATCCAATGACTAATTTCCGGTTAAGCTTGCCGCTGCCAATTCTTGACAACCATAAAAATTGCTTGCTGACTTACCATAATTGTTATGTGAAAGAAAATGTGAGGTTGTACAATTTCTACATTCGCCCTCACGTTCTTCTCTAGCAAATAGACAATGCAGTTAGTTCGATGCTGTATTTTGGGTTGCCATTGGTTTACTCGGTAGGTAAATAGCATTTTTACAGCTACAAGGTGTAACATCCCTTCATAAAATTGCGTCTTTTCTCCATTAATAAACTATTATTATCTATTGGTGACTAGAGGTGGCCGTGAGTGGTGGAGCCAGGAATGATTTCCAATGGGGTCGTTTTTTACGGTGTTCGAATTTCTAACGAGTTAACATCAAATATTCGGGCCAGGTCAGGCAGTATAATAATAAAACACGATGGATTGAAAAGAATACATAGTCATTATAAACACATAATAAAAATACAATGCCAAATTTAATTACTAATTCAACTTTTCATCACAAATTAAACTACTAAACTTTCTATTATAGTAGTCTTCCATAATCCCTACAATTCAAATCATTTTAACAAATTTAATCACTAATTAAGGTTCTAATCATATATTAAACTACTAAACTTCAAATATTATATCACAAATTTCAAGTATAATCTTTCACTAATGAATTTCAAGTTTTACAAAAATATTAACTTTGGATTTGAGAGTTGGTTGGATATCAATAACCTTATCCCTTAATGGATTTATGGCTCTTTGTCTCACGAACTCCTTGTTCGTGTCCTGACCTTAGAATCAACATCCCTTGAAGCTTGGATTTGTGTCAAGATTATCTTCCTCGACAAAAAGGACTTCAGGGCTTCTCCCTTAGAACAAGAACTCACCAACTTCAAGCTCTCTGCCTTTGCCTCTCTGGATGCTTACTGCCAACGATTCAAGGAGTTGGCTGATGCGTTCCCGAAGGCACCCCTCTCTTTCAAGAGGATTCGCGGCATGTCAAGCCCTGGTAAGGTTCTTCGCTTTGCATCAAATTAAACCACATGCTCCACCGCTTGTGCGGGCCCCCGTCAATTCCTTTGAGTTTCATTCTTGCGAACGTACTCCCCGGGCGGGATACTTAACGCGTTAGCTACAGCACTACACGGGTCGATACGTACAATGCCTAGTATCCATCGTTTACGGCTAGGACTACTGGGGTATCTAATCCCATTCGCTCCCTTAGCTTTCGTCTCTCAGTGTCAGTGTCGGCCCAGCAGAGTGCTTTCGCCGTTGGTGTTCTTTCCGATCTCTATGCATTTCACCGCTCCATCGGAAATTCCCTCTGCCCCTACCGTACTCCAGCTTGTAGTTTCCACCGCCTGTCCAGAGTTGAGCGCTGGGATTTGACGGCGGACTTAAAAAGCCACCTACAGACGCTTTACGCCCAATCATTCCGGCTGCTCCCTTAGAACAAGAACTCACCAACTTCAAGCTCTCTGCCTTTGTCTCTCTAGATGCTTACTGCCAACGATTCAAGGAGTTGGCTGATCAACTGAATGACGTTGATCACCCAGTCAGTGACAACCGGTTGGTTCTCACTCTAGTTCGCAACTTGCCTAGTGAATACGATATGGTTGCCTCCTATATCAACCAGAGTCTGCCCTCTTGGGAAACTGCTTGCAACATGGTTCGCTTGGAGCTTCATCAACAATCTGCTTGAGACCCCTGACCCGCTCCTATCGCCGCCGCCATCGGCCGTGAACCTCCACCTGTTGACCCTCATCATGACCAACCCCATGCCTCTGCTCCACGCTCCTCAAACCAACAGCAGTAGCGCCGCCCTGCTCAGTTTGGCAGACTGGCAGACGCACTTAGCAGCCCCGCAACAATCATCAGCTCGCTCAGGCGTCCAAAAATGGCTCTTTTTCCCAGTCTTCCAACCGCCCTCAGCCCACTCCTTGGTCCCCTCAACCTTGGGCTAATCAGATGCAATACATGCAATACCGGAACCATCACTGGATCTGAGCCTATAACATTTGATTAACTTTCTGTGGCTTTAATGTCTGAGGTTAAGAGATGAAATCTGTTTGTTCTCTTATGGAATTATGTTTTCTTTGTGTTAGCTCTGAATACAAGAATCTAAGAGAGGAAGAGCGACCCGAACCAAGCATAACCGATACAGTTAGCTCAGCTGTATTTAACGGCAGCTCACGTAATTCTGAGTTATTACAATTTGGTCCCCACAGAATACAATTGTGACAATTTTAGTCCTTATACTATTTAGACTGTAACACTTTGGCTGTAAGTGATGTCTCTAGTGATATGGATGGTGTTCATCGCAACCATCACCAGATCTGAGCCTACTATACTTGGTTGAGCCTCTATGGCTGTGATGTTTCAGGTTAAGAGGTAATCAAAGCTGACATGTACTCACAATATGCACTGTTCACTTCATGTGTATTTTTCTTACAAGTCAATTCGGGCGGTTGTGGTGTTATGTGCTGTTGGTAACACGTGTTCTCACTAAATCCACATGTTCTCTCTTTATTTTCACGCGTATTCCTTCCATTCTCATTGAGAAAAGCAGTTCATGTGTTTTTCTTATTGGCTTATTTGGGTGACTGTTTTGAGTTTCTGTTGCATATTTCTTAATAAATGTTGGTTGTGATGATTATAAAACCCTCGAACAGATGTAGAGCTTCCGGAATGCCCTTTGGCGAGGCAGAAAAACAACTTAACAATTGCAGCCAAAGCTTTTTCTGGGTCCTGTATGATTACACACTTTATTTACTAATCTGAGCCTTTTTCTTTATTTACCAAGTTATTCACTTGATCTTGCCTTTACTAATTAAAAAAAAAAAATTAGATTTGGTGGATGGTTGCAAGAAGTCACTGGTAATGGTCATGGTTATATGTGAAAGCTTTCAATCATAGTGATTAATTTACATCGTTGAAAATAATCAACCCAATCTATTAAAAATCTGATTTATCTTTTTACCATTTGTTTGCTTTTATACTTTGACTTTACACTTACGGTCCAGGGAACGTGCGATGTGTTCTATACTTTCAAATGCATTTCTCGCCCCGCAACGCGAGCGGGTCATTATCTCGTGATTTATACAAATTTAATGTCTTGAATCAAATATGTTTCAAGCCAACCCAACTTGATCCTACCTGTTGGATGAGTACCAAAAAACTTACCCTGTTTGGCCTGTTATCTAACATATGTTGCCTACTCATTTTGCCACTCTATTTCATACTTTCTCGTGCCCCCATGGATTGATCTATGTGTAACTTTATGTCACTCTTTCTTTGTTGCTTACAGTTGGAGGGTGGATAGCTTCACTTGCGGTTGCAGGATATTCAGCTAAAGCTATTAGAAAATTGGTGAAAACAGAAATGATTCCTGCTGAACCTATGGCGAAACCTTCACCTTTTTCTTCACTTGAAGTGGCTGCATGGAGTGTGATTTCTGTTGCATCATTTGCCACAGCGCTTAAGTACCCTGAATTACTTGGAACAAAAGCTAGAACATGCTTGCCATTCTTGTTAGGATTCACTGTGTTGGGCTACATGGTTGGTTCCGGGTAAATCTTGTTTTCCTTTTGAGTTAAATCATTCAACGTTGATTAGTTTCTTACTAATTTTTTCTTTTGGGTGATGTATGGTCACCAGGTTACCGTCTGGGTTGAAAAAGGTTTTTCATCCAATCATTTGTTGTGCGCTAGCAGCAGATCTTGCAGCATTTGCTTTTGGATATTTTTCAAAGTCTGGACTGTATCCAATTCTCGGTACATGCTGTACTTGTTCTTGTTGTTTAATCTTTCTTCATCTGTCAAATTTCACACGGCCAAAGGATGTTGAATATCTAGTCAAAATGAGTATTTTTGTTATGGGTCCGGTTGACCCAAAACACTTTTTAGTTTTTATCAAAGATAATAAGTGTCAAACATGATTAAAATTCTATAAGTTCAGTAATCGCTATTGCTCTTAATAAAACAATTTAGGAGGTTTTATGCATCGAATTACACGTAGTGTCACTTTCTACTAGTTTTGGTTCATCTTCTTTTCAATTTCTTTTTAATATTTTTTTACCCGTTTGATATGTAAAGTATGCTATGATTACGGGTTGTCTTTGCTTTGTGTCAATTGTAAAATTTATGAATTATGTTATGCAGAATGCTATCTTACAAAAGCCTCCACTAATCCTGGTGCTGGTGACATTTTGATGGGGTTTCTAGGGTCGGTTATCCTCTCCTTTGCCTTCTCGATGTTCAAACAAAGAAAGGTAAGCAGAGCTCTTAACATAAATAATTGAGGCGGCATGCACATAATAGCAACATAATTCATAGTACCTGAACTTGCTTGGTGCATTCATAAGCAACGCGATGACGTACCCACATTCATAGTACCTGAACTCGCTTTTTTCTTTTTTTCCTCGTCCCGTACCTCTTCCACTTCCTCTTCCAACACTTGTTCCGTGATTCCTAACACGGTTTTGACTTCCATCGGCTCGTCCCTTTTCAGAATGCCACGTTCGGAGTCGCTTGAACTTGCCAATAACAACTTACGTTCATTGTTCTTTTTCAGGGTTATCTTGACTTTTGAGTCGTTCTTCATATGCCTTTATTCTTCCCACTGCTTCTTCAAATGGCATCTTGTCAATCTCAAAATATTGCTTAATAGATGCCACTAGAAATTTCTTTGGAACCGAGTTTAAGTATCTTTCTTACAATCACCTTATTCTTGAGATGAGAGCCATGACTTCTGAATTTGGCTCTTGTGCCACTCAAGTTCCCTACTAATTCCTCCACTGTTTCATTCTCTTTCATCTTAGGGTTTCTAGTTCGCTTGTCCGAGTCTGTAGGTGTGCTTTATGACCAATATCAACTCAAGTGTCAGACGCTCTTGTTGCTTTCGTTATTAACGTCTGTCATTGTTTGGACCTGCTGATCAGCCAGTGATTCCTGATCTGATTGCAGATCTGCTGCTTCCATCCTTGTTACTTGATTCTACTGCCTACCAAAACTGATCTGATACCAATTGAAGGCCCAGATGCGGAAAAAAAAAAAAGAAGAAAAAACTCACAAAGAACACACACCAGAAAGTATTGAACAAGAAGAGCTTTGTTCGACACTTTCAATCATATCAGAACCATGAGTATTTGCAGACCAACAGCTATTTTATAATAACCCAGTAACTTAATTCCTAGGCTTTCTAGATCTATCTTTTCTCAATCATTAATAAAACTCAATACTAAATAAAAAATACCGAAAATAACTATAACCTAAACCAACTTAATGGCTCAAAAATTAATTCTTGGCCGCCAACTATGTTTCAGGTGTGAACAGAAACGATCAAGTCCAACATGAAAATGTCAAACTTGTTGACAGTCACCCAAATATAGTTTTTAATTCATACAACTCTCTTACTGCTATATCTAGAAATATATTATAGTTTTATAATCACACACCACCTTTTGCCTATTTATAAAAATATTTAAAAGTGAGGTAAAGTGTTTCAGTGTCGTCCTATTTTGACCCGTAATATAAAAAAAAAAAAAAAACTAATTGTGCTCGTATCCGTTACCCAACCTGACCCACCCATTTTGTTACATATGTTAGGAGTTTGTCTTCCTTTTCTTTTAGGTGGGGTTATGTGATGATATTCTGTTCTTATACCATATCTGATGTCTGCCTTGGAAGCTCGTTAAACGGCATGCAGCTGAGATCTTTACGTCCATCACCCTTGCAACTTTATTCTCGTTGTATTCGACTGCATTTATGGGCCGGCTTGTTGGGTTAGAGCCAACTCTAACCATATCGATTCTGCCTAGATGCATTACCTTGGCACTTGCTCTCAGCATTGTGTCTCTTTTTGAAGGTTAGTTGCTTGTTTATAAACATATTCTAGCCCTAAACCTCTGCTGATCTTCTGGTTACCTATTATCTAACTCTTGTATGTATTAATTGTAGGTGCCAATTCATCAATAACTGCTGCTGCTGTTGTATTAACTGGGCTTATTGGAGCAAACTTCGTACAAGCAGTTCTTGATAAACTTAAATTTGGTGACCCTATTGCACGTGGAATAGCAACTGCATCTAGGTATTTTTTTTCCTTTATAAAATTAACTTTTTTTTCTTTTTTCTTTGTGGAGTTGACAAAATGGGTTGAAACAAATCACGCTTGGTTTTGTCTTGTATAAATAATTGATGGACTAAATTTGATTATAAAACAGCATCTTTAAAATCTTTTCAACAAATAGCATCATTAAAGTCTCTTCCAAAAACTTAACTGTGAACTCTGACCCAGGTCATTTAACTGCATTAATTCTTACCCATGGTTTGCACCTAATTTAGAACTTATGTGGATTGTTGCAGTTCACATGGATTTGGAACAGCAGCATTATCAGCAAAAGAACCCGAGGCATTGCCGTTTTGTGCAATAGCATACGGTCTGACGGGTATTTTTGGCTCACTAGTTTGTTCAGTTCCTGTTGTCAGACAGAGCTTGTTTACTATCGCTGGCTGAAAAGACTTGGTCCATTTTCCTTGTACTATTTCAAGTTCTGTAAATATATTTATCCCATGTGTAGAAGTAAATAAGACTATAATTCCTTGGTATTTTTGAACTTTTTTAAATTTGTGTACTTACATAATGACCATTTGTTCTATAAAAATGGTATTATATTGTTCTCTGTGATGGGATTTTAACATCTTTTTGAAAAATAAAGTTGCAACGGAAACATTTTATTCGATTTAACTTAAGATCTTCATATCTATAAATCCCATTTGGATCCATATGTAAGAATAATAAACTAAACAACACAAGGGGTTTAAAAAGTGACAACTAAATGGTGATAACCGGTTATTGGTTTAACATGTTTCTAACCAATCCGAATCGACGGTTACCAACCGTTTATCGGTTTTCAATTACTAACTAGTTAAACGGTTATTATAACCGGTTACGATAACCGGCAATTGTTAGTGCTTATACACTAATATTTTAACATATACACTAACTACACTAAGTCAAAGGTTCATTGTATACCCCTTAAAGAGTGTATATTGTTTTATAAAACTCAATTAAAAATTATAAAACTCTTTGCTTTTGAATTTGTTTTTTTATTTCTATTTTATATTTTTTATGTGATAAGTTTTTAAAAACCAAAAAGAAAACCTAGAAAGTTTGTAGAGGCTAGATTATGAGGCTTGTAATATTAAATAGTTTGGGCTGGGCTTAGTGGGTTTCATTAGATTAGTAGGCTAGTTTTATTATTATGTTTAGGCTAGTTTACTATTGAATATGGGCATGGGCTTGGGTTTATGATTAGGGTTTAAGAGCCCAATAGTAAACTCATGGGATGGCTATATAAACCCCATGAGTTTACTATTCAAAGGGGCTTGATTACGATTTCTAGAGAGAGAAGAGGGTTTACGATTACGGTTTTGTACCCGACAAGTTTACTTGTGTGCAAAGTTCAAGTGTTTTTACTGTTTAATCATCGTATTCTTCGGGTTTCTTCTCTTCTCTATCTTGAATCAATCATAAACGAGGATTCCGCACTCGTTGGTGATATCAATATCGTGTTTTGGTAGATTTTTCGGACCTACAATTGGTATCAGAGCCAAGAATCACTGATTCGAGGCTCTCACGATATTGGATTCGAGGTTTTTTCTGGTAAAGGTTCGAGTTTTGAAGGTTTGAAGGTGTTCTTCGTGTTTACGATCTTGCTGCTGCTGTGTTTGAAGGTTTTCGATCACTTTCTGGGTTTGTTTGTGTGTTTACGACGGCATGTTCATGAAGATTATCATCGGAAACGTGTTTACGAGTTCAAGCTGCGATTTTTAAGTGTTTACGATTGTACTTTGTCTGAATCAGGTGTTTACGACAATTCTTTACCGGAAACACTCATCGTAATCGGAGTTTACGACTGTGCTGGATCGGATTCGCCGTTTACGACTCAACTCAATCGGAATCATTGTTTACGACTGAAGGTGTTTGCGATTGAAGGTGTTTACGACTGAAGGTGTTTACGATTCACTGTGTTCTCGATCGTAAACAGGTGATTACGATCGTAAACAGGGTTTACGATCGGAAACAGGATTTGCGGCAAAAAGTCACTATTTCACACTTTCACGGAAACGGACGTAACTTTTGACTCGTTTGGAGTTAGAGGCTCAAGTTTTAACACGGCGTTCGTGACACCGAGCCCCAGAATTACCCCGGACTAACGTCCAGGGGAGCTCGTTTGGACCCCCAAATTCCACTCCGAAGGCCTCCGTTTTTCAGTTTTAAGTTTTTGACACTATTCTTTGAATAGTACTTTTGCCGTTTTTGCCGATTCTTCAAAATCTTCAAAGGCTGCATATCTAAAGAAAGAAAATGAGTTCAGTGGTTGAAGAAAAGAATATAGTTGAGGACAAAGATGATTTCACAGATGAAGTTGACAAAACTGAGATATGCCCCAATCCCACTTGTGCTCGTATAATTCCTGGACTTAGGCAAATTTGTAAAAATTATCAGATAGAATTATTTGAGATAAAATGCGAGAGGAGTTCTTTTAAGGGTAGATGGCAAAAGAATGAGGAGAAGGTAAAAGCTCAGAAATGAGACATTGAGAAATATCAGAAGCTAGCAACGGAGAAGACTATCTTATATGATTGGGCTAGGATTGAGATATCTGAGCTTACACAGAAATTAACTGAACTGCAACAAAAATATGATGAGCTACAGGTCAAGTATGATTGCAATCAGGAAAGAAATAAGCGAATGCTCGATGCTGGAAAGGAATTGTCACATGCTGTTGTGACTGGTCAAGTTGGGAAAGATAAAACTGGGTTTGGGTCAGAAAAGTCTGATAAGTCTCTGTCTGCAAACATCATCATTCCTCCACCAGTTCCGAGAGACATTATAGGAATACTTCTTAGTGAGGATCAAGTTGAACGAACCAAATCTGGTTATAAAGAAGCTGCTCCTCCTATTGATAGTGTCTTGATTGGAACTACACCATTGACTCAAGAGGAAATAGACAACAAGGCAAACATGACATATGGTGAAGGGAGAATAGAGGACGTATCAAGAGATGATGCTGAGTGCCAGGAGTATAACAGATGTCATAGCTCCAAGTCTGATGATGCTGGTACAAGTAAAAGTGGAGTTAATGATGTGACCAAGAATGAGGCCAAAGCTCCTGTGTCGGAGATAAAGCTGAAACAGTATCCTAAAATTGAGACTCGATACTTCAAGGTTGTTGATGAAGTGAAACGGAAAAAGGTGATCTTGACGACACAGCCTGAGGGGAAGATCTTTATGACGTCTGGATCAATGTTTGAACAAGAACCAGATATTGGATATGACTTACCATCCTTCTCCTCAAAGTTCAAGGGAATAACCGATGGAGTGATTGAAGATCAATGTAGGGAGGAATTCATTGTTTTGTTTAGTTAACTTGTCTAGATTAGTTTCTATGTAATTTTGGTCTTTAGGGTTGCTAGCGAAACTACCGAGCGAAACTGTTGTTTCGCTCGGTATCTAGTTTAGACTGACTCAGTGACAGTTTCGCCTGGCCAGCGAAACTACCAGCGAAACTGTCTACTGATGTGTATATATTGTCGCCTTTGTGCACCATCTTGTAACCTTTGCAACTTTGAGAACCCTAATACTGAAATCTGATTATTGGTAAGTTTGGTGAAGGCTAGGAGCATTTCATATCATCTTTGTAGCTTGTTTTCATCTCTTATCATTCCTTTGGTTCAAGTTGTGATTGTTCAATACTAGAAATCTATTTTAGCTATTGGAAATCATTTATTGTTGATATTTCATTGTTTTTCTTCTCAAAACATCATCATTAGCACCGATTAAGATCAGTGAGGACCAACAATATGGTATCAGAGCCTTTGTGCTCTTGATTTTTGATGTTTTTGAGTGTTTTTGGGTAAAACTTTTGAAAATCTATTTGAATCTGAAATCTGATTGTTTTGGACTGAAAACTAGTTGTATTTTGTGCGTTTTGATGTTCTGAAGCTTATGCAATCAACTGATCATTGTTTCATAGTGATTTGGGTTGATTGTTGATCATTTCTTCTTCAAAAAGAGGGTTTTCTGTTCTGGGCGAAACTGCTGATTATTCAGCGAAATTGTGCCTTCAGACAGCGAAACTATCAAGCGAATTTGTAGTTTCTCTGCGAAACTACCGGGCGAAACTATTCTTTCGCCCTAAATCCGAAGCGAAACTATTGACATTTTTCTTGAACGAAAGTTCAAACCAGTTTCCAGCGAAACTAGCTAGCAAAACTGTGTGTCATCGGGTATTTTCGAGCGAAAGTGCTGCTCGTGCATACAGCGAAACTAGTTGGCGAAATTGCTGAATTGGTTCATTGTTCCCAAGCGAAACTGCTGGCGAAATTTTAAGTTCCAGCGAAATTATTCAGGATTTCCGAGCGAAATTGCTGGCGAAACTATCTCTTCCAGCGAAACTAATCAGATTGTCTTGTTCCTTGTTTGTTTGTGTCTTTCTTATTTCAGGCTGATTTAAGATGGCATCAGGTACCAATGTTAGTGACACTGAAAGCATTGCTCCAAACCGACCACCAAGGCTGATCAACGGAGACAATTTTGAAGATTGGAAACGATGTCTGAAATCGTTCTTTCTGTACACCGATTACAATCAATGGTTGTCGATCGTCGACGGACCTCATGTTCCAACCATCACTACTGGTGAAGTAACCCAGATCAACACCAAGCCATCTTCCTTTTCTGAGAAGGATTTGAAACTTATTGATCGAGATCAAAAAGCTCTTGGTGCTCTTTCTCTATGCCTGTCGCAAGAAATCTACAATCGTTTCGCTGAGCACACTGATGCAAAAAGCTTGTTTGATGCTCTTTGTGAGTTTTATGACGGTAATGAAGACCTTGTGAAGGACAAAGAAGCCCAAGCCACTAAAGAATTCAATTCATTCACAAGCATGAAGAATGAAAAATTAATTGATTTGACAAACCGCTTCCTGACTGTGTCAAGCAATCTGAAGAAATATGATTCGAAACTCACTAACTCTGAACAAATCAAGAAGCTGCTGGATGCTCTTCCACCCGAGTGGAGCATTCAGGTTCGTATGCTAAAACAAGAAAGAGGTTTCTTCGATTATAAGCTTATGGATGTAATTAACAAGCTTAAATCTTTTGAGTTGGATGTTCAAAGGAGAGAGTACAATCAAACCATGGGTCCTACTAAAGTCTATTCTCCGAATTCGGCTCTCATCTCAGCTGTTACACCCAAAGGAGCCTCATCTCAAATTCAATCTGCTTATCTTGGATCTGGTTCATCCTCAACTGCTTCTGCCGCTGCTCAGCAAACATCCCAGATCTCACCCGAATACATGGGATTGTTCTCTTTGTTTACCAATAGTTATCAAGCTTTCGCTGCTGGAGAACTTCAAGGTTCGACTCTGACTGCTGAGGATATGTACCAAGTTGATCCAGATGATTTGGAAGAAACTGACCTAAAATGGCAAATGGCCATGTTGACTGTTCGTGCTAGAAAATTCTTCGAACGTATTGGGAGAAACACCTTCAAGAATCAAAATGGAAGAGTTGGTTTCGATAAGGCTAAGCTTAGATGCTACAATTGTAAGCAACTTGGCCATTTCAAAAGAGAATGCCCAAGTCCAATTGTTACTGAACCGACTTCTGAGCCTGCAACTCGTGTCATTCCTATCACCGACAAAGCTGAAGCCAAGCCAACCAAAGAAGTGGCTCTTCTGACTAACTTTGACTGGAGTTCGGAGGTCTCTGAAGCTGAGGAAGCCATAAATCAAGCTCTTGCGGCTCAAATTCATGAACAAAGCAATGATCACACAGTTAACAACTGTGGGAAGGAAGAAGCTAAGAAGAAGATGAATGAGAAAACTGCAAGCACACCCGTGTGCACATGTGAAAAAGCTCTTGCTGCTGAAAAGGTTATAATGGATCTCTCATATGAATCTGTTCAAGATATGTGCTCTCATCCTTGTAGAATTCGTTTGTTCGGCATCTACAAGGCCAATCGATTGTTGATTGACACCAACAACGAATTAAAAACCATGAACACCCAATTAAAAGAAAATGAAGCAAAATATTTTGTGAAATTAAATGAGGCAATGCATGAAAATGAACATTTAAAACAAACTCTTCTTGCAAAAAATGTTGAGATAAACATGCTTTCTGAAAGAGTTACATTAGCCCAATTTGAAACCTCTCAACTTCAGACTAAGTTAGATAGATGGACCGTTTCTCAAATGAAAGTTGAAGAGATGCTCGTTAAACAACGAGGAGCTAAAATAAAAACCGGAATAGGTTTGGAGAACAATGGGAATGTGTTTCCTAAGGTTTATCCTCCTCCTAGCACGCATTGTTATTCACCTACTCCGAAACCTCATCCCTTAAATGATTTAATTCCTAGTGATGCTAACAGTCTGCATGCAGGTCTAGAAGGAGTGAACCATAAGGAGATCAGGGAGGATTATGATAATGGATATGGTAACACAAGTGGGCTTGGACGCGGTAGTCTTAATTCTAAGGAGTCTGTTTCAAGTAGTAGTTCTAATTCCAAGAAGTTTAGCTCAGATAGTAGTGTAGCTAGTAGTTGTTCTTCTTTAGATAGTAGTAGTGATGAGTCAGCGTCTGTTAATCAAGAAAATTTTATTTCAAATGAAAATGATCAATGTCATGCAAGTACATCTCAAAACTGCTTCAACAAATTTCTTTCTAATCCAATTCCTTCTTTCACACCAATACGAATTTCAAAACCTACAGAAATTCATGTTTCTCAAAAGAAGAAATCATCGTTAAAAACTAATGCTAAGATTTCAACTGATAAAACAAAGATGGATTTTGAAACCAACAGTGATTCTGATTCTAACACATCAGATTGTGAGGAGGAAAGGCTTTCAGAAACTTCCTCCTGCACAAGTCACAAATCTCACTGTTTCAGATGTGGTAAGGATGATCATGTCGTTAAACATCGCAAAGAGAAATTAAATCGAACAAACCATGATAGATCCTTTGGCCACAAGGTAACCAGTTTTGTAAAACAATTCCTTGGGGGAAAACAGAAAGTTACAAATCCCGGAAATGCAAAAGTCTGGGTACCCGTTATTAAGTAATTTCTTGTCTTGTATTGCCAGGCACTCCCGAAGAACTCTACAAATAGCTATTGGCATATTGATTCGGGATGCTCTCGGCATATGACTGGGTTGAAAGACCTGCTTACCAACTACAGGATCGTGGATGGTGGAGTTGTTTCTTTTGCAGGTGATAAGAGGGGTGGAAAGATGGTTGGTCAAGGAGATGTGTCATATGGATCTCTTACTTTGGAGCAAGTCAATTATGTTCCCAAATTGCAGTTTAATCTTCTAAGTGTGTCACAAATCTGTGACAAGGATATTCCTGTGCTATTCAAATCCAATGAATGTTTATTTCTGAAGCCGGGATTCAAAGTGCCCGAAGAGATGGTGGCAATGCGTGCACCTCGCATCAATGACACATATCTGCTGAATATGAAATCCACTGCATCTCACTCTTCGTCCATGACTTGTTTACTTTCAAAAGCTTCTGTATCTGAATGCTTCCTGTGGCATAGACGTTTAGGACACATAAACTTCAAAATTTTAAATAATCTTGTCAAAAACAATTTGGTCCGAGGTCTTCCATTCAAAGATTTTTCTATCGTTGAAAAATGTCTTTCATGTGCCTAAGGAAAACAACATAAAAAGCCACATAAGCCAAAAGTGGAAAATTCTATTTCAAGTCCTTTAGAATTGCTTCACACTGATTTATTTGGACCTATTAGTGTTCAAAGTCTGGGAAAAAGGTCTTACTGTCTTGTTGTTACTGATGATTATTCCAGGTACTCTTGGGTTAGGTTCTTGAAGCAAAAGAGTGACACGACTGAAGCTTTACAGAATATTATCATGTCCATGGAAAGCTCAAGAAGTAAGAAAGTCAAGGCAATCAGAAGCGACAATGGAACTGAGTTTCGTAATCAGATCTTTGACTCTTTCTGTGCAAACAAAGGGATTCTTCGACAATACAGTGCTGCAAGAACTCCGCAGCAGAATGGTGTTGCTGAGAGAAAGAATCGCACACTCGTGGAAGCTGCTCGTACAATGCTGATTGAGTCAAAGTTGCCGATTATCTTCTGGGCTGAAGCCGTGAACTGTGCATCTTATGTGCTGAACCGTGTACTAATCGTGAAAGATAAGATGAAGACGTCATATGAGCTGTATCATGGAAGGAAGCCACTGATCGATTTCTTCAAGCCGTTTGGATGTTCGTGCACATTGCTGAATACCGAAGCTCAAATTACGAAATTTGGAGCCGTATCTGATGAATGTTTCTTTATGGGGTATTCTTCTTCTCAAAAAGCTTATAGAGTTTATAACAAACGTACTCGCATTGTGCAGGAATCTTACTATGTTGACTGGCAAGAATCAAACACTCCCAACACCGGGTCTGGACCAGAATGGTTTTATGATTCAGACACTCTGTTCAAGTCATTCAATCTTCCTATCCTTGCTGAAGCAAATGATAATCCTCCTCTCGTGGTTATCACCCCTCACTCCGAAATTCAACAAAACCCATCCTCACCCTCACAGCCTACGCATCAACCCGACTGTCCATTTTCCTCTCATGAATTATCCCATCAAACCTCCGAACCCGCTCCCCTCAACATTGACTCAAATTTCAAAACCATAAAAGATCATCCGCATGACCTCGTCATTGGTTCTATTACGGATGGAGTGAGGACTCGTCATCAGTCTGGATTGATCAATGAATGCTTGTTCGCGTGTTTTCTGTCTCAGATCGTTCCTAAAAATGTAGAGGAAGCTTTAGCAGATCCAAGTTGGGTGGACTCTATGCAGTCTGAGCTACAACAGTTTAGAAAGCTGAAGGTTTGGCAACTCGTGGATCTTCCAGAAAACAAGGTTCCAATTGGTACAAAGTGGGTTTTCAGGAACAAACCAGATGATAGAGGTGTCGTGATCAGAAACAAGTCAAGACTCGTGGTTCAAGGTTTCTATCAAGAAGAAGGCATTGACTACACAGAAGTGTTTGCACCGGTTGCACGCATTGAGGCCATTCGTATTTTCTTGGCTCATGCTGCACACAAAAATTTCAAGGTGTTTCAAATGGACGTTAAGTGCGCGTTCTTATATGGGGATATCGATGAAGAAATCTACGTGAATCAACCTCCAGGCTTCGAAGACCATGAATTTCCTGACAAAGTGTACAAGCTCGACAAATCTCTCTACGGTTTACATCAGGCTCCCAGAATTTGGTACGAGACTTTGACGCAATATCTTTTGGGTAGAGGCTTTACACGTGGCTCCATTGACATGACGTTATTCAAGAAAGAGGTCAACGGTGAAGTGCTGATCGTTCAAGTATATGTAGACGACATAATCTTTGGGTCAACAAATGAGAAGCTATGTCGTGAGTTTGAAGAAGTGATGAAAGAAAAATTTGAAATGAGTATGATGGGGGAAATGTGTTTCTTTCTTGGCTTGCAGGTGGAACAAAAACCAGATGGCATTCTCATTCATCAAGAGAAGTACATTCTGGAAATTCTGAAGAAATACAAGATGAACGACGCGTCTGCTGAACTCACCCCTTTCACATCTCAGACATGTTTAACTCCCAACAGTCAAGGAAAGCCGGTCGACCCCAAGTATTATAGATCAATGATTGGGTCTCTTATGTATCTCACAGCCAGTCGTCCGGACATCACATTTGCCGTATGCTACTGTGCTCGTTATCAGGCTGACCCAAGGGAATCTCATGAAAAGGCTGTCAAGCGAATTTTTCGTTATTTGAAGGGTTCATCAAGATTGGGTCTTTGGTATCCTAGGGGTGGAAGCTTTGAACTTAACTCTTATTCCGACAGTGATCACGGAGGATGCAAGCTCGATCGAAAGTCAGTTTCTGGAGGATGCCAGTTTCTGGGGGAATGCTTGGTTTCATGGCAAAGCAAAAAAAACAAACAACCGTCTCTTTATCAACAGGTGAAGCTGAGTACATCGCTGCCTCAAGTTGCTGTTGTCAAGTGCTATGGATTCAACACCAGATGATGGATTATGGAATCAACTTCCTTCATACTCCGCTGTTCTGTGACAACGAAGCCGCTGTGGGAATCTCCAAGAATCCGATTCATCATACAAGAACGAAGCACATCGAAACCAGGGTTCATGCAATCCGTGACGCTCAGGAAAAAGGGTTTATCGATGTTATTCCTATTGAAACCAAGGCCCAGAAAGCTGATATTTTTACAAAAACCTTTGATAAACCCCGCTTTTATGAGCTTATTAAAATGCTGGGCATGATTTCTTTTTAAATAAAAAAAAATTTAAATTAAAATTTTTGTACATATTCTTTTAACTTTGTTTTATTTTAAATTTGTCTTATTTAGATCTGCTTGCTAATTTCTCGTTGTCTTGAAACAGGTGGCTGTCACAGTTAAGCGTGTTGTTTGGCTAAATCTCAAAATTCAAGAAATCAATGATAACGTCATCTACATTCACATGATTTCTGGCCAATCATCACTCGACATGATCCAGGGAGTACTTTCGTTACATTTACCTTGCATTTCTCTCATAACTACTACTAATGTCTTTATTGCTATCTTGTGGGGGAATTTGTGGGTAAATCACTCTAAACCTGCTTTCATCTCATGAAATCTTTCTCAACTCATCTCCTTTCTCTCATGCATTCGAAAAGGGTTCCTTGTCAAAATATTTTCTTCGAACGTGTCTCCTTTCAAGAGTTTTTCAAATTTGTGTCAAGTATCGATCGAATCATTTTGTTTTCTGTTTTTTTTTAATTTGCTTATTGAAAATCCAAAAATAGAGTATTTGTGGTTTTTGGGGGAAAAATAAACTAATCTGAAAATTCAAAAAAAAAGAAAGAGAAATTGAAAAATGAGAAATTGATCCGACCTTGTGAGAAATGATAATACATCAACATGCGTTATCTGCCATGGATAGAGTAGAAATAAAAGCTGTATTGTGCTTGTATGATCTTTGGGTGTGCATGACTAATATGATATCTATGAGTAGGATATAAACATAAAGCTTGCCTGATATACTCTAGTTTTCATTTCTTGATAAGTGTTGCAAAGATTCTGAAATTAAGAGATGTTCTGATGTACGCATGCTTTGCAAATAAGGCTTTATGCCATTTTTTTTACACTCAACTCAGTGGGTCTTCTTTGCGTGCTTTTGAGGCCGACCTGATCACCTGCTGATTGAGTTTCTGCTTTATTTTCTTGGTGTTTAGTATATATCATCGGACTTTCTCTGCGTGCCGATAAGGCCGACCTGATTGTTGTTGATATATACGTCTTCTGCTTTATTTTTCTTTTTTATTTTCCTAAGTGCATCGGGCTTTCTCTGCGTGCTTTGCGGCCGACCTGATTGCTGTTCACTTAGGGTTCTGCTTTATTTTTGCATGAAACATCATGAACGTATATCTCATTTTAAAAGGATAAAAGAAAAATCAAGATGAATATGATGATTTGTTAACTTCTTTGATAGAGTGAGGCTGAGTGATCAGTGCTTGATTAATACACCTTAAGCATATCCAAAAATGTTAAATACTATTAGTGCATGCTTAATATCAATGTGATGCATTCGGGATCTACTTGACTTGCATGCTGATTAAGTTTGAAATTGAAATGTGTATGATGCGTACTGGTTGATATGATCTCACGTCTGGATCTTTCTCAAAATTAAAATAGAGTTTGCTTGTACAGTTGTTTTACTTTATTTGAAAAGCTCTAAAAGATTTTCTTTCTGCGTTATTTTTGATAAGATCGATACTTTGTGAATAGTATGATAATTTGTGTGAGTTTGTCGGCATTTCAAAAGTTCAAAATCTGAAATGGGTCAAAATTGAAATTTTAGGGTTTTTAGCGAAACTACTGTTTCGCCTGCTTAGTTTCGCCGTATGCGCTTACAGCGAACTTATACTTTCGTTATCGGCGAAATTAATCTGATTGATCAATGGGTCGAGCGAATCTGCTCTTTCGCTCTGGCGAAACTACTGTTTCGCCGAGCGAAACTACGGGCGAAACTGTCCTTGTATTTATGCCCGTCACCGAGAATCTCGGTCATTTTACTCAAAACCCTAGAAAACCTGTAAACCTCTTAACCAACTCGCGAAACTTAACTTCGCTAAACTGTTTCATTCTATTCCCCTTCTACCCGATAATCGGTTAAGGTAAAACTTTTTTCTGGTCATTTCTCATGGGTTTCAATCCAAACTTCACCGTTTTTGGAGGTTTAAAGAGATTCGGCGCTTAAAAAGGAATCATCAGCTACTTTTCTGATGTTAAAACCGCTTTTGAACCTACATTACACTTGTTTAAACGTTTTAGGTGTTCGCTGTTGATTCTGATTGCAAAAACCTGCTTAAATTCGTTTTTCGGAAATTTGAATTCGCACAGTCGCGTCCAGCGAAACTGCGAGTTCATTCAGCGAAACTGAACGAAAGTTCATTTGTCACGAGCGAAACTGTTCAGCGATTATGCCCAAAATTCGCTGACAGTGTCGCCGTGATTCCCAGCGAAACTGCTGTTTCGCCATCGGCGAAACTACAGTCTCGCAGCGAAACTGCAGTTTCTCGGCGAAACTAACCTAATCAGTGTCGCTTCGACCAATGCCGCGAATCTACTTGTTTCGCAGTGTGCGACACTATGGTTCTTAGCGAAACTATTGTTTCGCAGCGAAGTTACCATTTTTTTTATTTAATTTTAATTTAATTTAATTTAATTCATTTTTTTATTATTTAAATTTAATTTAATTTTAAAATTCATTTTAACTCACAAAATTTCGGTTTCACCTGCAGAAAAATGTCCGCCTTAAAGCACGAGCCGCGAAGTAATGTAACTGCGTATCTGGATGATAGATCTGAGAAGGCTATCGGTTTCAGAGATTGCATTGCGTGGCTGAAAAGGTCATGCATTTTTCATGCAATTTCTCACATGCCGATCATCGACGACAGGCACATTAGAGAATTCTGGCTGACAGCTGAGTATGATGTTAAAGCTAAACCTGAATGTATTCGAGCGAAGGTCATGCAGAAAAATATTGTGATCACAATGAAGACCATTGCTGAAGCTCTTAAGCTCGAGGAGGATGTCGGTGATGTAACCAAGTTGAATGATTTAGATGTGTTGAGAGGTTTTGAGAAAGAGATGGGATATGAAGGTGGTGAGCTGTGGAAGACCAAGAAAGAGATTAAAAAGTCCTTAATGTCTAAGGAATGGAGATATATCGCACATGTCTTCATTTCCTGCATAGACGACAGAAAAGGTGGGTCTGACGGTTTGAATCTGAATTGGGCAGAGGCCATGCTGTTAGTATGTAAAGGAAAGAAAGCAAACATTCCTCAAAGAATCTTTGAAGCAATGGTTTCTAACATCCAAGCTTTGAAGAAGTCAAGATGGTTGTTTTACCCAAGGTTTTTGGAGATGATCATTGAGCACCTCGAGCCGGAATTGCCTAAGCTGGGGGTGGCTCTTATTGTTAACCCAATGCACCCAAGAATCTTCTCCGACTGTGCTGCCAAGAGACCAGATTTCTCTGGATACACTACATACTTGATGAAGCATATGTATCCAGAGAAAAGGTATGATTACATTACAAAACTGATTGAAGATGAGAAAAAGAGGAGAACTGATGGAAAGGAGAGTGAAAATGTAAAAGGAAAGAGGAAGCAGTATGTTAGAAGCTCAGGAAAAGAACCTGCTGATGAAATAGAAGATGAACTTGAAAACCTGGCACAACAAAGAAAGAAATCAAAAGAAAAACAGAGTGCACCAACAGAAGAAGAGGTAAGGGCATCTAAGAAAAGAAGGGTAGATCCCAGATCTGAGTTAGATGAAGATGTTATCCGCAATGTAAACACCTCTCTGACAAATGAACTTGGAATGATTAAGACAAAGCTGGTGAACTCAGAGATCAGAGAAAAAGAAAAAGATAAGCAAATCCTGAACATGAATGAGATTATCGTAAAACAATCTTCTCTGATCAAAACTTTGATGATAGAATTGAATGAAATCAAGAGGCATCTGAACTTGCCAAACCAAATGAGTGAAGCTGAGATTAATTCAATGACTGACTTCACAAGGTTTACAACTGAAGAAGCTGGTGGGAGTGGTGCTGGTGGAAATGATGAGGCCGGTGGAAGTGGTGCTCCTAATGAAGAAGATTTGGAAGCCATCAACGTAAGCGATGTAAATCTCTACAGTTTTGAAACAGAGAAACAACCTGAGATCGTCCAGGCTCAATTTCTCCATCGTATTGACGAAAGCGATGACGAGGCTGAAGTGGATGATAATACAGAGCCTGAAAGTTACTCTTTGAAAGAAAATTCTCTTACATATCAAGCTAAGATTAGCTCTGTAAGCGAGGAAGTCATTGATCTAAAAAGAGAAGAATGGTTCACTAAGCCGGAGATTGAAGATCAGACCCCTCCTTTTCAAAATATCTCACATCCAAGAAGGAAAGATTCTGATAGGTACATCATAAGCTGGAAGTTCAATACTGATGTTCATGCCTTTATGATTAAGAGAAGAGGGGGTAGCATCTCCTATATTCGCAAACGTGATAGTTTCAAGACCTTGCCCAGATGGGATCTGAGGAGGTTGGCAGAGCTCCCCCTCATCGATGAAGACAAAAGCATAAGGGCTGGAAATTTGAGAATGATGCTTCAGCAAGCCGCAACAGACGACTTTGTATCTTTTGGGTATATGAAAGGTCAAAGGATGAAGTCAAAGACTGAAATCGATGAAGTGACCGGAAAGCCTAAGGTTTATTTGAAGTTCAAACCGGCTAAAACTATGAGCAGGATTAGAATCCCGGATCAACAGATGTCAAGGCTGCAAACATTCAAGAAATGGTTCTATGACAATCAATCCGGTGAAGCTGTTATAAGAATTGGAGAAGATGCGGAGATAAGATTGTTTGATCCAATGGAAGTCCTTTCTTTTAGCAACGATGACTTAAAGACCTTGTGCGAGAATCCTATCAGATATGGGGCTGGAGATGACACTGCAGAAGAGGCAAACTTGTTTGTGAGGGTTGCCAACAAAGCCCGGGGAATTATTAAAGAAATCAAGGATTTAGCACTGAAAGTAAGGGCTGGTGAAGATAAAATGGAAGAGGATAGGGACTTGGCAAATCAGATGACCAAATCATGGAGCGGTCTTGGAGAATCTATTGATCAAGTTGAAAAACCTGCTGAATCCCCAGTTGCTAATGAGCCAATGGTTGTGGGGGAATCAGAGGCTGAAATCCCCGTTGCTGATGGATCTACTGTTTTGGGGGAACCGGAGTCTACAGATTTGAATGAAGCCGGAGCTGATGAGTGAAGATTATGAGGCTGAATCCCTCCCTAGGGGGAATATTGAAGATCAATGTAGGGAGGAATTCATTGTTTTGTTTAGTTAACTTGTCTAGATTAGTTTCTATGTAATTTTGGTCTTTATGGTTGCTAGCGAAACTACCGAGCGAAACTGTTGTTTCGCTCGGTATCTAGTTTAGACTGACTCAGTGACAGTTTCGCCTGGCCAGCGAAACTACCAGCGAAATTGTCTACTGATGTGTATATATTGTCGCCTTTGTGCACCATCTTGTAACCTTTGCAACTTTGAGAACCCTAATACTGAAATCTGATTATTGGTAAGTTTGGTGAAGGCTAGGAGCATTTCATATCATCTTTGTAGCTTGTTTTCATCTCTTATCATTCCTTTGGTTCAAGTTGTGATTGTTCAATACTAGAAATCTATTTTAGCTATTGGAAATCATTTATTGTTGACATTTCATTGTTTTTCTTCTCAAAACATCATCATTAGCACTGATTAAGATCAGTGAGGACCAACAGTGATAAGTAAAGCTGAAGTTGAGAGGCCAAAGATCATCATCAAGCATCCGAGTATGAAACCAACAGCTGGAGTGAAGAATGAAAAACTCAAGGGAGTAGCTGTGTCTCCCATTTCTTCAGTTGGATCATGCTGTTGCCGTTGTAATTGCAAGAATGGTGCTTCAACGTCAAAGAATCAAGGAAGCACAAAGACAGAAAGGACATGTTCGACACAGGCTTCGACAAACCAGCAGAAAGTCAAATCTGAAGCTGCAGTCAAAGCAAAGAAGCAGACACAAGGCAAACCAGCTCCATATCAGCCACCAAAGACAAATGGGTACACGTCTGACTTCTATCTAAAGAAGCAGACTTGCTTTAATTGTGGCATCGCTGGTCATATTGCTAGAAACTGTCTTTACCACCCCTATGAACCCTATTATCCGAAAACTCAAAGGGTTTCATCTCAGGAGTCTGTAAAGTCTAAGCCGATGATGGTGCAAAAACCTAAGGCAATGAAGACTGTTACTCTTAAGGTTAAACCCTCTGATCAACATTGGGATGCTGCCAAAGCTGAAAGAAAATCTTTAAATCAAAACAACAGCTTTCCAAGTTACCAAAATTTCCAAAAACAGGTGAAAAAACCGTTTTCAAAACAGCCAAAGTCTGAAAAACCCATAGTTACCCCTCCCAAAGTAACTAAAACTGTTTTGAAAAATGATTCTAAAATGAAGAAGGTTGAAATACCTAAAGTCACAACTCCAAAGGTGGCTAAAACAAAAACTGTTTTGAAAAATGAATCTAAAACGACGAAGGTTGAAATACCTAAAGTCACAACTCCAAAAGTGACTAAAACAAATGTTAAATCACCTGGAACTTGGAAACCAAAAATCAAGGCAGCTCTATTCCAACTTCCTGATTTTTCAAAGGGGATGTTCTTACAAAAAGTATCTTTTATTGATTCCTCAGGTGTACCCAGAAAAACAATGGCCTGGGTACCATTAGCTAACTAATCTCTCACTCTGTGCAGGAACGATCAAGGAGGATTATCACTAACGTTTTTATTACTAATTTGTTTGTTGATAAGTGATTGTTCCAGGCACAGTTTAAGAGACGTATCTTCATGTAATGTCAAGTAATCTATACAATGGAAGGTATGTCTCTTTGAGAGGTAAAATGTCAAAATCAGCATGAAAGGTACTGTTCTTAACTTGGTTGTTTGAATGATGAGGCAGCAAAGGGTCTTTTGAGTCAAACCTATTTCATTAAAGTTTCAATTAAGCTGTTGATTGATTATGTGTTTGACTTCAAATGCAATGCAGTGTGCATGTCATGAAATCCAATTTTCTAAAATTTTCAAATCAATACTTTGAAAGTTAGCTTGGCCAGATTTTGTGTTTTGTTCTTTTAAGTGTGTTTGTGTGTTTTATTTGTTTGTTTGTTTATAAAAAAAGTTAAAAAAAAAGAAAGAAAAATGATGTTTACAAGATTGTGACATTAAAAATCAAAAAGCAAGGGGAAGAAATGGAAAAGATGAAAATGTTGACCCCTCAAAAATAGTGTGCTTTTCAATTTTTAATTGTTTGTGTCTTATTTCTGAGAAGTTTAGGGGAAGTAAAATGAATGTCCGGGTTGGAGATGACTGACACGCGTAAGACGGAAGTGAAAGGCAAGCTCCACGGTGATATGCTCGGTAGGCTCGACCTAAACTTATGACCTCCAATGTAAGTGCAGTGAACTTAAAAGATATATATGTTTAGTTTCCCATCCCAGGTTGCATGGTTTAAGAGACTGAGTCCCGACAAAAATGTGTTGAGAGTGGTAATTACCTAGTATTCACTCTCTCACACGCCATGTCTCTGCTGTCATGACTACACCACATAATAAAAAGAAAAGAAAAAGAAATGAAAAAGAAATGAAAAAAAATGAAAAAGAAAAGAAAATGAAAAATAATCACTCAGTTGGTCTTCTTTGCGTGCTTAGCGGCCGATCTGATCACCAACTGATGGTTAATGAAATAAGTGGTAGTCATAACGGTGTTGCATGGTTCCTCAAGTTAGGGGTTTGTGAATCCTCAATAAACTCTGAGGCTGGGTAGGTTTTGCTGTGTACGCTTGGGTGTGGGGACAATTAAACATGACGGTAATATTGTACTATATTAAGCATGACGCATTCGGTTGGGATTAAACGGGTTTGAGTTTAAAGTGGACAAGCATACCGGCAATCACCTGGACTAGTCGAGTAACTGAAGCTGAAAATGGTTCCTCAGTCAGATTCATACGGTTTGATCCCTTGTAAACTTTCTCATGTTTGGTTTGGTAAGTATTTGTTTAGTTTTTATCTTTCGTGTGTGAGTCGTTAAGTTCTTTTTGGTGTGTTTTCGTCTTGGCCAGGTTGATTTGAGAAGTCAAAATATGTTTTTCATGGGTTTTAATGCATGACAATATGCCCCCGACAGATCTTGCCAAATTTTTAGGGGAAGGAGTATGGGATAATAAGTATTATCCGAAGGGAACTCGAGGATGATACTTATTATCTAATGGAAAAGACTTCCTCCGTCAGATCTTGACAAATTTTTAGGGGAAGGAGGGAGGATAATAAGTATTATCCGAAAAGACTTCCATAATACATAGTATCCGAAGGGAACTCGAGGATAATATGTATTATCTCAGGGGAAATCCTTAGCTGAGGGGAAGTAATCAGCTAAGGGGAAGTCTTTAGAGGTCTTGGGTTCAGGGGAACTTTATTATCATCAACAGGTGATAACTGGGTTTTTTACAATGTTAATTACCTTCTAACCCAAAGACCAGTCATCAAATGTCTGGTGGAGTATATTTTTTCAAATGTGTGTCAGACAGGTTGATGATAGAAAGATGCTGCTGCTGCTGCTCAATGTTAAAGAACCAGCCGGACAAGACTACCATCTGAATAAGCAAGTGTTCAGGGGAAATTGTTGGTTTCTTTACAAGCTTCTAAAAGATTATCAAAGAAGATGTTCACAAGCTTAGGGGAAGCAGAACACTTCAAGTCTCGTTGAAGAAAGTGATGCAGAGAGCAGTCAGAGATCATGAAGATCCAAGTTCAACAATCAAATTCTTCAAAGTTTGGGGTTTTCAAAATTTCAACCCTCTAATTTTTGAAGATTCAAGACAGTTACCGAAGATTCAGCAAGAACCAGTTCATTCATGAGAAGCAAGTCAATGAGAATCCTCCATCTCATTAACTTGTTCATTTTCAAGAAGTTCAAGCTGATGCTGATCAAGAGGAAGTCCCAAGTGCCCGTTATGAAACCCAATGAAGATTTCTGCGGAAAGAATCTTCATCAGCATCTTTGCCAGCCAGTCAAGAAGAAGATTTTCAAATATCGAAGACATTTAATATCACAAGCCTAGGGGAAGATTGTAGAGGCTAGATTATGAGGCTTGTAATATTAAATAGTTTGGGCTGGGCTTAGTGGGTTTCATTAGATTAGTAGGCTAGTTTTATTATTATGTTTAGGCTAGTTTACTATTGGATATGAGCATGGGCTTGGGTTTATGATTAGGGTTTAAGAGCCCAATAGTAAACTCATGGGATGGCTATATAAACCCCATGAGTTTACTATTCAAAGGGGCTTGATTACGATTTCTAGAGAGAGAAGAGGGTTTACGATTACGGTTTTGTACTCGACAAGTTTACTTGTGTGCAAAGTTCAAGTGTTTTTACTGTTTAATCATCGTATTCTTCGGGTTTCTTCTCTTCTCTATCTTGAATCAATCATAAACGAGGATTCCGCACTCGTTGGTGATATCAATATCGTGTTTTGGTAGATTTTCCGGACCTACAAAGTTGTTGGAGACATTGAAATATAATTATTCTATAAAATCCATTAAAAATTATAAAACTCATTGCTGAGTTTTTAAACTTACTCTTGTGTTTAAAATTACAACTTTAAAAGTTGATGTTCTATAGAACTCAATAAAAATTATAAAACTCACTACAAATTATAAAACTCACTATTAAGTTTAAAACTCAGTGTTGTGTTTAAAAGTCATTGTTTTAAAGCTAAGTGCAACTTAAAAAATCGTCATTCTATAAAACTCACTGAAAATTGTAACTTTCAAATAAAAAGAAAATAAAGAAAAACCTAAAAATACTAGAAATAAACCATAAATTAAAATATAAAGATAGAAATATGACACATTACAAATTAACAAACAAAAAAAAAAGATTAAAATGAATGTCTAGTGTCCAATAATTTTTTTAACAACAATTATATTCCAATGTCTCTGAAAAAACAAGTTATCCCCGTGGATAATTGCCGCCAAATCAGATAGAGAATAGTAATGGAGAAATATAATGATTCAAGTAGGAATGTTAGATTTCATTGATTTTCTAGAGAGAGAAAGTTTACAGACGCAAGTGCAATATAGAAATTACAAATGACATTCGACCCCTAACCTATGAAATTCTTCGAGTATTTATAGGCCTCGGTCTTGATCCGTTAGCCTCGCATCTGCATCATAGCATCTGCCAGTATCCTGCAAAACACTTCCACCAGAAGCATATCCGAAGGACTTAGAAGTAAATAATTGGATGTGTATAACACATCCAGATCATCCTTTACTTCATCAAATCCCCCAAGTCTATTAAGTGAAAAACTGAAATGACTTATATTGAATTCAAAGAGTCTCTTACACATCCGACACATAAACACTTCATCAATTGCGCGTGACAAATCCCCGTACTGATTCTGTTACCCATCACATCAATCAGTTATTGATAGGAATCCTGTCAAATTTTAAAAACTTAAAAGCTTTACCTTTCCATTATTACCCTTGAACAAAACCGTTTTTTATCAGCCTATTTATAAACCCATTTACTCCCCCAAAAATTTGTACCCAAAAAACCCGCAACTTGATTCCAGCGTTCTAGCATCATCTTCTTCACGAACCAAACCTCCCAGGTCAGTTTTCCTTCTTCTATTCTCTTCTTTCATTCAGTTCTTATGGAAGCCCCCAAAAAACCTTCTTCGAAACACAATCTACCCATTTCTTTTCCGAAAATCACTCAAGAAGATTTAGATGCTTTTGTGAAAGAATTTCATATCCCTAAAAATTTGAACCTTGTTCTTGGCATCGATAATAAACCCATTCATCCATTCCCAGATGGAAAATTTGGACTTTATCTAGATTCAATTCGACTATCGAACTACAAGATTCCATTTACCCCTTTTCTGTTTGAAGCCCTAAACGTTTTTGAGATTCACTTCTCTCAATGCAACCCCCTGCTTTGGCTATCCTCAATCATTTTAAACTAACATGTCGTGCCCTCAACATGACCCCCCAACTGATCTTTTCCATGCATTCTATCGCCTAACAATGTCCGGTGACTGGTATACCTTTGAAAAGAGAAGGGATATCACACCATTGTGTACCAAAAAATCTTCCTCAAACCGTCATTGGAAAGAACAGTCTTGCTTTCTCGACAACACATGTCTTCCCCCAAACATGCAATCGCGAGATCCTCGAATAACAGTTCGAGATGCTATACCTTCCAAAAAAGACATAAACCAACAAGCCTATGAATCCATCAGTAAATTCATCCATCCAATTCGAAAAATCCCTGAAGAAACGCTTGTGATCACAAAAATTAGTAACCACTGGTTTCGCCACCACTTGCGACCTACCATTCTTCTTGGAAAAGAAAGTGCGTAAAACATCAAACTTTTTAATCGGCATTATATACTTATCTCTTTCTTATTATTATTTAACTTTTATCCCTTTGTTTTGCTCCCTTACAGCGATGGATCTAGCAGGTGCACTTCGTCTAAAGGATTTTAATCAGATCCGATTCGGAACTGCTTTAGCTTCAAAGGATGCCTCTACTACTTCCCACCAAGAACCTTCCAATATTGGAGCTGACATTCTTGAGAAAACTCTCCTTGAAGAAGAAATTCCTCGTGTTGAAGATTCCCCCCTTAAGGACTTGCAACCACACTCACCTCCTCATCAAAGACGCAAAAAGCGGGCTGCCAAACCCAACAAGGATGCTCTGGAGATGAGCGACGAACCTGAACCTAAGAAGACTCGGAAATCTCCCATTACCCGATCAAAAGCAAAGTTTACCTCCACTGTTGAGGCCTTATCGGATCACCTTGGCGGTGAGATTCCCTAAGAAACCCTTCACCAACTTCTGAAGATGCGAATGCATCAAGCTTAAGCCCCCTAGCTTAGCCCACATGGTTTCCAGACAGTTTGAAGACTTCCTTCGCTCTCCCTGTCAGACAATTGACCTTACCGAAAACAACCTTTCCCCCTTGACTCTTTCACAAAATACCAAATCTACCAAAACCACCCCTCAGGCCTTAATCTCATCCCCTGGCACTTCCACAACACCACTTGCAACCCAATTATCATCAACCAGGAACCCCGGTTTCGCAACTGCTTTTACTCACCCTAACTTCACCAATGCTCTCTGGATACGCAATGAAGCCAAACTAGTTGCATCTCGAAACAACTCACCCATTGGTCTTGACGAGATTTTCATACCCACTTAGAATATTACTAACAGAGACAGTCTTTCTGATTTTAATTGTGCCAAGGATTTATTTTTGAAGTCTCTAAGCCCCTCGGATGTGAGACAATCCCAAGAACTCCCTGTTGCTGACTTTGCTTCAAAGGTTATTTCCAACTATGCCAACAGCTGCACCATCATTCCTGAATTATACAGTCGCTGGATAAAGGCTGAATTTCAACTGCAAACCCTTAATGCCAAACTTTTATCTGCTGATAAGTCAGAACTGCTGAAGAAGGTTTAAACCCTTCAAAAAGAAAACCAAGATCTTCACCAAGTAAACAAATCTTTAGGATCCGAACTCGCTGATGTGGAAAAGTCACTAAACACCTCAAGGATTTTTGCGGAAAAGTTAGAGAAACAAAAGCAAGACCAATACTCTGAGTATGTCAAAGCTTTACAGGAGAAAGACAATCATCTGGGAACAATGAAACTGAAGATCCAACAGCACACTTCCGGTACCCTGTTTTCACATGCATTCCAATCACTTCCTTTTTTTCTATTATTATTTACTCTCATTCACTTGACCATTAGATCTCCAAGATGTTAAGAACACTTTTGAACAAGAGAAGTAGGCCCTAGAGTTGAAGCAAAAATCTCTTGAGGAAGAAAAGAATTGGCTGGTGACTAAAGGCATCCCCGCAACTGTTGACAAAATTTTTCAAAAGCCCAGACCTGAAAGATGCGATTGTGGACATGAACAATGCCATGAACGCTTGTGGTTTTAACGAAGGTCTTCGAGCTGGCCTCTTTTTTGCTCATGATCCCAACACAGCTGCTGAATCATTCAGAGGTTTCGACCCTGATGCACCCGCAAAGTTGAGAGATGCCACTGAAGCATTCCCCCTTTTGTCCTTCGCATTGGTCAACACCTGCAAGGAAATGAAAGATGCTCCCTTCCAACTGATCAAGGAAGTGCTATTTCCAGACCAACCTTCAGCAACACCCCATCAACCATGAACTCCAGGCAACCTGTTTTCTTTACCTAAAAACAATTAACACTTTTGATTCACCTATGTGTGGACTTGCTTTAGTTTGCCCGTATGTGTAGGGCTTTTATGTTTTCATCAGACAATCTGCAGTATCTTTCCTTATATTAACCTACTCTTCAAGCTCAGAGTCAAGGATATAAACAAGGCTTGTTCCATCTATGATCAACGCAGCAGAACTTGCATCATCTTCAGAAGCATGTGTAACATTACTAAGCTTTCTAGATGTAATCAAGGATTATTCTGCACATAATAAGTAAAACAAGCTAGAAGCTAAAATGGCAGACAACCTTTAAATTTGTAGATAACTTTCAGTAAGCATAAAATCCTAAGTTACCTCATAAACTTTTCTCTATGTACATGTGTAGTGCTGCTACACAAAAAAAATTTAGACCATCTACACAAGATGCTGAAAAAATTTGGTCTAGTTAACATCTTCATATCTCTTTACACTTTAGAATCTATGAAGGTCATATTAAAAATATAAATCTCCTGCTATAATTTTTTAAAGAAAAGCCTACATATGTTGGCATGTTGTCTCGTAGAAAAACCAAAGAGATCATATTTAATTAGTTCAGACATCTTAACAACTACAAGCAACTAGCCAAACAGGTATATCCAATGAACCACAAATTAAAGAGGTAAATCTATAATATATCATAGCTTATAAAACATTCCTTAAACTGGGCAACAAATAAGGTGTAAACGAGCGCTGACTACATCGATGATTTAGTTTAAAAGTCATACGCAAACAGAAAGAGAATAGGCCAAAATTGAATTATAAACTTCCATTCATAGACAAAGTTAAAGCAACAATCGACGTTAACATGTTCAATTACACAATCCAAACATCGAATTTAAAAAAAAAATAGAAGGCAATGGTAACCTTTGCAGCTTGAGCCCTGCGTCTGTATATCGATGCGATAGAACGAGATATATTTGGGTGAAGCGAAGCCCTAGCCCTAGCTGTACCTTGAGCCGGAAAGTACCTTGAGTGTTGCGGTTGAAGCCCTATCCCTACCTCCATCGATTTGAAATTCTTGTGGAGTGATAGAGTACCAGAGATGTTAGGGCTAAATCGAACCACGAATCTCCATCTGTTAGCCCTAGCTTCACCTTTTGAGGAATCGATCGACGGTAGTTCCGGCGTTGTAAGAGAGAAGAATCGAGAGAAATAGGTCTGGATTTTGTGAGCTGTGGTGAAGGAGAAGAAACGGAGAAGGAATTGGGGAAAAGTATTAGCGGATATGGATTTTAGGAGCGACGGGTTCAAAGTTTTAGGGCAAAGCGGCGGGTTCAAAGTTTTAGGGCAAAAGCGGGAAAACAAAAAATATAAAACGACAGTTGTAAGATGACGCGCGTCTAATGTGTACTCCGTGTTTTTTTATTTATGACAGAAATTTTATGACGCACAAAATAGCGCGTCATCTACTCTTAAAATTTTACAATTTATGACAGATTTTTAATGACACGTGTTTTTACGCGTCATTAACTAACGTGCGTCATCGTTCGCACGTCAAGAAAGGCCCTTTTTCTAGTAGTGGGAACATGATGCTGTTGATGATGTTTCTTATGAATGATTACCCTGCATATGTATGAGTTATATTAGCGACCTTAAATAACCACATGCGTCCATGTTGCTATTCTAAATCACTAACCTAATCATGTGTACACAATGAATCATTCATGAAACAAACACAATTTTTTATTTTATTATTATGTTATCAAGAGACAATAATTCTCCTTTAAGGACAAACATATATCAATGAAGAATGACGCATAGTCACTTAATCGGTCACTTAGACCACATCCGGAATTAAGATAGCCCTTGGCTTCTTTATTAAATTTCACATACAATTTCCGGGAATTCGGATAGCGCTTAGCCACCTCTTGTGACCCCTTAGGTCGCATCCATAAAGATGCATAAAAATTGATCAATTTGCTCGGTCTCTGAAAATGCGTGAGTATTGGATCGTCTACTCGATATAGCTAATCGGACATTGAAACGTAATTAACCGATTGTTTTATTGATCAACGAAGAACAATTACAATCAGTAAACACTTAGAAACACAACACAGAGAAACACCTTGAAAACACACACTTAGCAGAAATCTGACACGCTCAGAACCCCAATTACAAAGATCAAACATCTATTTATACCCAGCTGGCCGAGCTTCGTCCGAACCTCAGGTTCGGCCAATCCGAACTTCAGGTTCGGCCAATCCGAACTTCAGGTTCGGACCATGTTCGCCCAGACCTAATTTGGCATGAACTTGTTCCTTGCTTGATACTTCACACGACGCACATATCAGGTATCAACAAACTCCCCCTCGTCGTGTGAAGTATTTTTTTCAGCATCATCAACTCTGTATCTTCAATCAAGCTCCCCCTCAAGTGTAGAATCCGTTCGTCCAATGAAATGAATCTTCGAACAAACTCCTCCTCAACTCGATCATAGCTTAATCTTGAAAACTGGATGACATCTGATGTATCTCTGGTCTTTAATCAACAACCTTCAGAAGACTTGAAGTTGTGATCTCTTGCACCTTAGCCTCCGGCATCAATATATAAATAATCTCGGCAAAAAATTTCTCTTCGAGACTCCAAGATATGATTTTGAAATTTGAATTTGTATCACATGTTGATCAGATCGAAAATAAAGTAGAAATAAAATCCTTTTGGCTTTTAGAAAGATTATATCAAAACAAACCTAAAATCTTTTTGATTCTCAAAATTTATGTTAAAACACATCAAAAATCTTTTTGTACTTTTCTTGAAATGAAATGAAATAGCAATACAGAATCAAACACTATTTTTGGTATGAGAAAGATCACTATAGGGGATCATATTGATCATAACGCACTGAACTGCACTTCAATTTCAATTAATCGAAGCTCACAAGTCATGTTGACTGCCGGTATAATTTGTCCATCTTAAACTCAGACAGAATCATACTCATAACATCTAGATATGTTAAGGTATTGATTAGATTTGCTTTGACCAGTGTACCCCATACTTATCAGACATACACAGACATTTTCTGTTTTTCTTTCTTTATCCATTTGTGTGATAGCACTTGTGATTTTTCACAATGCATAATATTTTTCATGATATTGTCAACTGTGTTCCATGCAAAAAGAAATAAGAATGTTAAATTGTCTACCTTAAGGTCGATCTTTTGATACGCAGATAAGGCCTCGGATTTAACAAAAGAAAGAAAATAAAACAAGTTGAAATTGTATAACCCAACAACAATCGGGTCGGTACTCCCGTACACGCAGAGAAAGTCCGATGAGTTATACGAAACACCAAAGAAAATAAAGCAGAACGTCAAACGAACAACGATCAGGTCGATCTTTCGATACGCAGAGAAAGTCCGATCGTTTGACAAAATAAAGAAAATCAAACAAGTTTAAATCTTTGCAAAATGAACACATGTATACACAGTGACTTCTCATTCTGAATTTCACACTTATTTTTCTTTTTGTGTCATGAAATATGCATCAAGATGTTGTCCACTTGGTCAAGCCATAGTATTTAATGTATATCTCATCTGAATACTTTCTGATTTTCCGAGTCTACCAAACATACCAAACAATGATCTTATGGCCCTTTCATCTACTCTATCCATGAGCCAGATACGTAAGCCAATGTACCATCATTTACCAATGATCAATTTCTCAAATTTTATATTTTGTGCATGTATTCACCTTCCTTCTTTATATATTTGGCATGTATTCACTTTCTTTCCATGACATGCTTTTTCTCAATTACTCCCCCTTACTTACAATTCTCCCCCTTAAAATGAAAACTCTATTTTTCGATTTTCATTTTACACAAAACAAGACTCTGTTTTTGGGTTTTGAGAAAAACTTGTAAGCAAAGAAAAGCGATCAATCAACACAGATATGTTGCGGTTTTAGACTTTCCGAAAATTCGCAGATTTAGAAAATTTGATCATGAAATTTAAATTATGCAGAATACTCCTCCATTGACAACTTTGCAATCGTCGATAGGTCTTCTAGAAGTACCTGCACACTGGTCAAACTGATTAATTCATAAATGACCCGAAGCGGATTGCTTCTGGTCGACCAGTGTCCTGGTTTTGCTTAGAAACCACCTTAGGTTTCCATTGTTGTTGTTTTAATAAGGCAGTTTGTGATGAACTTATCACAGGTGACTGTGATGATGAACCTACACTTGGAACCTTTGAGAACATTGGAACAAAACATTTTTTTTATGAAAGAATGTAGGTTCAACGTCATCAAAAACTCTGCCTTGTTCATCAAAGAACATTTGTTTGGCAGGTTTACCAAAAACTGGTTTCTTAGGGAACCGTTGTGGGGAATCAGTAGGTAGTGGACAATCCTTAGCCATATGCCCTATTCGGCGGCAAACATAACAAATTCGTTTTGTTTTGTCCCACTTTTGATGTACCTACGAAGAAGTACACATAGGAATATCTCAAACATGATCAGAATTAGAATCATATACTTGATGTCTGTGATCATGAACCCATTTAGATGTTGGGCTTCGAGAGTGAGAACTATCAGAAGAAACTTGAGCTTTCACAAAAAAATCAGAAATCATTCGAGCATCAACACAATGAAGAGGAAATTCTTTATCAGAGAAAAGCTGAGCAGAACCTTTGAGCGTGTAGAATCTCTCAGGTTGAACTTTTTCAGCCTTAAACACATCCTTCTTCTCTTGCTTCAGCTTCAATTTCTTCAAATCTTGAGATGATGATTCTGGAGCCTGCTCATCTGTTACAGCTTTTGCTTTAAAACCCAGACCCACATGCTTTCCAACAACTTTCTCCTCAGAATTAGAATGTCCATTCTTTGCTAACCGAGAAAATTCAGCTTTCACTTCAGTCACATTCTTTTGATCATAAAAAATCTTTTCATCAAACTCATGTTGAGACTGAAACTTGTCACTTGAAGTAGCTGATTTCTCATTATCAGCAGAAGATGAACCAGACACAAACTTTGGAGCTGGAAGAGCCTCAGATTTCTTTTCCTTCTGCTTCTTATTCTTCTTGTTCTTCTTTTTCGTCACAACTTTGTCTTCCGCAGCAGTCAATGATGAAGCATTTAAATAATCAAATTCAGGAACTTGCTCTTTCACTTCTTTGAAAGCTTCTTTGATCTGAGCAGGGGGTGATGCAGTTTTATCAAACATCTTCTCAAAATTAGCATCATTAGCTAAGAAACTTGTGAAAACTTGAGAGTTTGAAACATTGTTGAGCAAGCGATTTGCATCGATTACTTGAATTTTGAGATCAGAAATCTTCTGTTGTGCTCCAGCCAACTCTTTTTCGGTAGCTATCAAATGCTTAGCAACTTTATGAGTTTTAAACTTTTGCATTCGAAGATTTTCCAATCCTTCAAACAACTCTTTCTTTAGTTTAGCTTCATTTCGCCTTTGAATCTCCAAATTTGCTATTTGAACTTTATTCACACTAACCAACTCTCGCTTCTCATCCAATAATTTTGCCATGTCAACTTGATATGCTTCAATTTGAGCAGCAGATTCTTCAACATTTTTGGTAAGCAAATCAAGCTTAATTTTGGACTTTTCAAATAAATTCTTGAAGTCAGTAGCAACATCTTCAGCATTAAACTTCCTTTTTTCAATCTCTTTTACCAACTCATCCCGTTCTTCACAAACCTTTGCTCTGGCAGCTTCAACATCCTTCTTATCTTGTTTGAACACTTCTAAAACTTCATTCAACAATTTGATCTCAGTCATTAAACATTCATTCTTCAAAACCAACTCTTTCTCCTTTTCCTTAGAAATCTTCAAACATGAGTTAATCACATCAAATTCCTCAGACAGTTTTTGAACTTTATTCAACAACGAAGCAATTTCTTTCATCAGACTCTCCAAGTTTTCAGCAGATTCATAAGAACTTGGATTTGAACTAGTATTAGAACTAGTATCTGAATAGGAATCATCTGATTGAACATGAGTGACAATCAAAGCTGATGAATCATAACCAAACCTTTGACCTAATCATAAACATCATCCTGTTGAACTGTTAAAGCTGTTGCCTTGTCTGTGTTACTAGAAGATGCCTGAGTAAAACCAGGTTTGCTTGATAAAGGAAAACCAGTCTTGCTAAGATTTGCTTGTTGTCATTCTTTGGTAAAAGCTTTGAACACTTGTAGCACTTCAATTTTGATTTATCAAAACCCAATTTCTCACCAGAAATATTTCTTCCATGTTTCTTGAAAAATCTCTTCGATCGTTGGCATAACATAGCATATTGCCAAGATATATCCAATTCAGTTAGTTGATCATCATCAAGTGCATCAAGATCATCGCCGGTTAACTTTGCATCAGCAACATTCTTGATAATCAACCCAAAGGATGAGGAAATCAATGCAGAAATCATTTTGGCACAATCATCTGTTGATTCAACAGAAAACACATTCTGACTTGATGAATTTGGAATTGTAAAGCTACAACCCCGTGAAGAATTGTTATCAGAATTCCCTGAACTTCCTGACAAGAAAGCAACACTTGGTGCAGAAATCAAATTTAGCTTAGCTTTTGCATTCATGCTTGCACTATTCTCACCATGATACAATTCAGGATTCTACAAAGTAGCAGTTGACTTCTTTGAGTTTAACATTTTTATTTCCCGAGCATGAAGTTTTCCAGTAAGCTCGTGAAATGTCATTGTAGAATAATCCTTATCATGAGTGAGTAGCAAAACATAGTTTTCCATTTTTCAGGTAAAGCTTCCAAAATCTTTTCTTTTAAATCAGCATCGGTTTTCTCAATCCCAACCACCTTTAATTCACTAATAAAGTGTGACAGCCTTGAAATGAGAGCAGTTATGTTTTCATTGTCATAATTCTGAAAATTATCAAACTCTTTGTTTAGAACTTTCTTCCGACTCTTCTTGTAGTCATCATTACCTTCACACCTCGCTGATAAAGCATCCCACAATTGCTTAGATTTCTTGCAAGTGCTAAATTGATGAAGCAACTCAGTGGGTAATGCCATTGTAAGATAACTGTATGCTTTTTGTTCAAGTTCGTATGATTTTCTTTCAGCAAGATCCAAAGTATGAACTTCTTTGAAATCTCCCACATCTGTTGGGTGTTGATAAAGCTTCTTAAGCGGAATCCACAAATCGATATCATTTGTACTTATGTAAGCGGAAAATCGTTTCTTCCAATCTTGATAATCTTCAAGTTTCAACAATTTGGGAACTTTCTGACTTGTTCCAGTTTCATTGTCAAAATTTAGCATAGTTTGCATTGCATTCTGCATTGCCGTAAATGCTTGAAATTCCGACATCGTTTTGAAAAATTAGAATTCTGATCGACCGAACTTGTACCGAACTTAACACTGTGCTCCGAACTTCCACCGAACTCTGTCCGAACCTAAATCAAAAGACCGAACTTTCACCGAGCTTGGTCCGAACCTAAAAAGCTCTGAACGTCCTCCGAACGAACTCCGAACGAACTCTGAACTATCACTGAAACAGAACAAACTCCGAACGCTGACCGATCTAGGACCGAACTCTCACCGAAGACTCACCGAAGACTCACCGAACTTTATACGAACTTGAAGTTCGGGATGGTTACACCGAATCTGAACAGTGAACGCCGAACCTCGACTTCATTTTTCAAAAAACTCGCGAAAATTGACAGATTTTGACAAAACTTGCAACTGAGGATCAGAAAAACTGATAAGAAGTGATTTAGGAGCAGATTTGACACCAAAAACTTGATAGAATTGATGAAAAACACGAAAACCAACTCGAGAAACTCCAAAAACGCTTCAAAAATCCGAAAATAGCAACCACAGATCAGTAGAGCGAACCAAAAAGCTCTGATACCACTTGAAAATGCGTGAGCATTGGATCGTATACTCGATATAGCTAATCGGACATTGAAACGTAATTAACCGATTGTTTTATTGATCAACGAAGAACAATTACAATCAGTAAACACTTATAAACACAACACAGAGAAACACCTTGAAAACACACACTTAGCAGAAATCTCACACGCTCATAACCCCAATTAGAAAGATCAAACATCTATTTATACCCAGCTGGCCGAGCTACGTCCGAACCTCAGGTTCGGCCAGTCCGAACTTCAGGTTCAGACCATGTTCGGCCAGACCTAATTTGGCATGAACTTGTTCCTTGCTTGATACTTCACACGACGCACATATCAGGTATCAACAGTCTCTTAGGACCACATCTTTTAGAAGATGTATGGTGACCAACCATTTTCATGATCTCTTAGATCAATCTCATCGTATACGTATACTTTTTTTTTAAAAGTAAGTGTTTGCTCGTAACAACCACCAAATTTTTATTCATAAAATGGACCATATCCATACACAATATTATATGCACACATCTGCAAAATTTATAAGTAATATTTTTCAAATGAACACCGTTCCAAGGCCGCCCCAACTGGTTCCCATTTCCATCCTCGAAGAGGTATGACCCCTTTTTTAACACTTCCGACACCTTATAAGGTCCTTCCCATTGCACTCCCAACTTTCCTTTGGGTTCAACTCTGCTAACATCGTTGTTCCTCAGCACCAAATCCCCTTCTTTGAGTTGATAAACCTTAGCATGAGCGTTACAATATTTTTCCATTTCATATTTGTATCTGCTCTCCCTGATGGCAACCATTTCTCGTCGCTCTTCTAACAGATACAAATTTCGTCGCAGTTCTTTATCATTATCTCTTTCCTCAACCATCCTTTGCGTAGGCAACCCTATTTCTGCTAGTATAACAACCTCAGTTCCATACGTTAAACTAAACGGAGTCTCGCCGTTACTTGTTTTTGGCATTGTTCGGTGTGCCCACAACACATGCGAAAGTTCATCTACCCATCCTCCACCAGCCTTATCTAAACGCGCCTTGATGCCCTCTACTAAACTTCTATTCACACGCTCCACCTGCCCATTCGTCTGCGGATAGGCTACAGATGCGAAAATTTGTACTATCCCCAACTCTTGGCACCATCCCTTGAAGGGTTCATCCGCAAACTGCTTACCGTTATCAGACACTATATGCAACGGTAATCCAAACCGACAAATGATGTATTCCCACACGAATTTCTTCACATGTTGCCCAGTTATGCTTGCATCCGCCTTCGCTTCTGCCCATTTAGTGAAATAATCAACCGCAACTATGAGGAACTTAACATGACCTGCCGCTTCCAAAAAAGGCCCAACAATATTAATCCCCCATTTTTGAAAAGGCCATGCAGTTGTAACTGGCACAAGTTCATGTTTTGCTTTTAGACTAACTGGTGCATGGCGCTGACAGCTATCACACTTCCGAAGTTCTTCTGCAACCAGCTTATACATCCCTGGCCAATAATATCCCAAAATTACTAGCTTAATAACCACCATGCGAGGTCCCATGTGATTCCCACATACACCTCCGCGCACTTCCTGAACCGCACGTTTTGCCTCTTCCATTGTCAAACATCTTAAAAGTGGTCCCAAATATGTCTTCCGATATTGCAAGGAATTGACCGGTAATTTTGCAAGGAATTGACCCGAATTTTTCTCGCTTCTTCTCTATTATCCGGTAATTTTCATTCCCTCAAATATTTCAAAATATGCACAAACCATGTGTCAACTGTTGTTTGAACTACAACCACCTGTTTTGCCACAACCGATGGTTCTTCCAAAACTTCTACCCGTATTTCCTTAGCTAAATGTTCAAACGAAGTCGATGCCAACTTGCTCAACACATCCACTTTTTTATTTTTCCCTTTTGGCACATGCACCACTTCACAAACCCCCAATTAAGTCATCAGAGTCTTAACTTGTGTTAAGTAAAGTGCCATAACATCACTCTTAGCTTTGTACTCCCCTTTATTGTGATTTGCTACTAACCATGAATCCACATGCGCTTTTACATTTACTGCGCCCAACTTCTTAGCCAGTCTCAGCCCTGCACTTAAAGAAATACCACATACATACTTAGATTAAACCACTTTCAGCTCCTGACATATCCTCCCATCTTTTTTAGAAATAAAAAAGGAAATGTTTTTATGTAAAAAAATTAAACTTAACCACCTGCTAATAATGCCTCATATTCAGCTTCATTATTGGACACGCTAAAATCAAATTTTAATGCATATGTCAGTTCATCCCCTTCCGGACTAATTAATAATAAACTTATCATGTAATTCAAAACATATGCATACATTTAATAAAAATTTTTAAGAAAAAATATACCTATCATATAATAAACAAAAACCTAGTCAAACCTGCCCCAGCTCCATCTTCACTAGACGATACATCTGTAAATAACTTCCAACCCTCCTTTGCTAAATTTTGTTGTATTCCGGAACTGCTATCATTTGTACTTTGTATCACACATCCAACTGGCATTTCCGCCAAAAAGTCAGCTACCACTTGCCCCTTTACTGCCACTCTTGGTTTGAACTGAATATCATACTGACCCAATTCAACTGCCCACTTTACCATTCTTCCCAACACTTCCGGCTTCCGCAACACCTGACTCATAGAAGAAGCTGTTAAAACTTCAATCATATATGCTTGAAAGTACCGCCGCAAGCGTCTCGCCGCTAACACAAGCGCCAACACCAACTTTTCCATAGGGGAATACCGCACCTCATAATCTTTTAAAACTTTACTGACATAATATATGGGCATCTGTTTTTGTCTCCTCTCAGCCACTTAAACTGAACTAACTGCACCTTCCGATGTGGCAAGATACATCTACAAAGTTTCACCAATTACCGACCAACAGAATCCTGACTTTTCAATACTCGCTTTTAATACCTGCATGAAAGGTAACGACCTTTCCGCAGCTTTAGAAATAAATCTTTGTAGAGCAACCAACCTTCCATTCAAAACCTGTATATCTTTGACAGTAGAAGGTGATCCCATCTGTAAGATCGCATTGACTTTGTCAGGGCAAGCACGAATTCCTTCATTATCCACCATCATACCTAAAAACTTTCCCGCATCAATTCCAAAAGAACACTTTTTTGGATTTAGCTTCATGTTTATTTCTTTGAGTTTCGCGAATGTTTCCTCAATGTCTTTAAACATTTCTTCTTCTTCTCGAATTTTAATAACGATATCATCCACGTAGGCTTTCAGATTTCTACCCACTGGCTTCTAGAATGCCCAATCCATAAGTCGTTGATAAGTTGCACCTGCATTTTTATGGCCAAAAGACATTTTTTATAGCAAAACATCCCCTTTCTTGTTATAAACGAGGTCTTATCCTCATCTTCAACCGCAATTTATATATGGTGATATCATTTATACGCATCCAAAAAACATTTCCACCGGAAACCTACAAACGGATCCACCTTTAGATCTATTTCCGGCAGAGGATAACAATCTTTTGGACATGCATTGTTTACATCTTTAAAATCGATGCACATCCGCCACGATCCATCAGGCTTTTTTACCAACACCGAATTTGACACCCATTCTGTGTACTGTATTTCTCACGAAATTCTAGCTTCCATCAACTTTTTAACCTCCTTATTAACCACATATGCTCTTTCACTATCCATTCCCCTTTGTCTTTGCTGAACCAGTATACTTCCAGGATATAAAGCTAATCTATGTTCGGCCAATGATCTCGGTACTCCTGTCATATCCGAAGGTTCCCAAGCAAACACATCCACATTCTTTTTCAATAACCCATATAACTTCCGACGTCCCTCTATCGACAAACCATCACCTATCTGTAGTTTTTGGTCCAGAAACTTCAAATTAAGTGCCCACTTACTACTTTCCACCTCTTTCTGATCAACCATTTCTGTATCTGTTCGAATAGCCACGTCATGCACCTGCACCCCCGGATCTGTAACTAGAGTTTCAATTCCCAGCGGTGTAGGAAACCTAATCATACCATGCACCACTGATATAACTGCCCCTAATTGTCTCAAGATAGGTCTTCCTATGATAACATTATGCACAGATGATGCGGGCACTATCAGGAATTTCACATCCAACTGTCTCACATGCAACCCAATGCCTATGATCATAGGCGGAGTTATTTCCCCCACAAGTTTGACTACCTCCCCCACAAATCCGATTAGAGGCACACTAGTTGGTCGTAACTATGAACATATGACCGAGCCCATCTGTCGAAAACATTGTTCATACATAATCTCAGTCGCACTGCCACAATCAAGATATACTCTTTTCACCAAAACCCCCAATCTTTGCAGATATCAGAACCGGTTCCTCTATCGCCATCTACTCCAAAATCGGAGGAAACGTTATTTCTTGATACTTCCAATCCACCTATTTAGCAGTTTTTCCTCGCACATTTCTATATAAGCCCGATTGCTGCATCTGCACCATGTGAATTATAGGAGCATCCTCCTGAACATCATTCCTTATTATTTTGACCAAGTGACCCAACTTTCCTGACTTTACCTCCTTATCAATTTCTCACTTTAAGGTCCAACACATATCCGTAACATGACCTCTATCCTTATGATATTCACAGTACTTATCCAAATTTCTGGTGGGCGCAGTTCTTATCTTGGGTGGCATGGGCAGATCCACCTTTTCAGTTGCCAAGATCTGACCCGGAGTTTTAATCAATTCTACAAACTTTGCACCTCAATTATCCGCATATGTGTTTCTTGAAGCCCATCCAAAATTCCTACCGCTAGGCGGAGGTACTCGCAACCATTTATTCTGTGGGACTGATCCTGCCCCCCTTACAGATCAACCATTCTCCCGCCCAAAAGTAACAAAGCCTTGTCGCATCTAATTAGACCTTCCCTCACCTCTATGCACATGCATTTTTTTCCCTCACAAAAGCCCTTGCCTTATCCATTAAAACATCCATGGATCTAGGCAAATCCTCATGCAATTTTTCCACCAACTTTGCACACCTTACCCCATGACAAAACCCCAAAATTTGCAACTGATCACCTGCTCCTTTAACCCGCATGCTTTCCTTATTAAACCTAGTGATAAAATCTTCAATTGACTAACTATCTTTCCGACGAATATTATGCACTTCCGTCGGATCCTTCATACACCTCTTTTGTTGACTAAATTGGCGCAAAAATTTATTTTTTAAATCTTCAAAACTTCCCACCTGTCCTAACGGTAAAGAATCAAACCATACCCTTGCGATTCCCGTAAAAGTCTGCACATACATGTGACACCATATCTCTTCCGACCAATGCTCTAAACGAGCTGTGGAATAAAACTCAAACACATGGTCGTCCGGATCTGTCAATCCGGTGTACTTACCCACAATAAATGTAACTTCAGTTTTTTCGGAAATACAGCCCCAGAAATCCATGGCGTAAATTTGGATTGTGAAAGCATAGATTGAGGCATATATGGAACAGTAAAATCTGTCACCACAACATTTGTTAAAAAATATACATATATGCGTATATTCTGAAGGATTTTGTAAAACAAATATCTAAAAAATAAACATAAACATTATAACTCAACAAAATATTTCAGAAACATGTCCTTGTCACCATAACATTTTTATCGTAACCATGCTTTTCCAGATTTTGGACAGGATAACCTTCGTTCCGCATGTGTTCATCCAAGCGTACCTGATCGCCCCTTTCCTTCACTAATCCTACATCCTTTCGCGCACTACGCTTCCGGTCTGCACTTTCTTCCATCCGCTTAACATCTTCACTTAACTGCCTCTTCTTCAACTGCCATAACAATGCCTTGTTTCGCGTTAAAAATTCAACATCAAACTCTGTTAACTCATCATACTCCTTTGCAAGCGGGTTCACTATTACAAACTGTTTTGATGAACTAAACTCTCTACCATCCGCCTCTTTTACTTCCTTCCCAGAGGAACTCGAACCAGGTACCGTTTTAGAATTCGGAGTAGCTATATCACGATCAATTTGTGATACTGCAGAGTATTTCGTCTTAGGAGTGAAGGATAAATCTGGCATTGCATCATGCTTAGATAAACTTCCTTCCAAACTCTTCCCCCCGACGAAGAACTAGCAATCGTTTTTCCTAAATCAACCACCGATTCCATTACTTAAGAACAAATCGAGTCACTATACGGATGGCGCCACTGAAAAAGTAAGTTATCCCCGTGGATAATTGCCGCCAAACCAGATAGAGAATAGTAATGGAGAAATAAGATGATTCAAGTAGGAATGTTAGATTTCATTGATTTTCTAGAGAGAGAAAGTATACAGACGCAAGTGCAATATAGAAATTACAAATGACATCCGACCCCTAAACTATACAAATTTTCGAGTATTTATTGGCCTCGGTCTTGATCCCTTAGCCTCGCATCTGCATCATAGCATCTGCCTGTATCCTGCAAAACACTTTAACCAGAAGCATATCCGAAGGACTTGGAAGTAAATGATTGGTTGTGTATAACACATCCAGATCATCCCTTACTTAATTAGTCTCCAACAACTTTCTAGGTTTTCTTTTTAGTTTTTAAAAACTTATCGCATAAAAAAATATAAAATAATAGTTAAAAAAAAGCAAATTCAATAGCAATGAGTTTTATAATTTTTAGTGAGTTTTACAGAACAATATAGGGGGTCTACGGGTCTACACTTTTTAAGGGGGTCTATAATGAACCTCACGCTATACACTAATACATAAATATTCACTAGTATATATGCAATAATACATACATTGGAAGGGAATCATTTGAGAACCATTCTGAGCTACTAGTTATATAAGGAAATTCCCCCCATTAATTTGAGTGGTCCCCCCTCCCCCTGAAAATGAGTGACTTAGAATGGTTATCAAAAGTTCTCAAAATCAAATGGTTCTCAATTGAACATAGCCCTACATATATACATATATGTATATATACTAAGGTTCATTGTAGATACTTTTGCATGTGAAATAGTTCTTTTTCACATGTGAGATTTTCTGAAAAATGAGAAAAAAGAAAAAAAGATAAAAGCAAAATAATCACAACCATTAGATCAACGGGGAAGATCATTCAAGAACCAATTTGTTTTGAGAACTTTTAAGAACCACTCTGAGCCACTAGTTATATATAAGGAAATCCCCTCATGAATTTGAGTGATCCGCCCTAAAAATTAATGGCTCATAATGGTTTTTAAAAGTTCTTTAAACAACTTAACCCATATATATATATATATATAGGGTTAAATTCAAATGAGAACCATTCTGGGCCACTAATTTTCAGGATGAGGGGGGGGGTGGGGATTTATTTATATATAACTAGTGGTTCAGAATGGTTCTTAAAAGTTCTCAAAACCAATTGGTTCTCAAATGATCATCTCCCTATATGTATATATATACATATATATACATATATATATATATACACACATATATAGGGAGATGATCATTTGAGAACCATTTTAAGCCACTAGTTTATATATATGGACCCCCCCCCCATGAATTATAGTGGTCCCCACCTGAAGTTAGTGGTTGAGATTTAGTTCTCAAAAGTTCTCATTTGAACCTAACCATATATATATATATATATATATATATATATATATATATATATATATATAGTGTTATGATCCTTTGAGAACCTATAAATATTATGAGAACCGCACGAAAATATATGAGCCACACATCTTAACCACCCTTTAAAATGAATGGTCTAGATTAATTCAAATTTATTTAAATTAGATTAAAATTTAAAAGTCTATTAAATATATAGAAAATTACACTTAAGTAATTTTCTATTTAAATTGAGATGACATAATAAGGTGAGTGACATAAATATCTACTTTCCTCCCTCCATTTTATATCCTTAATAACTTTTTATACAATAATATATATATATTTTTTAAAATTACACCATTAAACAAGACGTTTTTAATCTTTAATTTGTTTATAGTCTTGTTTTTTTATAAAATTTTTTCCGTAATTTTTTTAATGTATGTTGTTACATGTAGTAACGAACAATTACATATGTGTAGCGAACAAATACATATGTGTAACGGAAATTTACACGTTTGTAAAATATTAAAAAATATAAATATTTAAATTTCTCTCTCTCTCATTGATCAATATATATCACATTTTCTTCTCTCTCATTTTCCGTAAACAGATTATCTATCAGGTAAATGCACAAACACATTTTCCGCAAACACATTTTCTTGCTACAACCACGTAGTTGGTTCTTACAAACCTGATGCATTTTGTAACAAAAATAAAAACAAGTCTTTACATGGTTGCATGCTTGTAGGCATATTTTACATAGTTATTGTTATCTATATTGCATGATCGTAGGCATCTGTTACATGGTTGCATCTTCTTACTGTTGGAACCTATCTTGGTTGTTGGAAACAAACCATTCACCGTTGAGCATTTCTGGTGAAGACCTCTTGATGAACCAGCTAGAATGAAGACTTGGAGATTTTGAAGTTTTTGAGAAGTTTCAAGAATGTTCTTAGCGAACTCAAGTTTGCTCTTAGCGAACTTGAGTTTGCCTTAGCGAACTTGGCTGCTACTTAGCGGACTGAAGCTTAGCGAACTTCGTTTGTACTTAGCGAACTTCAGTTATGCGTTAGCAGACTAGATGTCGCTTAGCGGACTAGTTTATCACTTAGTGAACTTCTGTGTTTAGCGGACTAGATTTTTGTTTTAGTTGACTGCTTTATATCTCAGCGAACTTGTATTTATTCCTAGCGGACTTCTTTGTAATCTAGCGAACTACTTTTGTTCTTAGCGAACTTCTACATGTGGTAAGCGAATTTGACAGTCTGTTTAGAATATTTATGCTGATTTTAATTGAAATTGTGTGAGCATTGGATCATCTACTCGGTCGTAATGAAATCAATGTAAAACGTAGAACACAAGGAGTAAATACAAAGGACTTGCATTAGCTACAGAGAGATTACACAGTGAAACGCACACAGTAGAATGAACAAGCACCCTCAAAACTCTATACAAGACAATCTATTTATAGATGAACAATCTATGCAAAACCACGATCATCCGAACTGCTAGTTCGGACAAGTTCGTGTGAACCCGAACTAGCAGTTCGCCTTCGGTTCGGATCATAACATCTTTGTAACACTTTGTCTTGTATTTGATAGTTCACATGACGACCTTGAATTATGCATCAACAAACTCCCCCTCGACATGTGCAGTATCAATCTCCACATAAACTTGTATCTTCAATCAAACTCTCCCTCAACTTGATGATGAGCCTGATCTCGAATACATGACATTGCAACGCGTCTAATCTTTTTATCATAGCTTCAGAAGACTTGAAGTTGTGATGTTCTCTTTCCACTTAGAATCCTACCAACATAAATAATCTTGGCGCAAAAAGTCTCTTCGAAACTCTAAGATATTTTGATTTTAAAATTTGATTTCGTATTCCGTGTTGATCAATTTAAAAGACATAAGAAGTAAAATCTTTTTGATTTTCCAAAAATTTATATCAAAACACACCTAAAATCGTTTTGGTATTTTCTGATATTGAAAAGATAATGCAATACAGAATCAGACACTATTTTTGTCTTTTGTGAGAAAGATCACGACTTCGGATCATATTGAACATAACATGCTGAACTACACTTCAATTTCGATTATTGGAGCATATAAGCCATGTCAATTGCAGATATAATTTGTCCAACTTTAAACTCAGGCAGAATCATACTCATAACATCTGGATATTAAGGTATTGGTTAGATTTACATTGACTAGTGCACCCCACACTATCAAACATACTCATATATGTTTTTCTTATCACACTTTGTGATTTGACTTGTGATTACACACTTAGTGATTGTATTCATGATATAGTCAACTGTGTTCCATGCAAAAAGAAATAAGAACGTTAAATCGTCTACCTTAAGGTCGATCTTTCGATACGCATATAAGGCCTCAGATTTAACAAAATAAGAAAATAAAAACAAGTTGAAAATGTATAACTCAACAACGATCAGGTCGGTCTTGTGGACACGCAGAGAAAGTCCGATGAGTTATACGAAACACCAAAGAAAATAAAGCAGAACCTTAAATGAACAACTATCAGGTCGGTCTTGTGGACACGCAGAGATAGTCCGATCATTTTAGAAAATAAAGAAAATCAAACAAGTTTAAATCTTTGCAAAATGAACACATGTATACACAGTGACTTCTCATTTTATTTTTCACATATCTTTTTCTTGATATATCTTGAGATACACATCAAGATGCTGTCCACTAGGTCAAACATCAGATTTAGTGTATATCACATTTGTATACTTTCTGTTCTGCTGAGCCTACCTAGCACATCGAACAATGATCTTATGGCTTTTTTCACTTACTTTATCCATGAGTCAAACAATGTTAGCTAATGTACCATCATTTCCCAATCATGTCAGATACAATTTCTCACTTTCAATGTTTTTGTCTTTTCAAATTTTCTCCCCTAAAAATGACAAACTCTATTTTTAGATTTTCATTTCTACTATTTGAAAAACAACACTATTTTTGTATTTTTCAAAAACAAACTCCCCCTCAAAATGAGACGGAGTGAAAAACAACAGAAATTGATCAACCAACACGAATACTTGCATTTTAACATTTAAAAAACACAAATTGATTTGGAATATTCAATTTAAGTTATCACAGATATTTCACCACCAACAAGCATACAATTACCGATAGGTCTTCCTGAAATACCAGCTGACACCAAATAAACCATTAGTCTCTATGGGATCGACCCGATTCAACAAGGTCGGGTCGCCTGGTGTCTTCCACATAGTCATCGCTGGCCTTGGAAACAACCTTTTGTTTCCATATTTTTAAAGATTTTTATTTTGATCAGAACCAGAATCAGTATCAACTGACGTACTCTGTTTGAACCAAGACGGCTTACGAGTTGATTTGACTTTTGGAGACCATGGTTCATAAAAAATTTGACCTTTGTTATCCACATATTTAGTAGTATTGTGGATATATGCAGTGGTCGGACAATTAGCAGCAAGATGTCCAGGTTGACGACATGCATAACAAAGTCTTTCATGAAATTTAAAAATATTTGAAAAGTTCGTTGAATTTTGAGAGCATGAAGAATGATCAGAATCAAAATTGACAAAGAAATCACCATAAGAATCACACCTCGGAGATGGACTCCATGAAGATACCTTTGATTCAGATGAAGAACCTCCAGAAGAATAAAAAACTTGATTTTTCTGAGGAACTGATTTCTTTTGAGTTTTGATCTTCAACACTTTTTTTTTCTTCGACTCTTGAGCTTGAACAGGAACCTCATTAATTTCAAATCCCAAACCTTTGTGCTTGAAACCCAAAGTCTTTGAAGACCCAGATTGAGAACCAGAAGCATCAATCCTTTTTGCTTCTCTAGTAAATTGATCTTTAATTTCCTTAAGCTTGTTCTCTCGCACTAAAGATTTAGCGGCTTCGTCTTCAGATGAAGAACTTGAACGATTTTCAACTTTTCCAAACATATTTAAATCTTTTAGACACGTGGAACTTGAAACAAACGTTGGAGCTTCAGCAAAAGTGACTTTCCTCTTTGACTTATTCTGTTTCTTCTTAACTGGTGTTGCAAATTTGGAATAATCAAGCATTTCAGCCTTTGGAGTCAAGAAGAGCAGAGGTAAATTCAGATAAATCCACCGGTTGAGGAACCTTATGAATATCATCTTCATTGGAACTATCCTCACTCCGATCCTTCTTATACAAGAAATTCAACAAAGTCGGTGATAAATTGCAATTTTTCACTTGCCTTTGTAATTCTAGAATTTCCAGCTTTAATTCAGAAACTTTCTGTTGAGCAGTAAACACCTCTTTTTGTGACTTAAAGAACTTTTCATTGAGGTCATTGTACTCATACGTTTGCAACTTTCTGATTTCACATTCAGCTAAGACTTCTTCTGTAACTTTCTCCCACTTCTTTTTGAATATCTCCACATCCTTTGAGAAAACTTCATTCTTATCTCGAAGAAGAACATTTGAATCTTGAAGTGTAGAAAATTTTGTTTGAAGTTTCTCAATTGTATTAGCAGATTCAACAACAAGTGCATTTGCTTGTTCAGACTTCTGTTGAATTAACTAACTCTTTTCGAATAACACTTCAAAATCTTCAGCGACTTCTTTAACTTCAGCTTTTGCCTTGGCACACTCTTTAACCAAAAAATTCTTCTCTTTTACCACATTTCCATGAACATGAACCAAAGCATAATATTTCTTTTGAAATTCTTCCAAGTCTTGCTTTAGCACCACAATTTCTTCAGTTGATAATTGAGAATCTCTTTCTAGATTTGCATTCTTTTTACCCAACCTTACACATTCAAGACATTTAGATTCTTCAGCCTTTGAATTATCATTCATCTTTGGCAAAACCTCTTTTACTAATGATATGCTTGAATTAGAATCGGAATCAGTTAGAAGACTATCATCTGAATGATGAGCTATTAAAGCAACTTTAATAGGACCATGTGACAATTTTGTAACATCAGAATCCGCATTCCAGGCAAATTCATCTGGATGCCAAAATATTTCTGTCAAGTTGTGATCAACAAAATCAGATGCTTTTTGACCTTTTTGATCTGGAATTGAAGCTGAACCACAAAATGAGCATGTTGACCAGTCTTCAATTTATTATCAACTGAACTTGGACATTCACGTGCAAAATGTCCATATACAGAACATTTGTAACACTTAACTTTCAATTTGTCCAATCCAATCTTACCATCCTGATTTAATCTTTTCTTTCCAGTTCTGCTGAAGAATTTCTTCATTCTTCGAACTAACATAGCATACTGCCAATTCTGATCCATTTCTTCCAAATGATAATAGTCGATCTGATCATAATCTTAATTTGTCAATTCGGTGTTACTTACGGAACCAGTAATCACCCCAAAATATGAAGATACCAATGTAGACATTTGTAAGGAATATCGCTATGGAGATTTTTGGCTAAAAACCATTTTTGATGTTTTCTAGTTGAAGTTGAAGTTCAAGCGGAAGTCTCAACTTCGAGCGGAACTGGCAGTTCAAGCGGAAGAAGCAATTTTTTCTGTTAGCGAATATTCCGGGTGAACTCGATTATCCACCAGATAATGAGTTCAACCAGACTTTTCCTGAGATGTCTTTTCAGTAGTCCAATCCTGCAAAATCTTCTCGGTTGCTTCCAAATCTATCAAAGCCGCTCTTCAAATATAGGTTATTACTGTTGACACTCAAGATATTCCAATTGTGGAAGTTTATTCTTTTGGTAGTTTGTATTTGACTTTGTAGTTAACGGTTTAGAATTAATTGTTCGAGATCAATGGCTTATATTGATCTCATCTGCACTATATATAGCATTAGTTAGCTCTAGTTTACACACGGTTCTTGATCACCTTGTAATAGAGTAACTTTGAGTTAATGCAAATAATTCCGAGTATTTCTCACTTCATTTTTACTATACTTGTGCAAATCAAACACTACCTAATACAAAGAGAACTAAAATCTGCTCAAGTAAAGTGAAATATAACTGTAATTCCGCAGGGTTATATTTACAAGTAGAGGGTTCTTGTTTAGTTAAAGTCTAACTAATATCGATCCTACAAGTGGTACCAGAGCTTTGGCTCTCACTTTGAAGACTTCCAGTGCTTCAAAGTTGATACTATACTCGTTTACTTACAAGCTTTGTCGTCTTTGTCTTTCAAAAGTTTTTCAAAATGAATGAACTCAGTCTAGGATGTTCAAATGGTAGTGCTAACAAACCGCCAATGTTCACTCCTGATGACTTTGGTACCTGGAAACTCAGGATGGAAGGTTTTGCTAGGATCTTAGATCGCCGTATATGGAATTCCTTGGCTGAAGGTCCTTATTCACCCACAGTTCCATATGCTGATGACGCTGAAGTCAAGATACCAAAACCTTTAGATAAATATGTTGAATCTGACTATGCTACTCTCGAATTTGACTATAAGGCATATTGGACTCTACAAGCTGCACTTCCCAACTCCATTTTAAGTGGGTTTAAGGGTTACAAAATTGCACATAGCCTGTGGAATGCCTTAAGTGAAATGTACGAAGGAACCAGTGAGGTTAAAGAAAACAAGAAAGATGTTTTAAAACAGAAATATGAGAACTTTACTTACAAAGCTGGTGACTCTATGACCAACCGGTACTTAAGATTTGTTTCCTTACTTGATGATCTGCAAAAAGTAGATGTAAAACTAGATCAGGTCAATGTTAACAGAGAGTTTTTACGTTCTTTGCCTTCCATTTGGACAGTTTACACTGTAAGCGTCAGAGAATGTAAAAATTTGAAAAAGATGAGGCTTAGTGAATTCATGGCATACTTAGTGCTTATGAAATGGAACTAAATCTTAAGAAAAACTCATCTTCTGAATCAACTCAGCTGTTTTCAACTGCTCTAGTAACTACTGATTTTCAAAACCAGAGATCTTCAAATTCATCTTCTTACCAGTCACACCTATAGTCAGTTTCCCTGAGACACCAAGGTGTCAAGAGAGTTTTTCAAATTCATTTGATAACTCTCACAATGCTTATGTAGCAACTGACTCATACCAAGGCTTCATTCCTGAAGACTTAGAATGTATAGGTGCCGATGACCTAGAAGAAATGGATATTTTGACCCAACTTGCTATGGTGTCTGTAAGAGCTCAAATATTTTACAAAAGAACAGGTAGATCTTACAAAGGAGCAAAAGGTGCTCACATTGGCCTAGACAAAAGCAAGGTGAAATGCTATAACTGTCACTAACTTAGTCACTTTGCAAGAGAGTACCCCCAACCAAGAAGGGAAGGACAGAATCAGGGTCAAACTCAGATGAAGAATTATGGTGGAAACAACCACAAAAATTCAAGCAACAATGCTGCTCATAGTTCAGGACAACAACCCACCCAACCAAAACTAGCCGAAAGTCAAAACCATGAGAAAGTGGTTGCTGCTGTAGCAAACCAAACTGAATGTGTTAAATGGGGAGACTTTCTAGCTGAGTTCGAGTCAATCAACCATGCTTTGATGGCCAAGCAAGATTCCCCTTCTGATCAGGTAAATTCAATTCCTGAAAAGGTCCTAGAAAATTTATGCAGTCCTGCCTGCATTGAACAAGTGATAAAGTACAGGAATCACAACTTAGATCTGATTGATGAAGTTTCAAACTTAAATGAGTTAAAGGAATGCTTTAAGAAAACTGAGTCATCTTACATCACTAAAATCAAGAAAAGAAACCAAAGAAGCTAAGGCTGAGGTTGATGTTCTTGAAATAAAACTAAAAGATGCTTTGTTCACCTGTGATAAGTTTCAAACTGCTAACAAGAAAGCTGAGAAACTGTGGATGGGAGGGATGTATGGGAAAACTGGTGTTGGCTATAACAGTGTTGAGCCACCAATTGAATATTCACATGCAATTGAACCAAGTAAAGCCCTGCCAACAGAAAGTAAAATTAGTCTCACTATTGATGATACCTCATCATAGTCAAGCACTGAAAAATCTGTTGAAATCAAGAAGCCTGAAGTCAACAATGCAAGCACATCTACATTAGTTGACCAATCAAAAATTTTGAAACGATCAATTGCTGTCCCACCTCTAACTATTTATGAATCTAAGGATTCAAAAGTTGGAGGGAAACAACCTGAACAACCAAAGGGAAGTCAAACTCAAAGACTTGGTCAATTAAATTACAAGCATATTACCAACAATGAGTCTCCCAGGAAAAATGAGTTTTATGAAGCAAAAAGTCTTGAATGTGTTTTCTGCGGTGAAAAAGGGCACCTTGCTGCCATGTGTTTATTCAACCCACTGAGTAAAGTTCAACATCTTCCAAAACCAAAATTTACTCAAAAACCAAAAACTGATTTCTAAAGAAAGCTCACAGGTAGAATCTCACCTGTGAAAAACCAAACAATAAAGTATATTGGATCTGAGTCTAACAGGATTTTGGTAGGAAATGAAAGAAATGCAAATTTTTCTGTTTTAAAGCAAAATCGTTTTCCGGCTGAAGTTCAACCGGAACAACCTTCTGCTCGAACTTCAGTTCAACCAGAAAACTAAAAACAGCCCAGATCAGCCACTACTCCCAAGCAAAGACCGAAAGTACACTTTGCTGAAGGGTTTGAACTTTTTGAAAGTCAAGGTAGGAGAAATCCCTCAAGAGGAAAGACCACCTCAAGAAAAGTTTTTCAAAAGGCAAGAAAACTAACCAACCGGAATTCTTTGGTAGTTCAAGCGAAAGTTACTGTGTTCCGCATCAGGTTGAAAACTTTTCTCAAAGGTTTCCTCAATCACTTGAAAGAACTAAATTGGTCAATCAAGCTTACTATTCATCAAGTGAAATACCAAAGAAAGTGACCAATAAACAGAAAAATTCCGGGAATACCGTGAAAGAAAAATTGCTAAAAGGAAAAACAACAAGAGTGAGAGATCAAGTCAAACAAGCTCTCCCTATGAGAGCTTGAACTTTGATAATGATGACATGCTTACTGATGCTCCGGTTGTGAATACTTTAGTACTCAAGGAGTACAAGTATAACGATGCTTATGGCAGACCCAAGACCACTCAGGCTTGGATCCCCTATAGAAACTGATCAAATATGATATGTGCAGGTGCAAAATTAAGTCCAACATAGCCTATGGGTAGTTGATAGTGGATGCACTTGCCACATGACAGGGAATAAGCATATACTGGAAAACACAAAAAAAATCAATGGAGGACCAGTTTCCTTTGGTAGCACTAAAGGCCACATCTCAGCACAAGGAGATGTGAGCAATGGACTGGTAAGTTTTAATAGAGACAATTTTGTTGTTACATTAAATTTCAATCTTCTTAGTGTCTCACAAATGTGTGACAAGAATTTGAATTTGATGTTTAATGAGAGGGAGGCTATAGTTCTCAAACCTGGTGTGAAAATTCCTGATGAGGTAATCATGCTTAAAGCACCTAGGAGAGATGGACTATATATTTTTGGATATGTCAGTTGCTGCACCCTCCTGTGGCACTGCCTGCTTCATATCCAAAGCCTCATTGGATGAATCTGATTTGTGGAATTGGAGGTTAGGACATGTAAACTACAAGAACATGAACAGAATTGTCAATCTTGGCTTGGTTAAGGGTCTTCCTAACAAGCAATTTACATGTTCTGAACATTGTGTGCATATGGATCTCTTTGGTCCAACTAGAGTGATGAGTTTGGGAAAAAGGTCATACTGTTTTGTCATTATTGATGATTTTTCTAGATACACATGGGTTTTCTTTCTTAAAACAAAAGATGAAACTGCTGAATTGTTAAAAAGTCTTGTGATAAATTTAGAAAATCAATCCAATTTCAAAGTGAAAACAATCAGATGTGATTGAAATAGGAGAAATAGGACACTGATTAAAGCTGCTAGGTCAATGTTAGCAGACTCTAAACTCCCTGTGATATTTTGGGCAGAAGCAGTGAACACTGCCTGTTATGTCCAAAACAGGATTTTAATTGTTAAAGGCAAGAACAAGACACCATATGAGCTTTGGAGAAAAAGAAATCCAAACAATTATTTCTTTAAGCCATTTGGTTGTCCTGTCACACTATTGAGAACCAATGAGCTATTGCCTAAATTTGCAGAAAAGGCAGATGAAGGATATTTTGTTGGATATTCTAGTGTGTCCAAGGCATACAGAGTATACAAAAAGGGAAACAAAATTGTTGAAGAAACTATAAACGTGTCTTTCAATGAAAAATCTCCCAACAATTTTGAGTCTCAGCCCACCTGGTTATTTGATATTGACGCACTAACTACTGCTTTCAACTTAAATGTTGATAAGCCTGTGTGTACACCAGTGCAGGGACATAATTCTTATAGGTCAGCTGATGAACATTGGAAGAGCAACCAAGCTGGAATCAAGAAGCCAATCTTCTTCTCTTCCATGAGTATCCAGCCTATCTTGTCAAACACTGGAAATAAACCATCTGAAATAGTTCAAATCGATCCTGAGATAGTTCCGGTTGAAGTCCAAGCGGAACCAGTTTCTCCGGTTCAAGTTCAACTGGAAAACTCCATTTCAGAAAATGAAGAGAATACTGAGTCAGGGCCAAATGTAGCTGAAAATTCAAATGATGCCACATCAAATGAGCTAAATTTAGAGCATCTGATCTACCATTCAGATACAAATTCTCATGAAACACTTGAAGTTTCAGATCCTGTATCACACTTTGGTAATGTTGAGCTTGAACACATACTTCCTAGGCTCAACATACCATCAAATGGAAGAAGCCATGATTTCCCCATGCACATAGATAGAAGAATCAACAAGATCATCCTTTGGAGAATGTTATTGGAGATATGTAGGTCCGAGATCAAACCAACAACACGATATATGATCGTATATGAGTGCGGAATCCTCAAATACGATTGATTCAAGAAACAAGTAGATGAAATAGATTCAATCTAAGATAAAGATTGAATCTTGAATGAGAAACACCACTTGGAAGCAGATCGTAAACTAGAAGTCTCAAGAAGAAATCGTAAACTAGTATTTTGTATTGAAAAGCTTACTTGAATCATAAACAAGTGAGGTTTATATACTACCTCATTACAAAAATCGTAAACCTAATAGCCCACATGGCCCAATCATAAACATTATAAAAGCCCACTAACTAAGCCCAAAAGCCCATTAACTACTAAGCCCATAACTAATGTTCATGTCTCTAATATATATAGCCCAACAATCTTCCCCTAGGCATGAACCATTAGATGTTCTTACGGCAGCAGCAGATCGAATCTGAATGTGCTTTGAACGTTGTTCGACCACCATCTGTTCGCCACAATCCGGTTTGCCGTTCCATGGAAGATTCCCACCCTCACAGCGTTTTCCAAGTCATTTTCATCTCCTAGAATAGGCTGTGAGGCGAGCAGCTTGATATCCTTTTCTCCAAACCTTAGCAAATCCACCGGATCGTAAAAGCGAAACTGCCTCAGGGCCTTGCAGAGAACCACCACCTCGTGTGTTGTTGGATCATAACACCAGCAGTCAAAGTTTTTGACCAAGGTACCATCTTCAATCTCGTCTAACATATTGATAACTCTTGTACGTTTGGTGGGTGGTCTCCTTGCTTCACCAATAGGTTCTCCAGTCACTGGGTCAGTCCCTGTCTCTCTCCATCTGACCTCTTTCAACTCAAAATCTGCAAAGTTGTTTTCTAGATGGCTCAACAGGTTATTTCTGATGAGGTCTCCGTCAGGGCTGTTCCACCTGTTTATGTAAGGAGCTCGAAGCAGATTTCTGATCTCAGGTTCAGTCCAATGAGTGGAATTGTGCGTGAGTTCTATAATACTCAACTGGACTATAGCCATCACGGATCACAGCAAATAATTTCTTCTCAGCGTCGTAATGCCAGCACAAGATGGGTTCACAACTCCCCTTTTTGTCTAAAGAGCTACTTCCAAGATCAAGAGCATACTGAGTGGGGGCTGGTCCTTGAAAGAATTCTCGTAACCAGTTGTCGTGACCTTCAGGAGCTTTGGAGATCACTCTACCTCCTCTGGCATATTCAGACATCTCAATATTTTCATCTCCATCGTCTTCAATCAATGCTTCAGCACCTTGCAGACCCTGTGACGAACCTTGACCTGGGGAACCTGAGGAGTTGGAACCCACAACATCCTTCAACTCATTATACTTCTTCCTCAGGTCCACCAGCATGCTGTACAGATATTTCATTCTGTCTTTGTCCGCCACCTCTTTCTCTCTCATATATTTGTTCTCAGCTTGAAGAGCCTTGATCTCATTTTCTCTAATTCTGTTTTGAGAGATCAGGAAATTGATCTGAGGATCAGCACTTATCCTCATATTTACTGGAAGTTCCGCTGCTTGAAATGGCCTGAAGCTAGGAGCACCTGTTGGCTGAGTTACCGTAGGAGCTGCACTTACTCTCACTGGGCTTGGAGCAACAAAAGTATGATCAACCTCCAGAAATTGAGTTCCTTCCCGAACTGGGCTGCGCTCGGTTAGAACTGGAGTTTCAGATTGCACAGGAGAAGGTTGATCTTGCACAACTTCAGCAGCAGCTTCTTCTTGAGTACTGGGATTCTCAGAACTGGGTCCAGCTGATTGTATTAACAAGATGCTTGAGCTGGTCTTAGAAAGCTTGAATCTGATGCTCCTTGGGTCTGACCTCTTTCTTGGCGAAGGTTCGCGAGCAGGGACGGGTTCTTCTTCAAGAACATCATCTACAGTTAAATTCAGCTCTGGAGGTGTAGTGTCACTGCCAGATGAGCCTATCATATCATCCCTCGACCTTTTATGGGTTAGTGGCTCCAAGTCTACATAAATATCATCTTCTGTGATGTCCTGACCAGCAAGAATGTCATCCATTACATTTTCTTCATCGGAGGGTATAACATCTTCATCTTGTACATTAACAGCCGGAGTTGCCGTTAAGTCTTGGTCATCTGCAACGGATGCATTGACATTGGGCACTGCAGTTTCAGGTTCATCTTCATCAAATTCTTGTTCCCTTGCCACCTCTGGGAACGCACCTCTCTTAACCCATTCAAGTCTTCCTTGAAAGCTGTTTTTGCCCTTTCTATCTTGGGTTTGAAGACCAAAAACCCCATAATCCATTACTTTGATGTCCAACTTCTCGATCCTTTCTTCAATCATCGGGTATTTCTTCATCACCACCATTTGAACAAATCTTGGTGTCATCAAAAATTGTTCTCTGGCACTCAAATCAGCATTGCCTATCCAGTCCATCAGCATCATCTTTGAGAAGTTGAAATCCCAATCTAAAGCCAAGGAGACGAAAGCAGTTCCATGTAGTTGATTCAGCTGATCAAAACTGGTTCTCTTGCCTAGAAAAGACTTCTGCATATAATGTGCTAGGCACCTCCAGTAGTGCGGCAGAAGCTTCTTAAAGATTGGTGGAAACTTCTCTTCGTATCCCATTGATTGTGCACCAGCAAGAACAGACTCCTTTGGATACTTGATTGGATCAGTGGCTTTATCAGTGATGTTCAGCCCCTTTCTGATATCATCTTCCTCAATCACAACCTGTCTGTTCTGAACAGTTGCAGTAATAATTGTCTTGTCAGCATTTGCTCTTGCAGAACCCCAGAACTCCCTAACCAGCATCTCATCAATAAGAACATTTGTCCTCAGGGCATGGTTGATTTTACAAGTATTCATCCCAGCGACCAGAGAATAGAATAACTCCATATGTTTTTCTGGTGGGTCTTCCAGATACGCTGGGATGCAATGATCCTGTTCAAACTTTATCACTTCATCTAGCATTTCTTCTGCCATCTGAGAAAGACAAGACAAATGCATCAGACATATTCATCAAAGCTATTATGATTATTAACCCCTTGACGTTGTTCAATTGAAAATCACATTTTACTTTTGAAGATCACACAGTTTCAAATTGAACTTTTAGGGAAAAATAATTGAATTAAGCACATTCTCACAAAACACTCTCAATTTTATCTCAGAACCGATCAATTTTAATGAGATTCTCAAAAATTTTAAGTGTTTTAGATTTTAATTTTCAATCTATGAGGGTTTACGATCCATCAATGAGTTTACGATTCCTGCAACTGGGTTTACGATTATTTAAATGGGTTCACGACTGGTTTCATTTTAGGCCCAATCGTAATCAAGAGGTCCAATCGTAAACGCCTTAAACGGCCCAAACTCAATCGAAAATGAGTTTTTGTCGTTTGCGAGAATCGTAAACATGCCAATCGTAATCATCTACTCGTAAACACCCATCGTAAACGCCTGAACTTCATCTTCTTCATTAAGATGGTCGTAAACACCGTATACCTCCATGGATGAAACCTGCAACTTACTCGAAAACATGTTAATCACCACAGAAATTTAACATAATCAACCACCATTACCTTTAATGTTTTCTAAACACAAAACCGTCTTCAAACCTTCTCAAAAACGAGTCGAACGCAGAGTAAAAGCAGAGAAATTCGAGTTAGGGCTAAAATGCTAAAACCCGACAATAGACACTCAAAACTTAGAGAAAAACAGATGACTGATGAGGGCTTCTTGGTCGGAAACGGATTGTGAATGTGATGGTGGGCTCGAATTGCTCAGCGGTGGTCGGGAACGAACTTCCGGCGAGGGCTGCGGCGGTTAGGGTATTTTCTCGGCGGGATCGTAATCGGAGAGTGAAAGAGATGAATGATGATCGTAAACGATTGGGGTTTTTATACCCCATTTTGAGATATTTTCATTTTCACCCCTTAAACTTCAATAAAATGTTTCAAAACCTCCCAAACATGATAATTCTCTTAGAAAATGTTAACTTTGTTAAAAAAAACTGAGAATTTTATGAAGCTTCCCCTCAAACTTAGCCCCGTGTATCTGATCTTGATCATAAAATAAAAACTTTAAATATTTAAAGACTGAAAACAAAATGAAAAAGCACAAACTTAAGATAATTTAAAAACGAGACCTGTTAAAATGAACATGTTTACAATTCGTTTTTATGTTCGATACGTCTTTAGCCGTGCTCTAACATAGAATTGTTATGGCCTTAGGCCATCTGGTATTCAACATACTTTTCGCTGACTTTTTATACTCCTTTTGACTTACCTTGACTTTGATGTTTTTCATGGATCAAACCAGACAAATCATTAACTGAGGAACCCTTACCTTGAGTTTGATGTTTTTCATGGATCAAACCAGACAAATCATTAACTGAGGAACCCTTTTCAGCTTCCGTTACACGACGCTCTAGACATTTGCTCAAAAATTTTGAAACCATATAAACTCACATCCAGTTAAAAGTTTTAAGTGCTTAAGTTGTGGTACATAATTACCGTCATGTTTAACCGTCCCCACACCCAATTGTTCATAGCAAAACCTACCCAACCTCAGAGTTTATTGAGGATTCACAAACCCCCAACTTGAGGAACCATGCAACACTGCTTTGACAACCACTTATTTCTTATTTTCTTGAATTATCGGTTGGTGATCAGGTCGGCCGCATAAGCACGCAGAGAAGACCAACAAAATAATTTTCTTTTTCTTTTTCTTTTTCTTTTTCACACTTTTCATATATATATTTTTTAATTCTTTTTCTTTTTCTTTTTCTGTGGTGTTGTCTTTTACCGTATAAGCATGGCGTGTGAGAGAGTGAATACTAGGTAAATTACCACTCTCAACCCATTTTTGCCGGGTCTCAGTTTTTTAAACTATGTAAACTAGGATGGAAACCTAAACATATATAAGAGTTAAGATTATTGCACTTACAATGGATGATCATTGTTTTTGATTTAGCTTACCGAACATCATCTTTGAGACGTCTTTCACTTCTGCCTTACACGTGTCAGTCTCCGATCGTCATGGAAATTTATATCACTTCCTTCAACTCAAGGCAAAAACAAAAAACATCATAAAAACCTCAAACATATATTTTTTGAATTTTTCTGAGACAATTATATTTCTTCCCCTGTTTTTATTAGGCTTTTGAAAACAAAACATTTTTTTTAAAAATTTTTTTTTTTAAATTTTCTATTTTTATATATTTTTTTTAATTTAATAAAAAAAACAATATTGACAAATAAAAGTTGATCAGATCATTCCTCGAAGGCAATCATCCGAAGGCCTTCGACACACATTTCAAAATTTGGTCGCGGGAGGGGTTTTGTGAAAATGTCCGAGACATTCTGATCGGAGCTTACCTTTTGAAGCTGAATTAGCTCCCGATCATAGCAATCTCGAATGAAATGTACCTTTATGTCTATATGCTTGGTTTTAGAATGTTGGACAGGGTTTTTCACAATTTCCAGAGCAGCAGCATTGTCGCAAAAGATAGGAGTGTTAACGAATTCCATACCGTAGTCTGTGAGCTGGTTTTGGATCCACACTACCTTTGAAGTACCGGCAGATGCTGCCACGTACTCAGCTTCGGCAGTTGATTTAGATACAGTATGCTGCTTCTTGCTCTGCCAGGAAATGAGTCGATCGCCCAGATATTGACATCCACCCGTCGTTGACTTCCGGTCCAAGTCACTTCCACCATAGTCACTGTCAGTATAAGCATACAATTGAAAGTCAGTGTTCTTTGGGTACCAAAGGCCAAGCCTAGGCCTGCCCTTTAGGTACCTAAATATACGTTTAACAACATTCAAATGAGAAAGTTTAGGGTTAGCCTGATAGCGGGCACACAAGCAAACTGCATGCATAATATATGGCCGACTTGCTGTTAAGTACATCAGAGAACCAATCATCGATCGGTACGTGAATTCGCTCACTGACTCCCCTTCTGCATCTGCTGACAGGAGAGGTCGGGATGCCATTGGAGTTAAAATTGGCTTAGAGTCTTGCATCTTGAATTTCTCTAGGATCTCATTCACATACTTGGCTTGGTGAATTAGAATCCCAGATTCATCTTGTTTAACTTGCAAGGCCAGGAAGAAACTCATCTACCCCTGATCGCTCATTTCAAACTTTTTCTTCATAATCTCCTCAAATTCGGTGCACAATTCCTCGTTTGTTGAACCGTAGATGATGTCATCTACATACACTTGCACCATGATTATATCCTCATCCACCCTCTTTCTAAACAAAGTTTGATCAACAACTCCTCTTGTATATCCATTCTCCACCAGGTGATTGGACAACATTTCATACCAGGTACGAGGAGCTTGATGCAAACCGTACAAGGCCTTATCCAGTAGATAAACATGATCTGGATTTTCTTCATCTATGAACCCTGGTGGTTGGGTTACATAAACTTCTTCATTCATCTCTGCATACAGGAAGGCAGTCTTCACATCCATCTGATGGACTGTAAAATTGAGATACGATGCCACAGCCAGAAAGATCCGAATTGCTTCCAATCTCGCCACCGGAGCGTATACCTCGTCATAGTCAATCCCGTGAACTTGCCTGTGACCTTGTATTATTAACCTCGCCTTGTTTCTTACAATGATCCCCGAATCATCCTTCTTGTTCTTATAAAGCCACCTCGTGGGAATCACCTTCTTGCCATCAGGCCTCTTCACAAGTCGCCACACTCCCAGCTTTGAGAACTGATTAAGCTCATTGTGCATGGCCTCTATCCAATTCGGATCTCTGAGAGCAACCATCACATTCGGGGGCTCAATCTTGGAGATAAAACATGAGTACATGCAGAAATTGATATCCCCTGTGCGGCTTCTAGTTGAAACTCCTGCCGACACTGGTCCAAGTATGTTGCTGACTGGATGATCTTTGTTGATCCTGGATACCTGGACATCTGGCACAGACACAGAAACAGGCAGATTAGAAGAAACAACATTATCATTTATATCACAAATACCTGGACTTTGAGGTATCTCTGAATCATTATCACACGTTCCTGAAGTTCCCGGAGCATCTACGTTGACATTGGTGGGGACAGGAGCTGGTGTCTTCTCACAGACTCTTTCAGAGTGAGGTCTTGATTCAGATGGCTGAGTGATAATCTCTTCTTCTTCACCCAAATTGTGAAGCTCATTCGAAAATTTGAATCCTTCAAACAGAGACCCATAATTAAAAATCCAATCAGGTCCGGTCCCTGCATCCGACGGATTGTCCTCAAGCCAGTCCATGTTGAATGCTTCAATGATCAAACCGGTGGTCTTGTTATAGACATGATAAGCACTATTTCCCGAATAACCAACAAAATAACACTCATCAGATTTTGCCTCGAATTTCCCTACGTCGGACTGTATCAGTACCGTGCACGGACATCCAAATGTCTTAAAATACCCCACTGTCGGCTTTTCTTTATAGACAATCTGATACGGTGTTTTCTCATGACGCTTGTTCAACAAGACGCGATTCTGCACATAACACGCCGTATTGACTGCTTCGGCCCAGAAGAAGATCGGGAGTTTAGCTTCACACATCATTGTCCTTGCAGCTTCAATGAGTGTCCTATTTCTTCTCTCAGCTACACCATTTTGTTGAGGGGTGTAGGGCGCACTGAACTGTCTGTCAATCCCTTTAGCCCCACAAAACATATTCAAATCAGTGTTCATGAATTCTGTTCCGTTATCCGATCTGATAGCTTTGACCTTCTTGTTCAGCTGATTTTCTATGAGAGTGACAAACTGTTTCACTAGGGCTGGAGTTTCATACTTGTTTGACAAGAAGTAGACCCAAGTAAAATGTGAATAGTCGTCCACAATCACTAGACAATAAGAGAACTTGCTGATACTCTGAACTTGCATAGGCCCAAACAGATCCATGTGTAGAAGTTGTAGAACTGATGACACAGAGTTTGCTATCTTCGGACGATGTGGCAACTTGTGCTGCTTCCCCTTCGCACATGCCACACATTTTTCAACAGTTGAGAAGTCTTTAATTGGCAGCTTTCTGACATGCTCTCCCTTCGCGAGCTTGGTCAGGTTCTTCATATTTGCATGCCCCAGACGATGATGCCACAACATAGCCAAATTTTCGTTTTGTTTTGAGATGAGGCATGCTTCTTCTGACGTTGGAGGATTGCCCATGTTGAGAAGATATGAGTTTGAACGTCTTGGAGTACGCATCAGAATGCACTCCTCGGGAATCTTTACACCGGGCTTCAAAATAATGCATTCCTTCCGATTGAACATCACAGAAAAGTCTTTGTCACAGATCTGAGAAACACTCAGCAAACTGTGCGACAGTTCCTCCACATAATGAACGTCAGAAAAAGACAGATTTCCACTCCTCACCACACCTTTCTTGCTAATTCTACCACCCACACCACCTGCAAATGAAACTCCTCCACCATCGAAATCTTCTACATCTTCCAAAAGGGACAGATCTCCGGTCATGTGTCGGGAGCAACCACTATCAACGTACCAGAGATTGTTGATAGATTTTCTTGGCTGTCCCTTGGTGTGGTCTGCTGCCATAGCTTCATTCTCCTCAGGTTCTTCTTCAGTAACCACAAAAGCATGCTCCTCTTCATCATCATCATCCATAGTCGTCATCATAGCATGCGTCAGACTCAGATCCTTCACCTGGGGGGTCCAGTCATAACCTCCACCTTCCTGCACTATCAAGGCACTTGTCTCTACCTTTGCCTTCCCATCAGCTGGTTTCTTCATCTCTGCTTTCTCCTTCCTTGGTTTGCTGCACTCCCTAGCAAAATGCCCATATTCATCACAATTGTAACACCTAAGCTTCGTCTTATCAAACCCCATTCTGATCTTGTCTTGATCCTTCCAAACATTTCGCCCTGTAGTAGCCATGAACTTCTTAGCTCTGAACACCGCCATAGCCATTTGCCAAGAGACGTCCAGCATATCCACATCCTCTGGATTAATCTGATTAAGCTCCCCCGATAGAATCTCAGAAGGAATTAGGGTTCCGGCCATTAAAGCATGATAACTGTTCATGAATCCCATACCCAGTGCAAAATTGGGATCGTTGTTAGCCTCAGAATTGTCGCCTCCACTTGAACTAGATTGGGGTTGTGCCACAAATGCATTCGTTTTAGTCACTGAACTTGATCCACCTCCAACAGACTTTCCTTTCTGTTTCTCATCTACCTCTTCCGACAACAACGCTTGATTCAGCTTTCCAGCCAAACTAAGTGAGCTTATATGATTCAACTCACGCTGCTTATCATCAATTAGCTTGGACTTCAACTTGTTGATCATTTCATCCAGAGACAGCTCACTCAATTTGTTGTTGTCCTTAATAATTGAGATATTGGTGTTCCATGACTTTGGCAAACTGTTTAGCAGCTTCAAATTCTTATCTTCCAATTCCGGCTCCACACCATAACTTGACATTTCTGCCATCAGAGAGACAAATCTTTGCACTTGCGCTTCGAAAGATTCACCTTGGATGTGATTAAACAAATTGAATTTCTGCTTCAACATCTGCTTTCGACTCGCCTTGATGTCTGGATTTCCTTCATAAGCAACAATCAATGCATTCCACAGTTCATTTGCCGTCTTGCAATGCTTAAAGCCTTGAGCAATATCTGGTGTCAATGCCATTGTCATAATCGCAAAAGCCCTCTCAGCCTTGTTACATCTTTCCCAGTCGTCATCCTTAAACTCATCTTCAGTCTTAGCCTTTCCTGCTTTAGCTCCTGTTGCATGAGTCGGTATATGTGGTCCATTAAGCACTGCTCTCCACAATCTTAAGTCAACACTCTTCAAGTGGTTTTCGAACCTATACTTCCATTCCAAAAAGTTATCTGCCGAAGTAAGTCTAGGTGGACGAGTAATAGATCCGATCTCGAAGTCCAACTTCTGATACATACTTGGTTTAAAATCCATTACGATAGCAAAGGGAACCTAAAACTAAAGTCCAAACGTCCAAACAATGAGATTATGATCGAGAAGACTTGATTACGATCGTAAACTGTAATTACGATCGTGAACACCTGATTACGATCCAAACAAATCGCAAACACAGATTCCGATTGAAAATATCGTAAACTCTGATTACGATTAGCGATGATCGTGAACTAAGATTCCGACTCCGTGATTCCGGTAAGACAAAATCGTAAACGTCGATTACGACCAGGAAAAATCGTAAACGCCCGAAAGTACAATCGTAAACGCCAAAAAAACCGTTCTTGATGTCGTAAACTCCTAACAAACCCAGAAAAGCGATCGCAAACACAAAGAACAGCAGCAGGTACAATCGTAAACGCCAAACACACCTTCAAATCTTCAAAAAAAAACAGCCCAAAAACCCAGAAAACTGCTTGAATCTATATCGTGTGAGCCTCGAATCGAAGATTCTTAGCTCTGATACCAATTGTAGGTCCGAGATCAAACCAACAACACGATATATGATCGTATATGAGTGCGGAATCCTCAAATACGATTGATTCAAGAAACAAGTAGATGAAATAGATTCAATCTAAGATAAAGATTGAATCTTGAATGAGAAACACCACTTGGAAGCAGACCGTAAACTAGAAGTCTCAAGAAGAAATCGTAAACTAGTATTTTGTATTGAAAAGCTTACTTGAATCATAAACAAGTGAGGTTTATATACTACCTCATTACAAAAATCGTAAACCTAATAGCCCACATGGCCCAATCATAAACATTATAAAAGCCCACTAACTAAGCCCAAAAGCCCATTAACTACTAAGCCCATAACTAATGTTCATGTCTCTAATATATATAGCCCAACAAGATATGTCTGAACATGTGTTAACAAGTAGTAAATCTACTGATGCAAACATCTTGCAAACATCTGTTTGCATGCTGCATTTCTGTCTCAAGAAGTACCTAAGAAGGTAGCTGAAGCCTTAGAATATAACAGCTGGGTAGAGGCGATGCCAGAAGAATTATTTCAAATTAACAAGCAGAAAGTTTAGGAATTGGTTGATTTGCCTGCTGATGCAGAACCAATTGGCACCAAGTGGGTGTTCAGAAACAAAAAGGATGACAGGGACATTGTCATTAGAACAAAGCAAGACTGATGGTTCAAGGCTATGTACAGGAAGAAGGCATTGATTATGATGAAGTGTTTGCACCAGTGGCCAGATTGGAAGCAATCAGAATTTTTCTAGCCTATGCTGCCTTCAAAGACTTCCAAGTATTTCGAATGGATGTCAAAAGTGCCTTCCTGTATGGCCTACTGGAACAAGAAGTGCATGTCAAGCAACCTCCTGGATTTGAGGACCCTCATCATCCAAAGAAGGTATGCAAGCTAATTAAAGCTCTGTATGGCCTCAAACAAGCACCTAGAACCTGGTATGAAACTCTTTCAAACTATCTTCTAGAGAATGGCTACAGGAGAGGAGCTATTGATAAAACACTGTTTACCAAAACTGTTGGTAAAGACATGTTGATGGTACAAATTTATGTAGATGATATTATTTTTGGTTCATCTAATACTTTGTTGTGCAAGGAATTTGAAACTTTGATGCAATCGAAATTTGAAATGAGCTCCATAGGAGAATTAACTTTCTTCTTAGGGCTACAAGTGAAGCAAACTGCAGCTGGGATCTTTCTGAACCAGTCAAAGTACATTCAAGACATGCTGAAGAGATTTGATATGCTGACATGCTCAAGTGCTAAAACTCCTATCTCCACTTCCCACAAGTTAACCAATGAATTAAGTGGCAAGCCAGTGGATGTACACATGTACAGAGCAATGATAGGATCACTGATGTATCTCACGGCAAGCAGACCTGACATCATGTTCAGTGTTTGCTTATGTGCAAGATATCAGTTTTCACCAAAGGAGTCACACATGCTAGCTGTCAAGAGAATTTTCAAGTACTTGAAGGGTCAGCCAAAACTGGGTTTATGGTATCCCAAAAATTTTGACTTCTCTTTCAAGGCATTCATCGATAGTGACTATGGAGGGTGTGACATAGACAAGAAATCAACATCAGGCGGATGTCAATTTTTGGGTGAAAGACTTGTTTCCTGGCAGTGCAAGAAGCAAACTTCTGTTTCTACAGCAACTGTTGAAGTTGAGTATATTGCTGCTTCAAGCTGCTGCAGTCAAGTTCTTTGGATCCAAAATCAGATGCTTGATTATGGAATCACCTTCATGGAAACTCCAATTTTTACAGACAACAACAGTGCCATCTCCATCGTTAACAATCCAGTCAAACACTTCAAAACAAAGCACATTGATATAAGCTATCATTTTATTAGAGATTGTGCAGAAAAGAATCTATTTAAGTTATTCAAAGTTCATACTGATAATCAATTAGCTGACTTCTTTACCAAAGCTTTTGATGAGGCAAGATTTTTCTACCATATCATAGCCATTGGGATGATGAAATTTTGACTAATACAAAACTTTTCACAATTTTAATAAAAGAGAGGCATGTGCTCAAGAGCCCGTCTCTTGATACAAAAAGAAAAGAAAAATGAAAATTTCTTGTGTTAATTAGAAAACATTTCAGTTCATAGTCATTAACTGCTGTTAAACAATGAAAAATTAACACAAATTTTCAAAAATCATGTGTTTTGGTTTTCCGGTCCAAGTTCCGGTTCAACCTGCGAGAATAATACTTTTGAAAATCTCCGGGTGAACTTCAACCTGAAAAATGCTTTGTAAATTGTGTGAAAAAAGTTTTTGAAAACAGTTCTTCCAAGCGAAAAAATTATCCGTTTGAAGTTCAAACGGAAGAAATTTGGTTTTTAAAATAAATGAGAAAATGGGCTCCGCTTGAACTTCCGGGTCAACAAGTCAAAGTCACCTTTCATTAAATTACCCGGAAGGCACATTTTTTTAAGCGGATACACATTTAATTACCCATTAAATTTTTAACCATTAAATATCCGAGGTTTTAGTAAATATCCTTTTGGATAATGACATGTTTTAACGTGTTGTACCGTATAACCCATAAAGCACCAGTCACATCAGTTACTGAACGGTTGGTCAAAACCTCTCTCCTCCACGTCACCGACGGAAAAGGGTAAAAAGCCCTAAATTACCGTTATTTCCCCATTTCTCTCAAATCCCACTCCGAAGTTACTCCCAAACTCTCCCCGTAACTTCCCAAAAACCGTAATATTTCTCTCAAGTTCGACATCAACAATGGCTCCCAAGGCGAGTTGAGTGGCAAAAATCCTGTCAGTGATTCAAGGTTTCCGGTGGAACATAACCTGGTGGCTTACCTTGAAGCACCCAGTAAAACCGACATTTACAACGGCATGATTGACTTCCTCAAAAACTGTCATCTTCATCACACGCTGATAGTTGAAGCGGTGATCTTCGAAGAAATTATGGAGGAATTCTGGTCACATGCTAGGGTTGCTGAAGGAGACAACGATAGTGAAAAGATTGTGTCAACGGTTCAAGGCACAACAGTTGAGATAGATGAAGCCAAAATTAGAAAAGTTCTGAGACTAAGGGATGAAGATGGGTATGTGTTTGTTGACTCACAAGTGTACCTACCTCTATTCAGAGATATTGGTTACGGCGATTCAATTGGAAACATAACCATCAAGAAGGGGCAACTGCCATATAAATGGAGATTTTTGGCCCTCACTCTCTTGGTTTGCCTAACTCCCAAGAAAGGCGATTTTGATGAACTCGCTGCTGAACAGGCATCAGCATTCTTTGCTATGGTCAAAGGTCAAAATTTTAACTTTTCCAAATTAATTTTCAAAGGCTTTAAAACAAACATCAAACCGGATTATTTTTATATATATCCCAGGTTTTTGACCTGTATTCTCTGGGAGGAATACCCCCAAATTGTTTTGGGTGGTACAATTTTACAACAAAAAATCCTCACTGAGAAAACTTTTTCTAATCTTGCTTACAATAAGACAGCCTTTCTTGGAAGGGATACTGACCATCCCCTGCCAATTCCAAGGCAGTTTCCTGATGAACCTGCTCAGGCTGAGGTTCAAACGGAAACTGTGGCTGCATTTGAGCAACCTGCTCAGGATGACAGGACTACAAACCCAGTAGTTCCTGATCCCATATCTGTCCCTGCTTCCTCTACCATTAAAACTTATCATTCCAAAAAGAGGAAAGCTTCCACTCAAACTATCACTGCCACTTCCTCATCCGAATCCCCTCCTGTCGTTTTCAAAAGACAGCGAAATGTGGTTATTAGGTCTCCTCCACCTATTACCACCAACCAACCTCAAGCTTCAAACCCCGCAAAAGGCAAAAAGCCCAAGCGGAAACTGGTCAAAATGGGATACTCTCTTAGGGATGAACCTTCTTCTGAGGGGGAGTCATTAGAAATGGATGTACCTTCCCCATCCTCAAGGTTTTCACCCCTGCAACCCCTATCACCTAGGAGTGACAGTGCACCCATTCTTGATCCAAATGAGGGTGTTATTAACTCACCAACCTCATTACATGAGAACATACTAATGGATCAAGACCCTGCTGCACTGAACCCCCACTCCTCACTGGAGGTGAATCTCAGGAGTTCTGAAGAGATTCATGCAGAGAGGGCTGCTGTTGCGCATGTGTCCCCACTGGACCATTGTGTCAGCAGTAACATAGATAAGACCCAAAATGCGGCAATTTTCTCTGAATCAGCACCTATGGGTCCTTTATTGGAACCAAGGGTTGTTAAGACAACAAAAGAGAATCCCAGGTGCCAAGAAGCCACGGGTACCAGGGTTGATCAATCTCGGATTGATAACCTGGTTTTGCCCAGGGATACTGGTAAAATGGCAGTTGAGGACAACTATACATTACCTGAATTGACAAAACTGTACCTAAATCTTCAAACACAGGTTAATTCTCTGAATGCCACTACTGCTACTTTGGTAAAGGCTGCTCCTACTGATGCTGAGGCAGGTCCTTCAAACCTAAACAGAGATGTTGATGAAGCTGATACTGTCAAATTGGGGGAGAAGTTGACTTCAACACTTGCCATGCTCGAAATAGATGAAACTGACAGAATTCCGGCTGAAGTTAGAGCCACAGCCTGCAAGAAAGCTGGTGTCAAACCCTTCACAGTTGAAGAAAGTTGGGTCAATATGAAGAGGAGTAAACTGATTGCCATTTCTCCATTTGAAGACCCCAACCTTACTGAGTTAGTTCAGTCTTCCATGTTGATTGCTGGTGCTCTCCCTGAGCACATAAACATGATCACCAGAGTGTTGAAATGAAAAATCGTAAGACGGATCTTACTATAGGTTTGCTTGATCGTAGAGTGAACACGAGACGTAAATAATAGTTTGTTTTATTGAAATCAACAGAGACTCAATTACAAACTCTCTCTGAAGCTCTCTAGAGAAACACTCTCAAAACACATAGTTAAGAACTGGTCGCTCTCTTCTCTTCTCCTTCTTACATTCAAAGCACAAGTTCCTATATATATGCGACTGGGCCAATCTCCGTCCGAACTCCAAGTTCGGCTGGTCCGAACCTCAGGTTCGGGCCTAGTTCGTCCGACAGCTTGAACTTGTCTTGAATCTTTACATCGTCTCGTTCAGATACTTCACAAGATGCACAAATTATGTATCAACAAACTCCCCCTCGTCATGTGCAGTATCTATTCACCAGTTAAACATATTCTTCGAACAAACTCCCCCTCAACTTGATGGAAGCTTAATCTTTGAATACTTGACGATGCACAATTTCTTTCATCTTTATCAACACCTTCAGAAGACTTGAAGTTGTAATATACTCATTCCTTCGAGTACCTGGTCAACATAAATAATCTTGGCGCAAAACTTCTCTTCGAGAATCCAAGATATAGATTTTGAAAAAGTTTTTCATATCTTGTGTCGATCAATCGAAAACAAATAAGAAGTAAAATCTTTTTGGCTTTTAGAAAGTTTATATCAAAACAAACCTAAAATCTTTTTGATTTTTCAAACTTATTTTAAAACACACCAAAAATCTTTTTGTATTTTTCTATAATTAAATGTAAATGCATTGCAGAAACAAACTTTATTTTTGGTATTTTGTGAGAAAGATCACGACGCAAGATCATATCAGACATAACGCATCTAGCACATTTCAACTTCGGTCTTAATCAGCATGCAAGCCAAGATAATCGAAAATACAACATTGATTGTTTATTTCAGCAAGCACCAATATTTATCGTTTTCAGATATGCTTGAGGTGATTTTTTATCATGCACTGATAACTCGGCCTCTACTCTATCAGAAATACTAGCAAATCATCATGTTTATCATATAGAAGTAACTTTTATTTGAGATTTAAGCATCCATGATGAGTCATGCAAAAATAAAGCAGAACCTCAAATACCTAGCAATCAGGTCGGTCTTGTGGACACGTAGAGAAAGCCCAAGTATTTGAGAAATAAGAAAGCAAAACAAGTTGAAGTTGTATAATCCAATAACAATCAGGTCGGTTCTTCCGAACGCGCAGAGAAAGTCCGATGGATTATACGAAACACCAATGAAAATAAAGTAGAATGTCAAACGAACAACAATCAGGTCGATCTTTTGATACGCAGAGAAAGTCCGATCGTTTGACAAAATAAAAAAAATCAAACAAGTTTAAATCTTTCAAAATGAAAACATGCATTCATCAGGATATCTCATTATTCTATTTTTGTCAGAATCATCACATAGCATTCATTAAGAAGCAAACAACCAAAGATTATCAGGAAAGCTTTATGTTTATATCTTACTTGCAGATGTCAGATTAGTCATGCACATTTACAGATTATACAAGTACCTACAGCCTTTAGACTTAGTCTATCCATGGCAGATAACGTATATGCTGATGTACTATCATTTCTTTCCTTTGTCGGATCAATTTCTCAATTTTTCATCATTTTGTTTTATATTTTCCAATTTCTCCCCCCTAAAATTCAAACAAATACTATTTTTTGAATTTTCAAATTTTCTCCCTCTACGAATATGAACGAAAGAAAAATGAATAACAAAAAAAAAAATTAAAATGATCAATCAACACTGGACACAATTTTTGAAAAAGGTATTTTTGAAAATCAGTTTTTCAAAGATAAGAACAATGCTTTTGAACTTAAAACCACAAGTATCTCACTGTCAGCAACCTCTCTATTACTAACAGGTCTTCCTGAAATACCTGCAAACACTGGAAAATAGTAAGTTCTTAAGACCCTGACCCTCATCGCCAACGATGATAGGTCATCCAGTGTCTTCAACAAAATCTGTGTTAGCCGTGGAGACAACTTTCGGTCTCCATTCCTGCTTTGATTTTATGATTTCTAGTGAACCATCGTCAACTGATGAGTGATAATCAGAACTACTACCCAATTTTTCCAAAAGTGGCTTCTTTTTCCATAAAAATTTAGTATTGGGCATTGGTTCACAAAAAATAATTCCATCAAGATCAACATACTTTGTATGTTTTGCATTTGATGATGAATTGTTAGTTGTCATAGGACAATTATTTGCATAATGACCCTTCTGACGACAAACATAACAAAGTCTTTTACCAGTTGGATGGATTGAAATTGGTTTTCCAAACTGATCAATTGAACATTCATCATAAACTTTTGAAAACAGATCAATTGAACATTCATCATAAACATTTTGAGAATTTTGAAAATCCTGCTTTGTCTGAACTCCCACCGAACGTCGTCGGAACTCTAATGAACCTTCGATCTTGCTCCGAACTTTGTCCGAACTGATGGTCGAATAGTTTTCACCATAATACACAGCAGGATTCTGAATTTGTGCAGGTAGTGATTTATTCACCGTCAACTCCATATCCCTTGCTTGTATTCTTTGAATCAGATCATTGAAAGACAAACCCGAATACTATTTATCATGAGTAATCATCATCACATAATTTTCCCATTTCTCGGGTAATGCTTCCAAAATCTTTTCTTTCAAATCAGCTTCTTCCTTTTTAAGACTTATCAAACGCATCTCACTCATTAAATGTGCAAATCTTGCAATCATATTTGGAATTGATTCATTCTGATAATGCTTGAAACGATCAAATTCCTTTTTCAAAAAAATTTGTCGACTTTTCTTGTATTGATCATTACCCTCACATCTTTTTTTCAAAGCATCCCATAAACTTTTCGATGTATAGTTAGAAGAAAACTGATGTAGCAACTCTTTGGGAAATGCCATTGTCAAGGTACCATATGCCTTTTTTTCAGCTTGCTATGCTTTCTTTTGCTTAGAAGTGAGTTTTCTTTGGAGAATCGGCTCTCCAGACTCATCCTTAGGATACACGTATTGTTCATTGAACGATAGCCACATGTCAACATCATTCATATCAACATAAGCTTCAAAACGTTTAATTTAACTATGATAATCTTCCAATTTTAACAATTTAGGAACTTTCTGACTTGTTCGAATTTCATTATCATAGTTCATCATCGTTTGCATTGTAGCTTGCATCGAATTATGATTGCAGCAAATGCTTAAATATCCGATATTTTGAACAAACTAGTTACTATTCTCCATAACTGAATCTGAACTCAAGATTACTTATCCGAACTCTGCCAAACCGGAGCCAAACAGAAAATTTAACTGAACCCAAAATGAACTCAGCCGAACCTAGACTTCGAATAACTGAACAAAAACCGAACCAAAAAGTAGCTGAACTATAGTCGAACTGGAAACGAACTCTCAGAAGAACACTTCCGAACCACCACTTTGTTTGAACATTGATCGAACTCAATCCGAACCGTGAGTTCGGAGCGGTTACAAACTCGAAAAATCTGATCTCACTCAAACTGAATACGAACTGAAACATTCTCGACTCAAATTTCACGATTTTCAGCGTTTTCAAATGAGATTTTCAACAAGGACGCAGATAAACTCAAAAGGAACGATTTAGAAGAATATTTTTCACAGAAAGCACACTTGAGATGATCAAACGAGTACAAAATCGATTAGATTTTGTAAAAACTCCAAAATTTTGACTCAAAAAGATGAAGAACAGAGATTTCCGACCAGTAGAATAAACCTATAGCTCTGATACCAATTGAAATTGCGTAAGCGTTGGATTGTCTACTCGGTCGTAACGAAATCAATGTAAAACGTAGAACACAAGTAGTAAATACAAAGGACTTGTATTAACCACAGAGAGATTACATAGTGAAACGCACACAGTAGAATGAACAAGCACCCCCAAAACTCTATACAAGACAATCTATCTATAGATGAACAATCTATGCAAAACCACGATCATCCGAACTGCCAGTTCGGACAAGTTAGTGTGAATCCGAACTGGCAGTTCGCCTTCGGTTCAGATCAGCACATCTTTGTAACACTTTGTCTTATATTTGATACTTCACATGACGACCTTGAATTATGCATCAACATTAATGAATGATTATTGTGTCAAACATTCTGATTGTTCCTTGCTCTCTGTGGGTATAAATAGGACTTCAGTAAACCCTATTTGGTGTGCCATTCCAGAATTATCCTACAAAGAGCATTTGTGTGTGTGTTCTTGGTGTTAGTGTGTGTTTTACGTGTTCTTGAGTTTCAGAAATCATCATTGAGGTAGCAATGATGCAGATTCAACCATGAGTGATCATCACACATGATTTCCAAACTTGTGTGATGAATCAAATGAGATTATTGTGCTCAAATCGGTCCTAACAATTTGTATCAGAGCCAAAATCTTCAAGTTTTGAGGTTTTTCTCAAAAATGAAGAAATTCTCATTTGAGTTATCATTTTTGGTTGTTTTTGCTTGATCTTTGAGTTGATTCTTGGTAGAAATCACTCAAGGAACACGTTGCTATGCTCATATTTCTATAAAAACTCAGATTTGTTGGTCAATTTTAGGGTTTAGTGAAGAACAGAAATACGTTTTACGTATCCTGTACTTGAGCAAAATTTTTCAAATTCTTTTTAATGTTGAATCTTTGTCAAAATTGATGAATGGAGAGTCTTCTACACCTATTACCTATTTGGTTGCTGCGGATTTCATACAAAAACATCAAGTTTTCGTGATTTTAGATGCAAAATACGTGATTTTTGGTGTTCTTGAGAAAAGTTCACTATTCCATCAAATTAGGTTATTTTGAGTGGTTTTTGAGGTTTGTGTCAGTTGAATCAAATGATCCTACATGAATTTCGAAACTATTGATATCCTTAAAACTTGTGACGACCCTAAAACTTTTGCTTTCTTTCCCCAGCGACGACAGCTGATGCTGCGAACGCTACGATGCTAGAATAATTTTCGGGACGAAAATTCCAATTACAAGGGGATGATGTGACATCCGAGAATTCCAAGGTTAACTTCCGTTAGACAAACTCCGTTAGTTACGTTATAAGTGTTAACTTAGTAACTAATGCTTAACTAGGCCGAATACGTCCACGACCTTTGGTTGATCACCGAACCCGCCCATATGTGCTATGTGTTCATTATTGTTGTCATTATGTGCAATATGATTCAAATGCATGATTTAATATTATGAATAGCATGACGAATTGTAAATCCTTGATTTTGTGAAAATTTGCCTAAGTTGTGCAGCCAGCGAAACTAACGGGCGAAACTATAGTGTCGCCCGGTAGCTAGCTAAACTAACTGACCTGCACGAGCTCAGGGCCAGTTTCGCTTGGCCAGCGAAACTGCCAGCGAAACTAGCCTCTGATATAAATAATCTTAATAAACCCTAGTTCACCATTTTTGCCTCATTTCACACAAAAACACACAACTCTCCTGAAACTCCTGGACCAGCTGATCCCAACCAAGAACCACCAAGAATCAGCTATCATTCTGAGTTGTGAAGATCATCCATCGATCCTAGATCAACCGTGAGTCCCAAAACCACCATTTTCTATGCTTTTCTATGTGTTTCTTCATAAAGCATGCCTAGATCTCTGTGTTATTGTTAGATCTTCTGATATGTTGCTTAGGATTGCTAGATCTACCATAAAGTTGATAACTTTACGTGTGAAATCCATCCATGATAAAGATTTATGCTATTTTAGTCATTTTAGGGTTTTATATGTATTTTGGGTGATTTGATGATAAAATGCATGTTTAAGGTGTTAAAGCTTACTGATTTATGTTGGTAAATGCCTATGTATGCTAAACAATGAATTGCATGTAAAATGGAAGCTGTTAGGTTGATTTTTAGGCTGATCCGTATGTTTTTCGCGACCAGCAAAACTGTGGTGTTCTCTGGGCGAAACTGTCCAGCGAAACTATGTATATCTTCAACCAGCGACACTATGCAGCGAAACTGCAGTGTCGCCGGGTAAACCAACCAGACCAGCTCGAGCGAATCTACCGAGCGAAATTCCCTGAACGAAAGTTCAAACCAGTTTTGGGCGAAACTAGGCTAGCGAAACTGTGCCAACAGTTTCGAGCGAAACTAGCCTAGCGAAACTGTGTCATCGGGTATTGCCTAGCGAAAGTGCTGCCCGTGCACACAGCGAAACTGACTGGCGAAACTGCTAGCGAAACTGAGACCAGAATCCAAACTTGTGCAATTTGCTTGAATGTTATGCCATGACTTACATGATTATGCCATGTTAATACATGCTTTGACTTCTGATATATATGAACCCTTATTTATGATCAACCATTGGTGTCGTGTGTCTGTATGTCGAGTCATAGTTCCAACGTGCTATGTTATGGGCCATAGTGACGTTAAGTAAAGATTAGACACAAAACTAATACTTAAGACCTAAACGTGTTCATAGGTCTTCGATAAGCAATACTTGGATTATTAAGCAAGTGTAGCAGTGCAACCAAAGGTGAGTGTCACTAACCCGATTACCGTGAACCCGTTTGGGTCACACCGAATAACTAAAAGTAAAACAATGCTGACAAACTCGAGAGTGCTAGGCACCTCCCTGATAAACTTGAAAACTTGGAGTGCTCGGCACCCACTTGATGAACCTGAAGTGCTTTATGGGAAGCACTTGCGAATTACCAAAACAACGATTTCTAAAACGAAACTAAAAACACTTTTGAGATTCATGAGAATCCAGTAAACCGTTTTAATATGGCTAGTGTAGGTTAAAGTCTAAACCACATGATATCACATGATTTCTAAGGATGCCTTGAAAACTTAAAAGTCCTCAACTAATTGTACCATTAATTGTAAAGCGAGGGGATGTTGGGTAGATCTACTGGAGTTTGACAAACTCCGCCCCGTGGCACGGGGAGTGCACGGAGGTACAATATCAGCCTAGTTGACCGTGATCCCGAGAGGACACGGGGGAGGCAAAACCGCGATGACGTAGGTCCGCAGTACTAGATGGCACGGCCACTACAATAAATTATAGTCAGCTTTGGTGCAAACTTCCTTAGTGCATGGAACAACGGATTAGCTACCCGCGATATCGGTTGAGCACTTTAACTTTACAAAACTAGTTCATACCCGATGACGTAGGTCACGGACAATTTCTTTATAAACTAAGACATAACATTTAGCATTGCTTTTCACAAACGAAATACTATGTAAGTATACCTTGATACAAATTATGATTATGAGACCGGGCCAATGCATGACAAGCCCACTGTGAACTCACCAACCGTTAGGTTGACACTTGCGTGGTTTAAACTTTTGCAGATCGCTAAGGAGTATCCGGAGCGGGTTGGCATGGCACGTGAAGACAATTTTATTTCTAGTTAAACTTAATTGGGAATTTTAAACAAAGGATTATGTAAAGCACGTGGTTAGTGCTAAGACAATATTTATTCCGCTGCGTTTGTATTTGAGACTTTACTTTATAACTGGTTTTTGAACTAACTCTGATTCATTTAGTATTTGTAACTAATGGTTGTGGATCCTGGTCTAGCCGCACCCCTTAACGGTATAAACTCCGTTAGTGGTTATTTGGGGGTGTGACAGATTGGTATCAGAGCCATAAGTTGCAGAGAACTGGAATCATTTTGAAAAACGATTTGGAAACTGCAACTTGAAAACCTTAGTTACAAACGAATAAACAAATTCCCAAAACAAAATTTTTACGTGCCAACCTGGGATACTCGCTCTGCTGTGTAAGTAAAAGCTTAGTACGTATGTATACGTATATATATATATAAATATATATATAGACCGTGTCTAGGAAGTCTAACGGAAAACCTTAGGAAAATTTTCACACACGAATACGAAACGCGAACGCGAATGCGCGCACTACTTCTGGGGGAAAGCGACAACGAAACGATGCTACACGCTACGTCCTGATTTCTACTACGATGACTACGCCGACGGTGACTTTTATGGGAAAGCCGACTTTCGACGATAGCTACTTACGACTTACGACGTTCCTCGACGACGCCTCGATTTTGCACAAAATTTTTTTTTCTGGACTAATAGAGGGATAACGGGAAAATGGTTAATATACATATTATGGGATATGTATAAAGTATAATTGTGACTGAACATTGGCTACTTTAACTGTTCAGCAAGATGTCTGGTAGAGGACACGGAAGGAACAACATCAACATGACGCCTGCACAATTGCAAGCCATGATCAACGAACATGTGCAAGCCGCGGTGGCAGCCGTCCAAGCTGCATATGCCGCTCAGGGTAACTATTATGCCGGTTAAGGCACAAAGCGAATTATATTTGACCTGTTTAAATTTGAAACCCGAACTATTTATTGCATCAGGAAACCACCACTGCACGTTTAAGTCCTTCATGGACTGCAAGCCACTAACATTCTCCGGCGAAGAAGGAGCGGTAGGACTCCTCCGGTGGATCGAAAAATCTGAGAAGGTTTTCTCTATGTGTAATTGCCCGGCTGAAAGCAAGGTGAAGTTTGCTACTGGTACCTTTGAGGGAGCTGCTCTCTCCTGGTGGAACGCTGAGATTCAGATGATTGGGATCGACGCGGCTAACAACATGCAATGGGAAGCATTTAAGGAACTGATTATGGATGAGTACTGTCCTCGTGACCAAGTGAAGAAGCTAGAGGGTGAATTCTTGAACCTGAAGATGGTTGGGTCTGAAATTGAACAGTACACTGCGCGTTACCATGAGTACGCGGTCTTGTGCCCCACAATGGTTGATGCTGAGTTCAAACGCATTGAGCGTTATCTGGAAGGCCTCGCGCCTCAAATCAAGAGTTTGGTGACCGCCAGCAACCCCGCAACCGTGCAGCAAGCCATCCGTTTGGCTCACAAGCTTACTGATCAGGAGGTTGAGAAGGGTACACTTCCTGCGAAAGCCACTGAGAAGACTGCCTTAAGTGGCAAAAGAAAAGCTGATGATGAAGCTCCTGAGAACTCAATGAACAATCAGAGTGTTGGAAACAGCACTGGGAGGTCTTATCAACTCCCAAAGCCAAAGCAAGAGGTCTGGAAACAACAGTGGTAACTACCGCCAGGGTGGCAATGGGCAAAGCAACTACAAGGGTAACCTGCCTTTGTGCAACAAGTGTGGGAAGCATCATGCTGGTATTTGTAGGAAGAATCTGAGCTGCGAAAGGTGTGGCAAGGGAAGCCACGAAGCAAAAGACTGTTGGGCAATTTTGCCCGAGCAACAAAACCGCCCCAGGAGGAACAACAACAATCATGGAAACAACAACTATGGGAACAATCGGGGCAATGGGAACAACAACGGTCAGAACCAGAACAACAACAATGGGGGAGCCCGTGGCTGCTTTGAGTGTGGTGCTCAAGGCCACATTAAAAGAGACTGCCCGCAGCTGAGAAGACAGGGTAATGGAAATCAAGGAAATAACGGTGGGAATGGTAATGGTGGAGGAAATGGTAATGGGAATGGCAACGGGAATGGTGGAAATGGTAGAGGTCGAGCTTTCGTCATGGGTCAGGGTGAAGCTCGCAATGATGCCAACGTGATTAACGGTAAATTCATCCTTAATGGTTTCTTTGCTACTGTATTATTTGATTCTGGTGCTGAGAGAAGCTTTATTTCCACTAAGTTTGCTAAGTTAATTAATGCTAAACCTATCGCCCTAGACGCTAAATATGTGGTAGAACTAGCAAATGGTAAACTTCATGATACGACCCAGATAGTTAAGGACTGTAAGTTAGAACTAGCTGGCCATACATTAGGAATCGACCTTATGCCTTTCCCGATTGGTAGTTTTGATGTTATAGTAGGAATGGATTGGTTATCTGAAAATCGAGCTGAAATCTTATGTAAAGAAAAAGTGGTTCGTATTCCACTCAAGGACGGTAAAGTGTTAACGGTTCAAGGTGAAAAAGGTGGAACAGTAACCGGTATTATTTCGTTTCTCAAAGCTCAAAAGTGCCTTCGTAAAGGTCACTTCGCGATTCTTGCTAACGTCACCGATTCGACACTTCCCGAGCGCAGAATCGACGACTACCCGATAGTCCGCGACTTCCAAGATGTATTTCCTGAAGATCTGCCTGGTTTGCCTCCATTTCGACAAGTAGAGTTTGGAATCGACTTAGTTCCTGGAGCGTCTCCGATTGCACGCGCACCTTACCGTTTGGCGGTAAGTGAACTCAACGAACTCTCCGCGCAACTTCAAGAGCTGCTCGACAAAGGATTTATTCGTCCAAGTTCGTCTCCATGGGGAGCACCAGTATTGTTTGTTAAGAAGAAGGATGGAACGTTCCGAATGTGTATCGACTACAGAGAGCTTAACAAGGTTACAATCAAGAATCGGTATCCACTTCCTCGAATCGACGATCTCTTCGATCAGCTGCAAGGTTCGAGCTACTTCTCAAAGATTGATCTACGGTCTGGATATCACCAACTTCGCGTTCGAGATGAGGATGTCCCCAAGACTGCTTTTAGGACTCGGTATGGTCATTACGAGTTTCTAGTTATGCCGTTTGGGCTAACTAATGCGCCTGCCGTATTTATGGACCTGATGAATCGAGTGTGCAAGCCGTACCTCGATAAGTTTGTGATAGTTTTCATTGATGATATTTTGATCTACTCCAAGACAAAGGAGGAACACGAGGAGCATTTGCGTCTTATCTTGGAATTGCTCCGCAAGGAACAGCTTTATGCTAAGTTTTCTAAGTGCGATTTTTGGATTCGCGAAGTCCAATTTCTTGGACACATTGTCGATCAGAATGGAATTCATGTCGACCCAGCAAAAGTGGAAGCTATCAAGAATTGGCCTACCCCAAGAGCGCCGACCGAAATCCGACAATTTTTGGGACTTGCCGGATATTACCGAAGATTCATTAAGGGTTTCTCGCAATTGGCTCAACCCTTAACGGCTTTAACGCACAAAGGAGTGCAATACAGATGGGGTGAAAAAGAAGAACGTGCGTTTCAAACTCTTAAGGATATGTTATGTTCAGCTCCAATTCTCGCGTTACCCGATGGGATTGACGACTTTGTAGTCTACTGTGATGCATCTATTCAAGGACTTGGTTGCGTGTTGATGCAACGAGATAAAGTGATTGCCTATGGGTCCAGGCAACTAAAGGATACTGAGAAGAACTATACAACGCATGATTTGGAATTGGGAGCCGTTATTCATGCACTCAAGATTTGGAGACACTACCTCTACGGAACAAAGTGCACGATATTTACCGACCACAAAAGCTTACAGCACATCTTTAATCAGAAGGATCTCAACATGCGACAACGACGGTGGGTCGAGCTATTGAATGATTATGACTTAGCGATTAAATATCACCCGGGAAAAGCCAATGTTGTGGCTGATGCATTAAGTCGGAAAGAGTATGAAAAGCCTCGACGGGTACGAGCGCTGCAACTTACCATCCACACGGGATTGCCGGATCGGATCCGCGATGCCCAACAAGAAGCTTTAAAGGAAGAAAACTTCGCAGCTGAAGCACTGCGAGGGGTGGATGGAAATTCTGAAGTTAAGTCCGACGGACTCCGGTATTATAATGATAGAATTTGGGTTCCTTTACTTGGAAATCTTCGTGAGCTCGTGATGGACGAGGCTCACAAGTCAAGGTATTCGGTGCACCCTGGATCGGATAAAATGTACCAAGATTTGAAGGGTTTGTATTGGTGGCCGAATATGAAAGCCGACATCGCGCGATATGTGGCTAAGTGTTTAACGTGCTCAAGGGTCAAGATCGAGTACCAAAAGCCTTCTGGGCTATTACAGCAACCAAAGATCCCAGAATGGAAATGGGAGGATATCTCAATGGATTTTGTAACGGGATTACCTCATCGATCGAATCGACCGGATGCGATTTGGGTTATCATTGATCGGTTAACCAAATCTGCACACTTCATCCCGATGAGAGAAAGTGACAATATGGACAAGTTAACTAAGCTGTACATTGACCGAATTGTGGCACGTCATGGAGTGCCTAAGACCATTATCTCCGATCAGAGATCCTCGATTTACTTCCCGATTATGGCAATCTATGCAAGAAGCATTGGGAACCAGACTAGATATGAGTACAGCTTATCACCCGCAGACCGACGGTCAGACGGAACGAACTATTCAGACTTTGGAAGACATGCTCCGAGCTTGCGTTCTCGACTTTGGTAAAGACTGGGAAGCTCACCTTCCGTTGGTGGAGTTCTCCTACAACAACAGTTATCATTCAAGTATCGGTGCTGCACCTTTTGAAGCTCTTTATGGCAGAAAATGCAGATCGCCCGTGTGTTGGGCTGAAACGGGTGAGAAAGGACTCACTGGGCCGGAAATTATTCACGATACCACAGAACGAATTATACAAATCAGAAAACGGATAGCCGCAGCACGTGACAGACAAAAGAGCTATGCCGACAAACGCCGTAAACCTTTGAAGTTCGAGGTAGGCGACAAAGTGCTATTGAAGGTATCTCCCTGGAAAGGTGTGATACGCTTCGGGAAGCGTGGAAAGCTGAATCCTCGCTATATCGGTCCGTTTGAAATCATTGGGGAAGTAGGCCCGGTGGCCTATCGATTACAACTCCCTGCAGAACTCGATGGAGTTCACAACGTGTTTCACGTTTCTAATCTAAAGAAATGTCTGGCTGAAGACATCGAAATAATTCCTTTGGAGGAATTGGAAATTGATGAACATTTGAGATTTATTGAGCAACCGGTAGAAATCATGGGACGCGAGGAGAAAGCCCTCAAACGTAGCAAGATTCCGATCGTCAAGGTGCGATGGAACTCAAAGCGTGGACCTGAATATACTTGGGAACGAGAGGATCAGATGAAGAAAAAGTATCCTCACTTGTTCGAGCAAACGTCCACGGAAACTCAAGGTATAATTTAATTTTGGGGACCAAAATTCCTGTAACAGGAGGAGGATGTGACGACCCTAAAACTTTTGCTTTCTTTCCCCAGCGACGACAGCTGATGCTGCGAACGCTACGGCGCTAGAATAATTTTCGGGACGAAAATTCCAATTACAAGGGGATGATGTGACATCCGAGAATTCCAAGGTTAACTTCCGTTAGACAAACTCCGTTAGTTACGTTATAAGTGTTAACTTAGTAACTAATGCTTAACTAGGCCGAATACGTCCACGACCTTTGGTTGATCACCGAACCCGCCCATATGTGCTATGTGTTCATTATTGTTGTCATTATGTGCAATATGATTCAAATGCATGATTTAATATTATGAATAGCATGACGAATTGTAAATCCTTGATTTTGTGAAAATTTGCCTAAGTTGTGCAGCCAGCGAAACTAACGCGCGAAACTATAGTGTCGCCCGGTAGCTAGCTAAACTGACTGACCTGCACGAGCTCAGGGCCAGTTTTGCTTGGCCAGCGAAACTGCCAGCGAAACTAGCCTCTGATATAAATAATCTTAATAAACCCTAGTTCACCATTTTTGCCTCATTTCACACAAAAACACACAACTCTCCTGAAACCCCTGGACCAGCTGATCCCAACCAAGAACCACCAAGAATCAGCTATCATTCTGAGTTGTGAAGATCATCCATCGATCCTAGATCAACCGTGAGTCCCAAAACCACCATTTTCTATGCTTTTCTATGTGTTTCTTCATAAAGCATGCCTAGATCTCTGTGTTATTGTTAGATCTTCTGATATGTTGCTTAGGATTGCTAGATCTACCATAAAGTTGATAACTTTACGTGTGAAATCCATCCATGATAAAGATTTATGCTATTTTAGTCATTTTAGGGTTTTATATGTATTTTGGGTGATTTGATGATAAAATGCATGTTTAAGGTGTTAAAGCTTACTGATTTATGTTGGTAAATGCCTATGTATGCTAAACAATGAATTGCATGTAAAATGGAAGCTGTTAGGTTGATTTTTAGGCTGATCCGTATGTTTTTCGCGACCAGCGAAACTGTGGTGTTCTCTGGGCGAAACTGTCCAGCGAAACTATGTATATCTTCAACCAGCGACACTATGCAGCGAAACTGCAGTGTCGCCGGGTAAACCAACCAGAGCAGCTCGAGCGAATCTACCGAGCGAAATTCCCTGAACGAAAGTTCAAACCAGTTTTGGGCGAAACTAGGCTAGCGAAACTGTGCCAACAGTTTCGAGCGAAACTAGCCTAGCGAAACTGTGTCATCGGGTATTGCCTAGCGAAAGTGCTGCCCGTGCACACAGCGAAACTGACTGGCGAAACTGCTAGCGAAACTGAGACCAGAATCCAAACTTGTGCAATTTGCTTGAATGTTATGCCATGACTTACATGATTATGCCATGTTAATACATGCTTTGACTTCTGATATATATGAACCCTTATTTATGATCAACCATTGGTGTCGTGTGTCTGTATGTCGAGTCATAGTTCCAACGTGCTATGTTATGGGCCATAGTGACGTTAAGTAAAGATTAGACACAAAACTAATACTTAAGACCTAAACGTGTTCATAGGTCTTCGATAAGCAATACTTGGATTATTAGCAAGTGTAGCAGTGCAACCAAAGGTGAGTGTCACTAACCCGATTACCGTGAACCCGTTTGGGTCACACCGAATAACTAAAAGTAAAACAATGCTGACAAATTCGAGAGTGCTAGGCACCTCCCTGATAAACTTGAAAACTTGGAGTGCTCGGCACCCACTTGATGAACCTGAAGTGCTTTATGGGAAGCACTTGCGAATTACCAAAACAACGATTTCTAAAACGAAACCAAAAACACTTTTGAGATTCATGAGAATCCAGTAAACTGTTTTAATATGGCTAGTGTAGGTTAAAGTCTAAACCACATGATATCACATGATTTCTAAGGATGCCTTGAAAACTTAAAAGTCCTCAACTAATTGTACCATTAATTGTAAAGCGAGGGGATGTTGGGTAGATCTACTGGAGTTTGACAAACTCCGCCCCGTGGCACGGGGAGTGCACGGAGGTACAATATCAGCCTAGTTGACCGTGATCCCGAGAGGACACGGGGGAGGCAAAACCGCGATGACGTAGGTCCGCAGTACTAGATGGCACGGCCACTACGATAAACTATAGTCAGCTTTGGTGCAAACTTCCTTAGTGCATGGAACAACGGATAAGCTACCCACGATATCGGTTGAGCACTTTAACTTTACAAAACTAGTTCATACCCGATGACGTAGGTCACGGACAACTTCTTTATAAACTAAGACATAACATTTAGCATTGATTTTCACAAACGAAAACTATGTAAGTATACCTTGATACAAATTATGATTATGAGACCGGGCCAATGCTTGACAAGCCAACTGTGAACTCACCAACCGTTAGGTTGACACTTGCGTGGTTTAAACTTTTGCAGATCGCTAAGGAGTATCCGGAGCGGGTTGGCATGGCGCGTGACGACTTTTATTTTAATTAAATTAATTGGGAATTTTAAACAATGTTATGTAAAGCACGCAGTTAGTGCTAAGACAATATTTATTCCGCTGCGTTTGTATTTGAGACTTTACTTTATAATTGGTTTTTGAACTAACTTTGATTCATTTAGTATTTGTAACTAATGGTTGTGGATCCTGGTCTAGCCGCACCCCTTAACGGTATAAACTCCGTTAGTGGTTATTTGGGGGTGTGACAAAACTGATTTCGTTAACATTGAATTTTTGATGTTTGAATTTGCTTAAGAACAAGCTGTTCAAAATTTGGCTAAGTCTGGAAAATTGACTTTTCAAATTTTTTTTCTCAAATCTAAATTGTTTATGACTAATTATGTTTATTATTGTTTGTGATTGTAGGATTAATGTGAATTCAAGCAATCTACAAGTGTTTAAGATTTTTGAACCAAGTGTTCAACCTGTTCGGCCAATTAGCAAGTTTTACTAGAGACTTGTGTTTTTCTCTTCCAAAATGGCTGAAGGCAATCACTTTGCACCTGTCATGCAAAGTAACAACCGTCCTCTAAGACTCATGGGCGCAAGTGACTTTGATGACTGGAAGGGAAAGTTGCTGTCATTTCTGGAGTATCTTGACTATGACCTATTGACTTCCATTGTTGATGGTCTTGCTGTGTTTGAAGTTGAAGAAGCCACTAGTACCACTACTACTGTGAATGTTGCTGACACTCCTGCACTCAGGAAGAAGATTCTAAAACCATTGGACAAGTTGACACTTGCTGAACATGCACAATTAAAGATTGATAAGCATGCATTGGGTTGCTTCAAAATGGCAATCAATGATGACCTGTTGCATCAGTTCCGTGTGACCTCCTTGGCTCATGAGATATGGGTTGGTCTCAAGAAAAAAGTATGAAGGCAATCCTGCTACCAAAGAAAGAAGACTCGAGAAGCTTAAGCTGGCTTTCAACACTTTCTCTCACAAGGCTGGAGAATCGTTTGAAACTCATGTCAATCGATTCTGCAGAATCATCACTGAGATGACAACAAAGAAGATCCGATGGAGAAATCATTAGGAAAATTTTGCATTCTTTCCTCAAGAATTTGCCTCCTATGTCACATATCTGATTGAAAGAACTGATCTGACCACAACTGACTACATGTATATGATTGAAAAAGTTCGAGACTAAGTGGAAAGTCACTCATGGGCAATGTGACTACTAGGAGCTCATCAACCTCAGCTCCAAATGCTGCTTTTGCTGCCTCTGCTCATGAGGAAAATTATCAGTTTTCCCAATCTTCTGGTTCAAGCGTGCCTGCTGTTACTCCATCTCCTGCACCAACTCCTACTCAAACTAATGTCTTCATGTCACACGCAACACATCAGCCTTCTAATGTGACCTATGTTCAACAACCACCTTCTGGGTAGTTTGCTCAACAGTCAGCACATGCTTTACCAGCCAACACTAGCATGGATCAGGACTTGTGCAATGCATTTCTTGCTTGCATGAACTCACAAATCTCCGGCAACATTGAAACAAAGACTGTTTGTCAAGAGGATCTTGATCAGATATCTGCTGATGATCTTGAAGAGATTGATATAAAATGGCAAATGGGTATGATTGCAGCCTAACAAGGAAATTTTTCAGAAAGACTGGAAGGAAGCTGTTTCAACCTCTATCAAATGCCAACATTGGATTTGGCAAGTCTAAGGCCCAGTGTTACAACTGCCAGGAGCTGTGAGACTTTGCACGTGAATGTTCCTGTCAATTTTGGTGGAAGTAATCAGACTTATCAGGAGCAAGGAGGCAATGGTAACCAGTCTTACCAGAAACAAGGCAACTCATCCTATCAGAAGCCACAAAATGCAAATTCAAATGTCTTTCATCAAGGATCGTCAAGTTCTCAAACTGCTCAAAGAGTTGATAACACTGGCAAGGCATTGGTCTCACTTGAAGGTGGTAACTACAACTGGACGTCTTCATCGCCATCTCAATCTTCTAACCAATCAAACTACGCTCTCATGTTCAGTTCTGATAAAGAAGACAATTATGAGTCTATCAAATTTGACCCTATTTTCCAACAAACGTTTATCTGATGGCTGGAATTGATGAATCCTTGAAGAATCCTCTTCTGCTTTCGGAAACGCTACTGCTGTTTCTCCATCAAATGTTGAAACGGAAGCTAGCAAGCGGCTCCTTGAACTCCAGAGAGGAACCATTCCAGATGAGGAAAAATCACAATTATGTGTTGAAAAATGTCTTGAGACTGTCGCTCGCTATCACACATACAACCTTGAGTTGAATGCTAAGGCGGTAGAGAGCGAGAGTTATGTTGAACAACTCAAATCAAATGAGAAAGATTTTTTGGTAAAGATCAAATCACTTCAGGATGATATCGAAGTCATGAAGCACACTAAGTCAAATTTAAAAATCCAAATTGCAGACCTTTTGAACAAATTGACTTCTCTGAGAAACAGCTATGCTGAAGCTCGAGAAACAATTGATTTAATGAAACTAAATCCTGCAATGTTGGGTAGCGCAGTTGCAAAGGACACAATGTCTCGTCTTAGGACCGGTTTAGGTCTTACTCGGGAAATACTTGATAGTGCTGCTGAGCATCCTCTCAATCACAACATTTACTGTGTCCCCAAGTTGACAAAAATCAATTCAAAGAGTCACATTAACTTCATTGAACCGAGTTTGATTCCGAGTGCTTCTGACATCAAATCGATGGAAGACCAACCGGCTAATGCCGAAACTAGATCTGATCTTCCACCAAATGATGAAACACTTTAATTTAGCAATTTTGATGCAATTTCTTTAAATTCTGTTGATACTAGCATTTCTGAGTCATGTGCGCAAAAGGCTACTGAAAACGAGTTTCTCAATCTGGGCACTCAAAATGCCACTGATGGTCAGACGTTTTTGTTTAATGAAAATTATGATGTTTTTTTAAACAATTGAAGTTTGAAAAAGAACTAAGACCCTTCGGAGGCATAAGCCTAGGAAGAAGGTTACTGATGAGAAACTCGAAGTTCAGCAGGATATCAATGATGTTGAGTTTAGTCGTGCGTTTGCCGAAATGGCGTTAAAACATGGTAAGATGGTCATGCACACACAAGTCGGTCTTACAATCACCGATGGCAAGGTGATCACTGTTTCTACTGCACAACTGAATGCTCCAATGATGTCTACACAAGCAACTTCTGCACCCTTTGTTATCAAGCAAAACGAAGCGTCTGTCAACACTACTCCCAATGAGGCAGGAAAGTCCACTATAGTTCTTGTCAAGAAAAGTGATCCTAAGAAAAAGAGACCTCAAAGTGAATCAGTCTTGCCAGCTCAACCAAGTGTTGAAAACCAGCTTCCTATGGTCGAGCCAACTATTGCTGCTGCAAATGCTCTAGAAACTGAAAACACTCCCAAGAAAAAGAAACAAACAAGGAGGAGAAAGAAGAAGACAACTATTGAAACTGAAAAGGCTGAGAGTGCAACATCAAATGAGCCGCAACCTGTGGTTCCACAAGTTGCTGAACTGCCTCATGTGGTTACTCCTAGTGGTCTTGTTGAGACATTGGGATGTTTTGTCTGCGGGAATCCACACCATGATGCAAGGGTGTGTTTCTTTAACACTGATTATTCTGCATACAATAACGCTTCAGTTCCTCCTGCTCATTTCTATCAGCAACAACAAATTGCACCACAAGGAAACCAACTGGCCCCGATGTATTATGGATATTATGGTGAAAACTACATGGATCAAAGGCTAGACACCATGTTTCAGCAATCTTATCTGAATCAGCCTTAAATTCCTAACCAAGCTCCGTATGTTCCACGAGGATTAGGGAGGAATATGAATACATTCAGGCCAAATGTTCAACAACCAGTGAGAATGGCTGCACCCAATCCAGTTCCAGTGAGATCTTGGACACCTCGACCTAGACCTACTTTCATTCCTAGGCTTGTCTTGGTTCAACAACCTGTCTTGGCTCCACAACCAAATGCTGTTGCTTCACCGACTCCTCCTGCTGTTATTTCTACACTAACTACTCCACCAATGAAGAAAGCACCCAAAAAGAAGGCCCCAGGTCAATCTGGCCAGGGTCCATCCCTTAACTGATCACTTTCTTTTGCATGTGCAAGGACTGGCCCAGAGTGCTATCAATACATTGTACTTAGATAGTGGCTGTTCCAGGCACATGACGGGGAACAAGGACCTGTTGTATGATGTTAAACAAATATCGCATGGTGGTCCTGTTGACTTTGGAGGTGATGTTCGTGGTGGTAGAATAATCGGAAACGGTCTCTTGAATAATGGTGAAATTTCATTTGATAAAGTGAATCTGGTGTCCAATATGAAATTCAACTTGCTAAGTGTCTCACAGATCAGCAACAACAAGATGCCAATGTTCTTCGATGACCGAGAGTGTTATATTCTGAAGACTGGGTTCAAGATTCCTGAAGATCAGATCTTATTTCGTGCAAAACGGAAAGGGAATATGTATGCTTTGGGTATGTCTGCTGCAAGGCCGACTGGTTCTGTAGCGTGCTTCTTGGCAAAGGCATCGGAAGATGACTCTACTTTATGGCACAGGCGAATGGGGCAAGTCAACTTTCAAAACATGAACCGCCTTGTTAGGGGGAGACACGTTGTTGGTGTGCCGGAGAAGGAATTCATCCATATCAATAACTGTGTTGCATGTTTGAAGGGGAAACAACACAAGACGTCCTATAAGCCTAAGCCATCAGGTAGAACGACAATGATACTTCAGCAACTCCATCTCGACCTTTTTAGGCCCGTGAACATTAAAATTTTAGGGCGGAAAGTCATATAGCCTGGTTATCACAAATGATTACTCAAGATACTCGTGGGTGTTTTTCCTGAAAGAGAAGTCTGAGACAGCTAAGACACTGAAGGACTTTGTCACTCGGATCGAGAACAGATGTAGAGAGCGGGTTAGGATAATTAGATCAAACAATGGGTCTGAAATCAAGAATCGGACATTTGATGCATTTTGCAATGAGAAAGGCATTACTCGACAGTTCAGTTCACCGTACGCCGCAACAAAATGGAGTAGCTGAACGGAAGAATAGAACTATCATCGAGTCTGCCAGGACTATGCTTGCTGACTCCAATTTAAAATTATCCTTTTAGGCAGAAGCTGTGAATACAGCCTGCTACGTTCTGAACAGAACACTCTTGGTTAAACATGCGAACAAGATGCCATTCGAACTATTTTCAAAAGAAAAACCGCACTTAAATTGCTTAAAACCTTTCGGATGTGCTTGTACTATCTTAATTTAGTCGGAACAGTTAGCTAAGTTTGCCCCTCGGGCGGATGACGGCTATTTTGTTGGATATTCGATGACCTCAGCGGCCGTGTTCAACAGAAGAACTCAAGTCGTTCTTGAGCGTGCAACATTACTTTTAACGAACACACTCAGAACACTAGAGATCCTACTCCTGACAGCATGTATGACCTTGAGTCACTTTCTTCTACTTTTAATGTGTTTGAATCTGATGTTGCAGGTACTTCATCTGCTCAATCTTAACAAGGCATTGAAGGAACATCAGCATCAACCCCATCTCTTTCTCGAATCAAATCATGATTGTTTCCTGCGTAAATTGAGATTTTTGAGTTAAAAACAAAAATTGACACTTTCCAATTTTCATCATCTTTTACAAATTTTGTGTACAATTCTGAGAAACAAAATGGAATCTGACCAAGTCTTTCGACAACTCAAGAAAGTATCGGGCATATGACAGAAAGTTCCAAACCATAATTGAAAACTTTGACATATCGGTTCGCACGAACATCAGAATATACCACATTTCCATGAAAATCAAAAACCACCATCATCCCTGAACTGATTGCTTTTGAATATTCACTTTTTCAATTATAAAACTTTGAAAGTTTTGAAAGTTTTAGGGTCCCCAAATTCCCCCCTAAATAAGTGACATATTCAAATCTTCAATTTCTTATGATTCCAACCCCGCATTCTTGTAGTGGAATGATAAACTCAAGTGGCCCGCAACGGAATCTTTAATCTCATTTAATCTTCAGTTTGTGTAAAAAGATAATCTCCGACAAACGTTCCCAAGTAATCATAACCATGTCTCCGAATCTCTGTCCATCATCAGAAACACGTATTCTTGAATCTCTGTCCATCATCAAGAACAACAATGACTACTCACAAACTCATTTCTTGAAATTCGATCACTAACTCGTAACAAATATCGTGATCTGGATTTTCTTCAAACATAACACCCCACAACTACCGAATCAAGGGTAAACACGATAGCTGATCCGCTTCTGTAAAATTCCCACCTAACGGGGGTTCGGGGGCAGCGCCCCTGAGAAGCGGGGTCCAAGGGGCGGCAGCCCCTGGCGGGGTCCAAGGGGCAGAGCCCCTGGCTGGGATCGAGCTACCTCCGAAACACCTCCGAACTACCTCCGAATCTGACCTTCGGGACCTCCGAACCTGTAGTTCGGAGCGGTTATGCCGAGCGTACTCCGAACCTGGAGTTCGGAGCGGTTACACCGAGCGTACTCCGAACCTGGAGTTCGGAGCAGTTACACCGAACGTGGAGTTCGGCCGAACGCGGAAAAAACGCACTAGATTCAGAATTTGATCGAATTTGAACAACCAGATGCTTCTGTTAGGTAAAAACATGACTCAGGAAGACTCGATTGATTAAAAACCAAACAGAAATACTTCCAATCACCCCTAACCGAAGGTTTAACGTCTCGAAATGAAGAAAAACGATAGATTTCCACCATAGAAAGAGCCAACAGCTCTGATACCACTTGAAAACGCTTGAGCGTGTGGATCGGTTTAGTTCGACATCAATAACGTGAAAAACAATGAGAACAATCAATGTAAATAAAACGACTCAATCTCATTAACCAATAGAACGATTACAAGAGATTCAGAGTACAAAACACTAGTTCTCACACACACAAGCTCTCATGAACAACTAGTAAATTACAAGACAAAAGACCTATTTATAGATTCCTAAAACCTGTCCTCCGAACCTGGAGATCGGCCAGAGTTCGGAGCCGCCGAACCTTGGGTTCGGCCAAGGTTCGGCCAGTATAAAATCTAGGTCAAACATTGTCTTCAACACTCTATTCGATCCAGCCCGTTGCCACATATAATGTACCAACAAAGTAGTTAATCCTCCTGTTGATGCATTTGCTCCAATCACTTCGTCGATCCTGAATACTATATATTCGGTCGATCCTCCGGAGTTATTATGGGGAAATAAGTCAACACCATAATCTGATGTCACCGGAGCTTCAACGTCATCTTCTTTACCTGATCAGCCAACCATTCAGATTCCTGACCCAGTAATGGTAGAAACAGAACCCGTTCAAACTACAACTAAAGTTGACAACACTGTTGAAATTGACGTTATAACACATGAATCAGATTCAGATAATGTTACAGAAATTGATACCGGAGAGACCCCTGGCGATGATCTTCAAATCAGAAATCTGGACTCGTCTATTCTAACACCTGCTGTGTTGGGCTATATTTATTAGAGGCATGAACATTAGTTATGGGCTTGCTTATTATTGGCTTTTGGGCTTAGAATAGTTTGTGTTTAGGCCATGTGGGCCGATTTTATTGTGTTCATGATTGGGCTCTTAGTGTTTACTATTGGACTAGGGTTTGTAATGAGGCACTATATAAGCCTTTGATGTTTGTGTTTATGACTAAGCCTTTCAAATACAAGTTTACGATTTTCTTCATCTATTGTGGTATTTCCGATCGGTTTCATTGTGTTCAAGTGAGTAGTGATTTTCATTCAAGATTAGATCTTTATCTTAGATCTAATCTATTTCTTCTACTTGCTTCTTGAATCAATTACATACGAGGATTCCGCACTCGTTTGTGATTAGATATCGTGTTCTTGGTTGGATTTCGGACCTACAATTGGTATCAGAGCAAAGAATCAGTGATTCGAGGCTCTCACGATATTGATTCAAGCTGTTTTCTGGATTAAAGGGTTGGTTTTTGAAGATTTGAAGGCTGTATTAGGGTTTATGACTGCTGCTGCTGCTGTTCATCGGGTTTACGATCGGTATCTGGGCTGATTTTGGTGTTTACGACTGCTTGTTTTGAAGATCTTCATCAGTTTTGGGTTTACGAGTTCAAGATCGAGCCTTTATCGATTTTACGATCCGGTGAATTGAGTTTATGACTTTTTCTGCTCGGAAACGTGTGTTTACGACATTTTGTTACCGGAATCTCGAGTCGTAATCGGAGTTTATGATTTCTTCGTATCGTAATCGGTGTTTACGATTTCCTCTAATCGGAATCAGGTGTTTGCGACTATCGGAGTCGTAATCAGTAATCGTAATCAAGGTTTACGATATTCTCGATCGGATTTGGTGTTTATGATTTTTGCTTGGATCTTAATCGGCGTTCCCGATCGTAATCAGGAGTTTGTAATCATAATCACACTTGTTTGGACTTTTGGACTTTAGATTTAGGTTCCCTAAGCTTACGTAATGGATTTCAAACCAAGTATGTATCAGAAGTTGGATTTTGAGATTGGATCCATCACTCGCCCACCTAGACTCACCTCGGTGGATAACTTTCTGGAATGGAAATATAGGTTTGAAAACCACTTGAAGAGTGTTGATCTCAGACTCTGGAGAGCAGTAATTCATGGGCCACACACACCTACACATCCAGAAGGAACCAATGTAGGTAAAGCTAAAACGGAAGACGAATATGATGACGATGATTGGGAAAGATGCAACAAAGCAGAGAGGGCATTTGCCATTATGACTATGGCACTTACACCAGACATTGCACAAGGATTTAAGCACTGCAAGACTGCCAAGCAACTCTGGAATGCTTTGATTGTGGCTTATGAGGGAAATCCGGACATTAAGGCAAGCCACAAGCAAATGCTGAAGTAGAAATTCAATTTGTTCAACCACATTCAGGGTGAATCCTTCGAAGCACAGGTGCAAAGGTTCGTGTCTCTGATGGCCGAAATGTCAAGCTATGGTGTTGAACCGGATCTGGAAGATAAGAATCTGAAATTGCTGAATAGTCTGCCCAAATCCTGGAATACCAACATTTCCATCATCAAGGACAACAACAAGCTGAGTGAGCTATCTCTTGATGAGATGATCAACAAATTGAAGTCAAAGCTTATTGATGACAAGCAGAGAGAATTGAACCACATAAGCTCCCTTAGTTTGGCGTGAAAATTGAACCAAGCCCTGTTGTCAGAAGAAGTGGATTCTAAGCAAGATGGAAAGTCAGCTGGAAGTGGATCAAGCTCTGTCGCAAAGTCAACTGCGTTTGTGGCACAACCTCATGCTAGTTCAAGTGGAGGTGTCAACCCTGATGCTTCGAATGATCCTAACTTTTCCCTCGGAATGGGCTTTATGAACAGCTATCATGCTCTCATGGCATGAACTTTAGTGCCAACTGAGATGCTGTCGGGTGAGCTGAATCAGATTAATCCAGAGGATGTAGAGATGTTGGATGTCTCTTGGCAGATGGCAATGGATGTCTTCAGAGCAAAGAAATTCATGGTGAAGATTGGGAGAAATGTGTGGAAGGACCAAGATAAAATCAGGATGGGGTTTGACAAAAGCAAGCTGAGGTGCTACAACTGTGACGAGTATGGGCATTTCGCAAGAGAGTGCACAAAGTCGAGGAAAGAAAGAATAGAAGAAAGGAAAGCAGGTGATGGCAAGGGAAAGGCTGAGTCGAGTGCTTTGGTCGTGCAGGAAGGAGGTGGATATGATTGGACACCTCAGTTGAAAGAGTTTAGCCTGTCTCATGCAATGATTGCTGCTATGGAAAGGGATGAAGAGAAAGAGCATGCTTTTGTTTTGACTGATGAGAAACCTGAAGAAACTCCAGTGGATGACAAGGAAGCCTTTGCTGCTGAGATTGATAACGACAAGGTATGTCCTGATCCCACTTGTGCTCGTATAATTCCTGGACTTAGACAAATCTGTAAGAATTATTAGTTAGAATTGTTTGAGATAAAATGCGAGAGGAGTTCATTTAAGGGTAGATGGCTAAAGAATGAGGAGAAGGTTAAAGCACAAAAGCTAGACATAGTAAAATATCAAAAACTGGCAACTGAGAAAACTCTCCTGTATGACAATGCTAAGTTAGAAATAGCTGAGCTTAGGAATCAGGTAGATGAGATCACACATAAGTACAATGAGTTGCAAGTTAAATTTGATGTGAATCAAACGAAAAGCAACAGAATGTTTGAGGCTAGAAAATCTTTGAACTCCTGTATAACTGATGTTAGAATGGGAAAGGACAAGGGTGGAATAGGAATTAGTTTCCCAGACAAGAGCAAGAACAATGTTCCTCAAGATAACTCTAGAGATATAATGGGAATAATCTTTGAGGAGGATCAGATAGACAGATCTGAATCAGGAACACATGAGATAGGACCTCCCTTAGATAGTGTTCTGGTAGGAGTGACACCTATGACCCCTCAGGAAATAGAAAATGAGAAACACATGTCTTATGGGTTGGGTAATCAGGATAAAATTGTGACAGACACTTGTGAATCAAGCCATTCCCAGGAGTCATTAAACAATGATGTTGGACCTGCTGATAGTTTTGTTTCATGTGCAGATGAAGTAGGTATTGAAGATGTATCTGGGAAGGATGCAGAATGTTTGAGAGTTAAACAGTGTCATGTGTCGAGTAGTGTAGTTTCTGATTTACCTAAAGCTAATGTACTGGCATCAGTGTCTGAATTGAATGAGTCTAAGTCTATGCAATTAGTTGTCTCCAAGTCTTTAAAACATGTTTCAAATTCTAGTAATGCAATTCATGGTTTTAGAATTCGTGTGCCTAACACAAAAACAGGTCGTGAGTCTAAGCCCAAGGATTTTGTGCCCTATCCCCAAGTTGTGACTACATATAAGAAACCAGAAAAATTGAAATCAAAACAATTCTGTTTAGTCACACAACCTGAAAAGGTTGCAAAACATTTATTGCATAAATGGGATGATCAGCCTCAATGGAAATCATCCTATCCGAGGCGGGCATATTTGTGTAGTCATGTAAATGGGCCTAGACCTATGAACTGTTTTCAATGTGGAAAACCAGGACATTTTGCTGCAAATTGCTTAAATAGACCTTATGTGACATCCGAGAATTTCAAGGTTTACTTCCGTTAGACAACCTCCGTTAGTTACGTTATAAGTGTTAACTTAGTAACTAATGCTTAACTAGGCCGAAGACGTCCACGTCCTTTGGTTGATCACCGAACCCGCCCATATGTGCTATGTGTTCATTTATGGTTGTTATTATGTGCAATGTGTTTTAAATGCATGATTTAATATTATGAATAGCATGACAAATTGTAAATCCTTGATTATGTGAAAATTGCCTAAGTTGTGCAGCCAGCGAAACTAACGGGCGAAACTATAGTGTCGCCCGGTAGCCAGCTAAGCTATTCGATAACACGTGACCAGAGCCAGTTTCGCCGGCCAGCGAAACTGCCAACGAAACTAAGACCTGATATAAATAATCCTAATAAACCCTAGTTCTCCTATTTGCCTCATTTACACAAAAACACACACACTTCCTGAGATTTCTGGACCAGCTGATTCCAACCAAGAACCATCAAGAATCAGCCATCACCTCGAGTTGTGAAGATCATCCATCGATCCTAGATCAACCGTGAGTCCCAAAAATCACCATTTTTATGTTTTCTATGTGTTTTCTCAAAAAGCATGCCTAGATCTCCATAGAATCACTTGATCTTCTGATATATTGCTTAGAGAGGCTAGATTTGCTATAAAGTTGGTAACTTTACGTGTGAAATCTGATCCATGATAAAGATCTATGCTATTTTAGTCATTTTAGGGTTTTATATGTATTTTGGGTGATTTGATGATAAAATGCATGTTTAAGGTGTTAAAGCTTACTGATTTATGTTGGTAAATGCCTATGTATGCTAAATAATGAATTGCATGTAAAATGGAAGCTGTTAGGTTGATTTTTAGGCTGATCCGTATGTTTTTCGCGACCAGCGAAACTGTGGTGTTCTCTGGGCGAAATTGTCCAGCGAAACTATGTATATCTTCAACCAGCGACACTATGCAGCGAAACTGCAGTGTCACCGGGTAAACCAACCAGACCAGCTCGAGCGAATCTACCGAGCGAAATTCCCTGAACGAAAGTTCAAACCAGTTTCGGGCGAAACTAGGCTAGCGAAACTGTGCCAACAGTTTCGAGCGAAACTAGCCTAGCGAAACTGTGTCATCGGGTATTGCCTAGCGAAAGTGCTGCCCGTGCACACAGCGAAACTGTCTAGCGAAACTGCTAGCGAAACTGAGACCAGAATCCAAACTTGTGCAATTTGCTTGAATGTTATGCCATGACTTACATGATTATGCCATGATGATACATGCTTTGATTTCCGATATATATGAACCCTTGCTTATGATCAACCATCGGTGTCGTGTGTCTGTATGTCGAGTCATAGTTCCAACGTGCTATGTTATGGGCCATAGTGACGTTAAGTAAAGATTAGACACAAAACTAATACTTAAGACCTAAACGTGTTCATAGGTCTTCGTTAAACAAACTTGGATTATATAGCAAGTGTAGCAGTGCAACCCAAGGTGAGTGTCACTAACCCGATTACCGTGAACCCGCTTGGGTCACACCAAATAACTAAAAGTAAGACAATGCTGACAAACTCGAGAGTGCTAGGCACCTCCCTGATAAACTTGAAAACTTGGAGTGCTCGGCACCCACTTGATGAACTTGAAGTGCTTTATGGGAAGCACTTGTGAACTATTTAAACAACTTTTTCTGAAACGAAACTGAAAACACTTTTGAGATTTATGAGAATCCAAAGTAAACCGTTTTAATATGGCTAGTGTAGGTTAAAGTCTGAACCACATGATATCACATGTTTTCTAAGGATGCCTTATAACTTAAAAGTCCTCAACTAAATTGTACCATTAATTGTAAAGCGAGGGGATGTTGGGTAGATCTACTGGAGTTTGACAAACTCCGCCCCGTGGCACGGGGAGTGCACGGAGGTACAATATCAGCCTATTTGACCGTGATCCCGAGAGGACACGGGGGAGGCAAAACCGCGATGACGTAGGTCCGCAGTACTAGATGGCACGGCCACTACAATAAATTATAGTCAGCTTTGGTGCAAACTTCCTTAGTGCATGGAACAACGGATTAGCTACCCGCGATATCGGTTGAGCACTTTAATTTTACAAAACTAGTTCATACCCGATGACGTAGGTCACGGACAATTCCTTATAAACTAAGACATAACTTTTAGCATTGCTTTTCACAAACGAATACTATGTAAGCATACCTTGATACAAATTATGATTATGAGACCGGGCCAATGCATGACAAGCCCACTGTGAACTCACCAACCGTTAGGTTGACACTTGCGTGGTTTAAACTTTTGCAGATCGCTAAGGAGTATCCGGAGCGGGTTGGCATGGCACGTGAAGACTTTTACTTTCTTTAAACTAACTTGGGATTTTAATTTGAAACAATGATTTGTAAAGCACGTGGTTAGTGCTAAAGACAATACTTATTCCGCTGCGTTTTGTAATTGAGACTTTACTTTTAACTGGTTTTTGAATTAACTCTGATTCGTTTAGTATTTGTAACTAATGGTTGTGGATCCTGGTCTAGCCGCACCCCTTAACGGTATAAACTCCGTTAGTGGTTAATTGGGGGTGTGACAGATTGGTATCAGAGCCATAAGTTGCAGAGAACTGGAATCATTTTGAAAAACGATTTGGAAACTGCAACTTGAAAACCTTAGTTACAAACGAACAAACAAATTCTCAAAACCCAAAATAATTACGTGCCAACCTGGGATACTCGCTCTGCTGTGTAAGTAAAAGCTTAGTACGTATGTATGTATATATATATATATATATATATATATATAGACCGTGTCTAGGAAGTCTAACGGAAAACCTTAGGAAAATTTTCACACACGAATACGAAACGCGAACGCGAATGCGCGCACTATGCCGGGGGAAAGCGACAACGAAACGATGCTACACGCTACGTCCTGATTTCTACTACGATGACTACGCCGACGGTGACTTTTATGGGAAAGCCGACTTTCGACGATAGCTACTTACGACTTACGACGTTCCTCGACGACGCCTCGATTTTGCACAAAATTTTTCTGGACTAATAGAGGGATAACGGGAAATTGCTAATATACATATTATGGGATATGTATAGAATATAACTGTGACTGAACACTGGCTACTTTAACTGTTCAGCAAGATGTCTGGAAGAGGACACGGAAGGAACAACATCAACATGACGCCTGCTCAATTGCAAGCCATGATCAATGAACATGTGCAAGCCGCGGTGGCAGCCGTCCAAGCTGCATATGCCGCTCAGGGTAACTATTATGCCGGTTAAGGCACAAAGCGAATTATATTTGACCTGTTTAAATTTGAAACCCGAATTATTATTGCATCAGGAAACCATCACTGCACGTTCAAGTCCTTCATGGACTGCAAGCCACTAACATTCTCCGGCGAAGAAGGAGCGGTAGGACTCCTCCGGTGGATCGAAAAATCTGAGAAGGTCTTCTCTATGTGTAATTGCCCGGCTGAAAGCAAGGTGAAGTTTGCTACTGGTACCTTTGAAGGAGCTGCTCTCTCCTGGTGGAACGCTGAGATTCAGATGATTGGGATCGACGCGGCTAACAACATGCAATGGGAAGCATTCAAGGAACTAATTATGGATGAGTACTGCCCTCGTGACCAGGTGAAGAAGCTTGAGGGTGAATTCTTGAACCTGAAGATGGTTGGGTCTGAAGTTGAACAGTACACTGCGCGTTACCATGAGTACGCGGTCTTGTGCCCCACAATGGTTGATGCTGAGTTCAAACGCATTGAGCGTTATCTGGAAGGCCTCGCGCCTCAAATCAAGAGTTTGGTGACCGCCAGCAACCCCGCAACCGTGCAGCAAGCCATCCGTTTGGCTCACAAGCTTACTGATCAGGAGGTTGAGAAGGGTACACTTCCTGCGAAAGCCACTGAGAAGACTGCCTTAAGTGGCAAGAGAAAAGCTGATGATGAAGCTCCTGAGAACTCACTGAACAATCAGAGTGTTGGAAACAGCACTGGGAGGTCTTTCAACTCCCAAAGCCAAAGCAAGAGGTCTGGGAATAACAGTGGTAACTACCGCCAGGGTGGCAATGGTCAAGGCAACTACAAAGGTAACCTGCCTCTGTGCAACAAGTGTGGGAAACATCATGCTGGTGTTTGTAGGAAGAATTTGAGCTGCGAAAGGTGTGGCAAGGGAAGCCACGAAGCAAAAGACTGTTGGGCAATTTTACCCGAGCAACAAAACCGCCCCAGGAGGAACAACAACAATCATGGAAACAACAACTATGGGAACAATCGGGGCAATGGGAACAACAACGGTCAGAACCAGAACAACAACAATGGGGGAGCCCGTGGCTGCTTTGAGTGTGGTGCTCAAGGTCACATTAAAAGAGACTGCCCTCAGCTGAGAAGACAAGGGAACGGTAATCAGGGAAACAACGGTGGGAATGGTAATGGTGGAGGTAATGGTAATGGGAATGGCAACGGGAATGGTGGAAATGGTAGAGGTCGAGCTTTCGTCATGGGTCAGGGTGAAGCTCGCAATGATGCCAACGTGATTAACGGTAAATTCATCCTTAATGGTTTCTTTGCTACTGTATTATTTGATTCTGGCGCTGAGAAAAGTTTTATTTCCACTAAATTTGCTAAGTTGATTAATGCTAAACCGATTGCCCTAGACGCTAAATATGTGGTAGAGCTAGCAAACGGTAAACTTCATGATACGACTCAGATAGTTAAGGACTGTAAGTTAGAACTAGCCGGCCATACATTAGGAATCAACCTTATGCCTTTCCCGATTGGTAGTTTTGATGTTATAGTAGGGATGGATTGGTTATCTGAGAATCGAGCTGAAATCTTATGTAAAGAAAAAGTGGTTCGTATCCCACTCAAGGACGGAAAAGTGTTAACGGTCCAAGGTGAAAAAGGTGGAAAAGTAACTGGTATTATTTCGTTTCTCAAAGCTCAAAAGTGCCTTCGTAAAGGTCACTTCGCGATTCTTGCAAACGTCACCGATTCGACACTTCCCGAGCGCAGAATCGACGACTACCCGATAGTCCGCGACTTCCAAGATGTATTTCCTGAAGATCTGCCTGGTTTGCCTCCATTTCGACAAGTAGAGTTTGGAATCGACTTAGTTCCTGGAGCGTCTCCGATTGCACGCGCACCTTACCGTTTGGCAGTAAGTGAACTCAACGAACTCTCCGCACAACTTCAAGAGTTACTCGACAAAGGATTTATCCGTCCAAGTTCGTCTCCGTGGGGAGCTCCGGTATTGTTTGTTAAGAAGAAGGATGGAACGTTCCGAATGTGTATTGACTACCAAGAGCTTAACAAGGTTACGATCAAGAATCGGTATCCGCTTCCTCGAATCGACGATCTCTTCGACCAGCTACAAGGTTCCAGCTACTTCTCAAAGATTGATCTACGGTCTGGATATCACCAGCTTCGCGTTCGAGATGAGGATGTACCCAAGACTGCTTTTAGGACTCGATATGGTCACTACGAGTTTCTAGTTATGCCGTTTGGGCTAACTAATGCGCCTGCCGTATTTATGGATCTGATGAATCGAGTGTGCAAGCCGTACCTCGATAAGTTTGTAATCGTTTTCATTGATGATATTCTGATCTACTCTAAGACAAAGGAAGAACACGAGGAGCATTTGCGTCTTATCTTGGAATTGCTCCGTAAGGAACAGCTTTATGCTAAGTTTTCAAAATGCGATTTTTGGATTCGCGAAGTCCAGTTTCTTGGACACATTGTCGACCAGAACGGAATTCATGTCGACCCAGCTAAAGTGGAAGCTATCAAGAATTGGCCTACTCCAAGAGCGCCGACCGAAATCCGACAATTCTTGGGACTTGCCGGATATTACCGAAGATTCATCAAGGGTTTCTCGCAATTGGCTCAACCCTTAACAGCTCTAACGCACAAAGGAGTGCAATACAGATGGGGTGAAAAAGAAGAACGCGCGTTTCAAACGCTTAAAGACATGTTGTGTTCAGCTCCAATTCTCGCGCTACCCGATGGGATTGACGACTTTGTGGTCTATTGCGACGCATCTATTCAAGGACTCGGTTGTGTGTTGATGCAACGAGACAAAGTGATTGCCTATGGGTCCAGGCAATTGAAGGATACTGAAAAGAATTATACAACGCATGATCTGGAATTGGGAGCCGTTATTCATGCACTCAAGATTTGGAGACATTACCTCTACGGAACAAAGTGCACAATATTTACCGATCACAAAAGCTTACAGCACATCTTTAATCAGAAGGATCTCAACATGCGACAACGACGGTGGGTCGAGCTACTGAATGACTATGATTTAGCGATTAAGTATCACCCTGGAAAAGCCAATGTCGTGGCTGATGCATTAAGTCGGAAAGAGTATGAAAAGCCTCGACGGGTACGAGCGCTGCAACTTACCATCCACACGGGATTGCCGGATCGGATCCGTGATGCCCAACAAGAAGCTCTAAAGGAAGAAAACTTCGCAGCTGAAGCACTGCGAGGGGTAGATGGTAATTCTGAGGTTAAGTCCGACGGACTCAGGTATTACAATGATAGAATTTGGGTTCCTCTACTCGGAAATCTCCGTGAGCTCGTGATGGACGAGGCTCACAAGTCAAGGTATTCGGTGCACCCTGGATCGGATAAAATGTACCAAGATCTAAAGAGTTTGTATTGGTGGCCGAACATGAAAGCCGACATCGCGCGATATGTGGCTAAGTGTTTAACGTGCTCAAGAGTCAAGATTGAGTACCAAAAGCCCTCAGGATTGTTGCAACAGCCAAAGATCCCAGAATGGAAATGGGAGGATATTTCAATGGATTTTGTAACGGGATTACCTCATCGATCGAATCGACCGGATGCGATTTGGGTTATCATTGATCGGTTAACCAAATCTGCACATTTTATCCCGATGAAAGAAAGTGACAATATGGATAAGTTAACTAAGCTGTACATTGACCGAATTGTGGCACGTCATGGAGTGCCTAAGACTATTATCTCCGATAGAGATCCTCGATTTACTTCACGATTATGGCAATCTATGCAAGAAGCATTGGGAACCAGATTGGATATGAGTACAGCTTATCACCCGCAGACCGACGGTCAGACGGAACGAACTATTCAGACTTTGGAAGACATGCTCCGAGCTTGCGTTCTTGACTTCGGAAAAGACTGGGAGGCTCACCTTCCGTTGGTGGAGTTCTCCTACAACAACAGTTATCATTCAAGTATCGGTGCTGCGCCTTTTGAAGCTCTTTACGGCAGAAAATGCAGATCGCCCGTGTGTTGGGCCGAGACGGGTGAGAAGGGACTCACCGGACCAGAAATCATTCATGATACGACTGAACGGATTATACAAATCAGAAAACGGATAGCCGCAGCACGTGACAGACAAAAGAGCTATGCCGATAAACGCCGTAAACCTTTGAAGTTCGAGGTAGGCGACAAGGTGTTATTGAAGGTATCTCCCTGGAAAGGAGTGATACGCTTCGGAAAGCGTGGAAAGTTGAATCCTCGCTACATCGGTCCTTTTGAAATCATCGGGGAAGTAGGCCCGGTGGCCTATCGTTTACAACTCCCTGCAGAACTCGATGGAGTTCACAACGTGTTTCACGTTTCTAACCTAAAGAAATGTCTGGCTGAAGACATCGAAATAATTCCTTTGGAGGAATTGGAAATTGATGAACATCTGAGATTTATCGAGCAACCGGTAGAAATCATGGGACGCGAGGAGAAAGCCCTCAAACGTAGCAAGATTCCGATCGTCAAGGTGCGATGGAACTCAAGGCGTGGACCTGAATATACTTGGGAACGAGAGGATCAGATGAAGAAAAAGTATCCTCACCTGTTCGAGCAAACGTCCACGGAAACTCAAGGTATGATTTAATTTTGGGGACCAAAATTCCTGTAACAGGAGGAGGATGTGACGACCCTAAAACTTTTGCTTTCTTTCCCCAGCAACGACGACAGCTGATGCTGCGAACGCTACGGCGCTAGAATAATTTTCGGGACGAAAATTCCAATTACAAGGGGATGATGTGACATCCGAGAATTTCAAGGTTTACTTCCGTTAGACAACCTCCGTTAGTTACGTTATAAGTGTTAACTTAGTAACTAATGCTTAACTAGGCCGAATACGTCCACGTCCTTTGGTTGATCACCGAACCCGCCCATATGTGCTATGTGTTCATTTATGGTTGTTATTATGTGCAATGTGTTTTAAATGCATGATTTAATATTATGAATAGCATGACAAATTGTAAATCCTTGATTATGTGAAAATTGCCTAAGTTGTGCAGCCAGCGAAACTAACGGGCGAAACTATAGTGTCGCCCGGTAGCCAGCTAAGCTATTCGATAACACGTGACCAGAGCTAGTTTCGCCGGCCAGCGAAACTGCCAGCGAAACTAAGACCTGATATAAATAATCCTAATAAACCCTAGTTCTCCTATTTGCCTCATTTACACAAAAACACACACACTTCCTGAGATTTCTGGACCAGCTGATTCCAACCAAGAACCATCAAGAATCAGCCATCACCTCGAGTTGTGAAGATCATCCATCGATCCTAGATCAACCGTGAGTCCCAAAAATCACCATTTTTATGTTTTCTATGTGTTTTCTCAAAAAGCATGCCTAGATCTCCATAGAATCACTTGATCTTCTGATATATTGCTTAGAGATGGCTAGATTTGCTATAAAGTTGATAACTTTACGTGTGAAATCCGATCCATGATAAAGATCTATGCTATTTTAGTCATTTTAGGGTTTTATATGTATTTTGGGTGATTTGATGATAAAATGCATGTTTAAGGTGTTAAAGCTTACTGATTTATGTTGGTAAATGCCTATGTATGCTAAATAATGAATTGCATGTAAAATGGAAGCTGTTAGGTTGATTTTTAGGCTGATCCGTATGTTTTTCGCGACCAGCGAAACTGTGGTGTTCTCTGGGCGAAATTGTCCAGCGAAACTATGTATATCTTCAACCAGCGACACTATGCAGCGAAACTGCAGTGTCGCCGGGTAAACCAACCAGACCAGCTCGAGCGAATCTACCGAGCGAAATTCCCTGAACGAAAGTTCAAACCAGTTTCGGGCGAAACTAGGCTAGCGAAACTGTGCCAACAGTTTCGAGCGAAACTAGCCTAGCGAAACTGTGTCATCGGGTATTGCCTAGCGAAAGTGCTGCCCGTGCACACAGCGAAACTGTCTAGCGAAACTGCTAGCGAAACTGAGACCAGAATCCAAACTTGTGCAATTTGCTTGAATGTTATGCCATGACTTACATGATTATGCCATGATGATACATGCTTTGATTTCCGATATATATGAACCCTTGCTTATGATCAACCATCGGTGTCGTGTGTCTGTATGTCGAGTCATAGTTCCAACGTGCTATGTTATGGGCCATAGTGACGTTAAGTAAAGATTAGACACGAAACTAATACTTAAGACCTAAACGTGTTCATAGGTCTTCGTTAAACAAACTGGGATTATATAGCAAGTGTAGCAGTGCAACCCAAGGTGAGTGTCACTAACCCGATTACCGTGAACCCGCTTGGGTCACACCAAATAACTAAAAGTAAGACAATGCTGACAAACTCGAGAGTGCTAGGCACCTCCCTGATAAACTTGAAAACTTGGAGTGCTCGGCACCCACTTGATGAACTTGAAGTGCTTTATGGGAAGCACTTGTGAACTATTTAAACAACTTTTTCTGAAACGAAACTGAAAACACTTTTGAGATTTATGAGAATCCAAAGTAAACCGTTTTAATATGGCTAGTGTAGGTTAAAGTCTGAACCACATGATATCACATGTTTTCTAAGGATGCCTTATAACTTAAAAGTCCTCAACTAAATTGTACCATTAATTGTAAAGCGAGGGGATGTTGGGTAGATCTACTGGAGTTTGACAAACTCCGCCCCGTGGCACGGGGAGTGCACGGAGGTACAATATCAGCCTATTTGACCGTGATCCCGAGAGGACACGGGGGAGGCAAAACCGCGACGACGTAGGTCCGCAGTACTAGATGGCACGGCCACTACAATAAATTATAGTCAGCTTTGGTGCAAACGTCCTTAGTGCATGGAACAACGGATTAGCTACCCGCGATATCGGTTGAGCACTTTAATTTTACAAACCTAGTTCATACCCGATGACGTAGGTCACGGACAATTCCTTATAAACTAAGACATAACTTTTAGCATTGCTTTTCACAAACGAATACTATGTAAGCATACCTTGATACAAATTATGATTATGAGACCGGGCCAATGCATGACAAGCCCACTGTGAACTCACCAACCGTTAGGTTGACACTTGCGTGGTTTAAACTTTTGCAGATCGCTAAGGAGTATCCGGAGCGGGTTGGCATGGCACGTGAAGACTTTTACTTTCTTTAAACTAACTTGGGATTTTAATTTGAAACAATGATTTGTAAAGCACGTGGTTAGTGCTAAAGACAATACTTATTCCGCTGCGTTTTGTAATTGAGACTTTACTTTTAACTGGTTTTTGAATTAACTCTGATTCGTTTAGTATTTGTAACTAATGGTTGTGGATCCTGGTCTAGCCGCACCCCTTAACGGTATAAACTCCGTTAGTGGTTAATTGGGGGTGTGACACCTTATCAACCATACTGTCCGCAAAACCCACGGACCAGTATGTTGCAGAAAAAGATGGCAGGAGAAAACAAAAACTAGAAACAACAAGCTTTGTGTCAGGGGAGACAGAGTTTAGAACCAATGAAGACTCAACAGTCTAAGGTTTTGAACACAAAAGCTTCAGTGACAAAGCATGTTGAAGAAAAGTGGAATGTGACTAGAACTCCAAACTCATCCTACAAACCTAAGGGAGTTTATCAAAGAAAAGACAAAATGAAACAAGAATTTGGTGAGAGGCAAATGCCTAAAGTCAAACACGTTGTTAAACCTAAGGGCAAATCAGTAATTGAAAAAACAAAAGATGTCACTCAAACGAAACAATTGGTTTATACAAAATTAAAACTTGAGTGGACACCTGTTGTCAAGCCAAAAGGTAAAAAGGTCACATCTCCACCAAAGAAACTTTCACCTGCAAAGAACTCAATAACTAGTTCTAAATCTCAGAAACAACCTAATTGGAGACCAAAGGTCAATATTCAAAATGTGAATGTATCTGAACCAAAACCAGAAATGGTCCTTCAAATGGTTTATTACACTGACTCCAAAGGAGTGCCCAGATCTGTTATGGCCTGGGTACCTGAATCTCACTGATTTGTGATTTTTGTAGGGACAACCAAGTAGATCTATCAACAATCTCTGGTACGTTGATATCGGTTGCTCCCGACACATGACCGGAGACTTATCCCTTTTGGAAGAGGTACAAGACTTCAATGGCGGAGGAGTATCTTTTGCAGGTGGGGTAGGTGGAAGAATCAGTAAGAAAGGGGTAGTGAAGAGTGGAAGTTTGACTTTTTCTGACGTGCACTACGTGGAGGAACTATCTCACAGTTTGCTCAGTGTGTCGCAAATGTGTGATAGAGAATATTCAGTCCTGTTCAACAAGAAGGAATGCATCATCCTCAAGCCAGGTGTCAAAATTCTAGAGGAGTGCATCTTGATGCGTACTCCAAGAAGAGGAAATTCTTATCAGCTGAATTTGGGCAAACCTCCAACTACTGAAGAAGCCTGTCTTATCTCCAAGCAGAATGAGAATCTAGCGTTATTATGGCATTGTCGCCTGGGGCATGCTAATATGAAGAATCTGTCTAAGCTGGCTAAAGGAGAGCACGTTAGAAATTTACCAATCAAAGATTTCTCGTCGGTAGAGAAATGTGTGGCTTGTGCTAAGGGGAAGCAGCACAAGTTGCCACACCGTCCGAAGATAGCAAATTTCCGTCTCATCTGTTCTTCAACTGCTACACATATATCTTTTTGGGCCCATGCAAGTTCAAAGCATCAGCAGATTTTCTTACTGTCTCGTGATTGTGGATGACTACTCGCGATTCACTTGGGTCTTCTTCTTATCAAACAAGTACGAAACTCCGGCTCTTGTGAAACAGTTCATCACGCTTATAGAAAACCAGCTGAACAAGAAAGTGAAGGGTATAAGATATGACAATGGTACAGAATTCAAGAATGTTGAGTTGAACATGTTCTGTGATGAGAAGGGTATTGAAAGACAGTTTAGTGCACCTTACACTCCTCAACATAATGGAGTCGCTGAGAGAAAAAACAAGACACTCATTGAAGTAGCCAGAACAATGATGTGTGAAGCTAAATTTCCTATCTTCTTCTGGGCAGAGGCAGTCAACACGGCGTGTTATGTGCAGAATCGTGTACTTTTAAACAAACGTCATGAGAAGACTCCGTATCAGATTGTTTATGGAGAGAAGCCGAGGGTGGGGTACTTCAAGACCTTCGGGTGTCCATGCACGGTGCTAATTCAGTCCGACGTAGGGAAATTCGAAGCTAAAGCTGATGAGTGCTATTTTGTCGGTTACTAAGCAAATAGTGCTTATCGCGTGTACAACAAAACCACCAAATTAATTATCGAGGCTTTGGATGTGGATTGGATGGAAGATAATCCAACAGATGCGGGTACTGGACCAGATTGGATCTTTGACTACGGGTCACTGTTGGAAGGTTTCAACTTCTCGAATGTATTTCACAATCTGGGAGAGGAAGACGACATCATTGCTCCGTCATCTGATTCAAGACCTAATGTTGAGAAAGTCGGTGAGAAGGCACCAGTTTCTGTTCCCACAAATGTCAATGCCGATGCTCCAGGATCTTCGGGAACCCATGATTCAGAACCCTCTCAAGGCCAAGGTATGAATGATAATTTTCTTAACACTAACCTACCTGTTTCTGCTTCTGTGCCAGATGTTCAAGTATCAAGGATCAACAAAGATCATCCAATCAGCAATATACTTGGACCAGTTTCAGCAGGTGTTACCACTAGAAGCCGCACGGGAAACATTAACTTCTGCTTGTATTCATGTTTCATTTCCCAGATTGAGCCTCCTAATGTGATGGTTGCTCTCAGAGATCCAAGTTGGATAGAGGCCATGAACAATGAACTTAATAAGTTTTCTAAGCTGGGAGTGTGGCGTCTAGTGGAAAGGCCATAGGACAAGAAGGTTATACCCACACGTTGGCTGTACAAAAACAAGAAGGATGATAAGGGTATAATTGTCAGAAACAAAGTAAGGTTGATTGTACAGGGGCACAAGCAAGTTCATGGGATTGATTATGATGAGGTATATGCTCCGGTGGCTCGATTGGAAGCAATTCGAATCTTTCTTGCTGTGGCAACGTATCTCAATTTTACGGTGCATCAGATGGATGTGAAGACTGCCTTCCTCTATGCAGAGATGAATGAAGAAGTCTATGTGACTCAACCACTAGGGTTCATAGATGAGGAACATCCAGAACATGTTTATCTGCTGGATAAAGCATTGTATGGTTTGCATCAAGCTCCGCGCACATGGTATGAAACTCTGTCCAATCACTTGGTGGAGAATGGATACACAGGAGGAGTGGTTGATCAAACGCTGTTTAGAAAGAGGGTGAAGGAAGACACTATCATGGTGAAAGTTTATGTAGATGACATCATCTACGGGTCAACAAACGAGGAATTGCGCACTGAGTTTGAAGAGATTATGAGGAAGAAATTTAAAATGAGTGATCAGCGAGAGATGAGCTTCTTTCTAGCCTTGCAAGTGAAACAGGATGAATCTGGGATTCTTATCCACCAAGCAAAATATGTGAATGAGATTCTAGAAAAATTCAAGATGCAAGACTCCAAGCCAATCTCAACTCCCATGGCATCCAGACCTCTACTGACAGCAGATGCAGATGGGGAGCCAGTGAGTGAATTCATGTATCGCTCGATGATTGGATCACTTATGTACTTGACAGCAAGCAGGCCGGATATTATGCATGCAGTGTGTCTGTGTGGCCGCTATCAGGCTAATCCTAAACTTTCACATTTAATTGCTGTTAAACGTATTTTTAGGTATCTAAAGGGCAGGCCTAGGCTTAGACTTTGGTAACCAAAGAACACTGATTTCCAATTGTTTGCATATACTAACAGTGATTATGGAGGCAGTGATCTTGACCGGAAGTCAACAACTGGTGGATGTCAGTATCTGGGAGATCGACTCATTTCTTGGCAGAGCAAAAAGCAGCATACCGTCTCAAAATCAACTGCAGAAGCTGAATACGTGGCAGCATCCGCTGGATGCTCACAGGTAGTATGGATACAAAATCAGCTCACTGATTACGGTATGGAATTCATTAACACTCCTATCTTTTGTGATAATGCTGCTGCTCTAGAAATTGTGAAAAACCCCGTTCATCATTCAAAAACAAAGCACATAGACATAAAGGTACATTTTATTCGTGACTGTTATGATCGGGAGTTAATTCAGCTCCAAAAGGTGAGCTCAGACCAGAATGTGTCTGATATTTTCACAAAACCCCTACCTCGCCCAAATTTTGAAATGTGTGTCGAAGGTCTACGGATGATTGCCTTTGAGGAATGATCTGATCAAACTTTCTTGTAAATATCGTTTAAGAAAATTTCAAAAATTAAAAAAAAATGTGTTTATATTTCAAAAGCCTCATAAAAACAGGGGAAGAAATATTGTTGTTTCAGAAAAGCAAAAAAAATATATATGTTTTTTTATGTTGTCTTTTGTTTGCCTTGAGTTGGTAGGAAGTGATATAAATTTCCAAGACGATCGGAGACTGACACGTGTAAGGCAGAAGTGAAAGACGTCTCAAAGATGATGTTCGGTAAGCTAAATCAAAAACAATGATCATCCATGTAAGTGCAGTAAACTTAACTCTTATATATATTTAGTTTTCCATCCTGGTTTACATAGTTTAAAAGACTGAGTCCCAGCAAAAACGGGTTGAGAGTGGTATTCACCTAGTATTCACTCTCTCACACGCCATGTTTATGCTATTATGACAACATCACAGAAAAATGAAAAGAAAAAGAAAAATGAAAAAGAAAAATGAAAAAGAAAAATGAAAATAAAATCAAATTATTTTGTTTGGTCTTCTCTGCGTGCTTATGCGGCCGACCTGATCACCAACGGATAATTAAAAAAAATAAGTGGTAGTCATAGCGGTGTTGCATGGTTCCTCAAGTTGGGGGTTTGTGAATCCTCAATAAACTCTGAGGTTGGGTAGGTTTTGCTATGAACAATTGGGTGTGGGGACGGTTAAACATGACGGTAATTATGTACCACAATTAAGCACTTAAAATGTTTTTAACTGGATGTGAGTTTATATGGTTTCAAAATTTTGAACAATTTTCTAGAGCGTCGAGTAACGGAAGCTGAAAAGGGTTCCTCAGTTAAAGATTTGTCTGGTTTGATCCATGAATTTACATCAGCTTCGAGGCAAGTAATTTTTAAATTTCTGTAATTAGGTTTAATTGTTTTTATCCTTAAATGTTTAAAAATTTTATTTATGATCAAGATCAGATACTCGGGGTATGAGTCTAAGGGGAAGTTTGGTAATTCTCCAAACTTTCAAAATCAACATTTTTTTTAGTGTCTTATCATTTAAATGAGGTTGGTTGCATTTAAAATAATTTGTGAAACTTGAAGGGCCTTTATGAAACTTTTCCTTATGAAAACCATCAAAACCCTCATTTCCGACCCACAGTTTACGATCCGCCCCTTTTTCCCTCTAGGCGTTTACGATCCCATCACCAAAACCCTAACCGTCGCACCACTTTCACCGGAAAATCAATTTCCGGCAACCTCCGATCACTGTTGGCTGATATCGAGTGCACCATCGGTTTCGCCTTCACATTCCGATCTAGAACCACACTTTGATCGACTGTTCCCTCATCGATTCGACGGTTTAATCTCAGTTTTTGTGTGCTTTTCTTTTCGGGTTCTAATCCTCTAATCTCTCAACGAATATTTAAGTTTGGAACCGATTTTGTGGTTGAGATACATTAAAGGTAGTTTTTGGTGTTCCTTATGTATAAATGTTGGTTTGGGATGAGTTTTTGAGGAAGTTGCAGGTATAACAATGGTGATTTTCTGTGTTTACGATCGGCGCAAGGAAGAAGACGACGATTCGTGATTACGGTCAGTGTTTCCGATTGCGATTACGATCGGTGTTTCCGATTTTGATTACGATCAGTGTTTACGATCGATTGAGGTTTACGATTCCGATGTTTACGACTTAATGGTGTTCTCGATCGGGCTTGGTGTTTACGATTGGACCTTTGTTGAACTTGTTTTGACCCGATCGTGAACCCACATGTTGAATCGTAAACCCATTTGAAGTGTGATTAAAATCGTAAACAAGTAAATAAACACAAAATGTTTTGAAAATCTTATCAAACTTAATTTTTTTAAGATAAAATTGAACAAGTTATTTTTTAAGAGTGTGTTTTGTTAAAATTGTGGAACAAAATCAAACTCTTTCCCTTGAAAGTTTCAGTTGATGTTTTTAGAAATTAAAAGGGTAATGTGATAATCGATTGAACTTTAAGATGGTTTTAACAAACATAATTGTTCATTGATATGATTAAACCTGACGCACGTGTCTCGGTTTCTCAGATGGCATGTGACCACCGTCACTTCCCGAGTTAACCCCGTTAACTTTCTCCGTTAGTGCCGTTAGTTCCGTTAGCAAAACCGAGACCCGTTATGTGATTACTGTATGTTATATATGTTTGCGTGCTAGGTGATGTAAATAACTTGTTTCGTGTTTTCGTTTCGTGTTATGTCGTGTAATTTGAAAATTTCGCGTTTTCGGGTCAAACCGGGACTTCGCGCGAAATCTAAATATTTTGTGTAAATCTTAACTTTATCGATTCCCGACTAAATCTAGCATGATAAACGAGTTTAAAATGTTTAAAAACATTTTTAGAAACTTTGTTTTAAAATTCTAGTTAAAAACCCCATTTAATTAAAATTTTGCTAGTTATGTTGAAAAGGGAACTTGAGGGGCTCATTGTGTAAAACTTCACTTAAACAGAATCTCCTACTTCCCCTTCTCTTTCCCCATTCACGCATCAGATTCATCTCCCCCCTTCTTCACGGCGACGCACACACACACACATACACTCCCAATTTTTCTTAAATCAAGCATCTAGGAAGAAGATTTTGAGGTTCTCAAGCTTCTACAAGGCTCAAGTGGGCATCATCTTCCTTCCCCCTCCTCAAATCCGCGATTTTTCTTCTTGATTTGTAAGCCCTAACTTTTTGAATTTTGAAATTGGATGTTGCATGTGTATTGATTCATGTTTAGGTGCTAAATGGGGTAGTTTAAGCTTAGGATTCAAGTTTTTGAAGGGGTTATGTTGACTTTCATTTTCGGGTCAGATTTGAAATGGGTTCAAATCTGGAAATTTCTCATCTATAAGCTTGTGCTATGTGTTCTTGAGGTGGAAATCATGTTTGGTTATGATTTGGGAGCAATGTGTTTGTATATGCTAGTCAAATGTTGTGAGATTGCTATGATTTTGGTGGGTTAATGCCATGAACTTGTTAGGACCAGAATTCTTATGTTATTATGCTTATAAGTGGGTTAGAATATGATTCATGGTCTTAAGGTAGCATAAGAGTTGAGTTTTGAGTTTTTGGTAAACAACAAATTCCTAACAGCTTTGACTAGATTTTTTTTGGTCAGCTTGTGACGGCCATAACTTGGTCATTTTTAATCGAAACTGGTTGGTTCTTGTTGCATGATAAAATAGGATGTCTTAGCTTTATAACGGCTATTTACACGCCTTCTAAAACCTTCGTTTGGTCACCCAAACTGCTGTTACAAAACTGGTATGCAAAGCTGTTAAGAAACTTAAAAAGTAGATTTTCCAAACGGGTCGGACATGTAAACCTTAGTATATTGAGGTGTTTGCTATTTGGAATTGTGGTGTATATATTAAGTGTAGGATCTGGAGCATTTGAAGTTTAAAACCCAAAATTTGAGTGAGTTATGCCATTTTCAAATTTTCATAAACTAGTTAACTTTATGCAAAATGGGTCAACTTGCAATGTGCATAACTTCTTTGTTATTTAATGTTTTTGAGTGATTATTTTTGCAACAAGTCATGTTTAACAAATAGTTTAAGCCTGCAAATTTGAGATCCTAACTCCTAAGTATGTAGATTGTGACTATGCTACTAGTATGAGTGTTGGAGTTGACTTTCCAAGTCAACTTTGACCAAAATTGCAAATCCTTGAATTTCTCTCAATATGAGACTTGTGTGTCACACCCCCAAATTAACCACTAACGGAGTTTATACCGTTAAGGGGTGCGACCAGACCAGGACCACAACCATTAGTTACAAATACTAAACGAATCAGAGTAAAGTCCAAACATTAATAATAAAAAAAAACAGTTTAACAGTACGCAGCGGAAAATAAACATAAGTATCTTAGCACTAACCACGTGCTTAAATTACAAAATATGAATTGTTATTAAATCCCCAAGTTTGAGTTTAAAATAAGAAATCTTCAAGTGCCATGCCAACCTCTAGCGGATACTCCTTAGCGATCTGCAAAAGTTTAAACCACGCAAGTGTCAACCTAACGGTTGGTGAGTTCACAGTGGGCTTGTCATGCAGTGGCCCGGTCTCATAAATCATGATCGTGTAAACGTATCCTTATGTACAATTTATTTGTGAAAAGCAATGCTTGTGATAACCAAAATCATAGTATCGTAGTTTAGTAAAAGTATTGTCCGTAACCTACGTTATCGGGTATGTACTAGTTTGTATAGTTAAAGTGCTCAACCGATATCGCGGGTAGCTAATCCGTTGTTCCATGCACTAAGGAAGTTTGTACCAAAGCTGACTATTATTGTAGTGGCCGTGCCATCAGTACTGCGGACCTACGTCATCGCGGTTTTGCCTCCCCCGTGTCCTCTCGGGATCACGGTCAGATAGGCTGATATTGTACCTCCGTGCACTCCCCGTGCCACGGGGCGGAGTTTGTCAAACTCCAGTAGATCTACCCAACATCCCCTCGCTTTACAATTAATGGTACAATTTTAGTTGAGGACTTTTAAGTTTTCAAGGCATCCTTAGAAATCATGTGATATCATGTGGTTCAGACTTTAACCTACGCTAGCCATATTAAAACGGTTTTCTGGATTCTCATGAATCTCAAAAGTGTTTTCAGTTTTGTTTCAGAAATAGTTGTTTAATGTAATTCGCAAGTGCTTCCCATAAAGCACTTCAAGTTCATCAAGTGGGTGCCGAGCACTCCAAGTTTTCACGTTCATCAGGGAGGTGCATAGCACTCTCGAGATTGTCAGCATTGTTTTACTTTTAGTTATTCGGTGTGACCCAAACGGGTTCACGGTAATTGGGTTAGTGACACTCACCTTGGGTTGCACTGCTACACTTGCTATATAATCCAAGTTTGCTTAACGAAGACCTATGAACACTTTTAGGTCTTAAGTATTAGTTTTGTGTCTAACCTTTACTTAACGTCACTATGGCCCATAACATAGCACGTTGGAACTATGACTCGACATACAGACACACGACACCGATGGTTGATCATAAACAAGGGTTCATATACATCAGAAATCAAAGCAGGTATCATCATAGCATAATCATGTGAGTCATGGCATAACATTCAAGCAAATTGCACAAGTTTGGATTCTGGTCTCAGTTTCGCTAGCAGTTTCGCTAGGCAGTTTCGCTGTGTGCACGGGCAGCACTTTCGCTAGGCAATACCCGATGACACAGTTTCGCTAGGCTAGTTTCGCTCGAAACTGTTGGCACAGTTTCGCTAGCCATGTTTCGTCCGAAACTGGTTCGAACTTTCGTTCAGGGAATTTCGCTCGGTAGTTTCGTCCGAGCAGGTCTGGTTGGTTTACCCGGCGACACTACAATTTCGCTACATAGTGTCGCTGGATGAAGATGTACATAGTTTCGCTACATAGTGTCGCCCAGAGAACAGTACAGTTTCGCTGGTCGCGAAAAACTCACAAATCAGCCTAAAAATCAATCTAACAGCTTTCATATTTCATGTAATTCAATATCTAGCATGCATAATCATTTACCAACATAAATCAGTAAGCTTTAACACCTTAAACATGGGTTTTCATCATCAAATCACCAAAATACATTTAAAACCCTAAATGACCTAATCTAGCATGGATTTTCATTATGGATGGATTTCACACGTAAAGTTACAAACTTTATAACAGATCTAGCAATCCTAAGCAACATACTAGCAGATCAAGTGATTCCATAGAGGTTTAGGCATGCTTTTTAAGAAAACACATAGAAAACATAAAAATGGTGGTTTTGGGACTCACGGTTCGATCTCCTATCTTGATGGATGATGGTTCGGGGCTGAGATCTTGATGGCTCGGTGTGAATCTCGACTGATCAGATTTCCAGGAGAAAGATGGAGTGTGTGTGTGTTTTTGTGCAAAGGATGCAAATGGGAGAGCTAGGGTTTATTAAGATATTTTATATCAGGGCCTAGTTTCGCTGGCAGTTTCGCTGGCCAGGCGAAACTGGCTCTGATCACGAGTGAGCCAATAGACTGCCGGGCGACACTATAGTTTCGCCCGGTAGTTTCGCTGGTTACCAAAAGTGGTCAATTTCACATTCTAAGCAAGATAAACACGATTCATAAATTGTCATGCTATTCACAATACCAAATCATGTATTTAAATCACATTGCACATAATGACAATAAATAGTTAAAC
>JBCNJP010000003.1:36440249-36574274 GCA_039602395.1 Deinandra increscens subsp. villosa | reverse complement strand
ACTAGGATGTCTTAGCTTTATAACGGCTATTTACACGCCTTCTAAAACCTTCGTTTGGTCACCCAAACTGCTGTTACAAAACTGGTATGCAAAGCTGTTAAGAAACTTAAAAAGTAGATTTTCCAAACGGGTCGGACATGTAAACCTTAGTATATTGAGTTGTTTGCTATTTGGAATTGTGGTGTATATATTAAGTGTAGGATCTGGAGCATTTGAAGTTTAAAACCCAAAATTTGAGTGAGTTATGCCATTTTCAAATTTTCATAAACTAGTTAACTTTATGCAAAATGGGTCAACTTGCAATGTGCATAACTTCTTTGTTATTTAATGTTTTTGAGTGATTCTTTTTGCAACAAGTCATGTTTAACAAATAGTTTAAGCCTGAAAATTTGAGATCCTAACTCCTAAGTATGTAGATTGTGACTATGCTACTAGTATGAGTGTTGGAGTTGACTTTCCAAGTCAACTTTGACCAAAATTGCAAATCCTTGAATTTCTCTCAATATGAGACTTGTGTGTGCTTTGTTTGACTTGTGTGGCTATATGAAACATGTTTAGGAGCTAAGATTGCTATTTTAGTCCTCGCGACACCTCCTAACCCATTTAGGTCATATTTGCCCGATTAGGTTGATTGTGACCAACCTATTGCTTCTTTTGGCTGAGTACCAGTGCCCCCTCAGGTGAGTTCATTACTATATGTTGCTATGTCCATTCAGGGACGATAATGCGCAACGGTAAGGTATTTCTTACTAAGTAAACTTTTTTTTTCCGACCAAATATCATATGTATCATTGAATTGATTGTTAAACTTCAAAAGTCCTTACATTCGGACCGTTAATATAGAATAGCTAGGTGATGTTGAGTAGTACTACTGGGGATTGACACCCCCGCCCAGCGGTGCACGTGATGCACCAACCCGACTGGAGGTCGGACTGGGACCAATGTTATCCTACCCTCCGTGGTCTTTCAGGACACGGGAAGGCAAATCCGTAGGTAATCCCTATACATTGTCAGCTTCGGTTGCGAACAATTCAAATGTGCATAAATTAGGCTAGCTACCTACGATATGGAAAATTTTACAGGTCTTATGATATTGATTGTGTTGTACCTGTCTTTGATCATAAAAATATAGGTCTACTTGTGACGGGTAGACCGCTTAGTGAACTCACCAGCCTTGGCTGACACTTGATTGTTGAATGCTTTTCAGGTCGCTAGGAGGATCATCGTGGGCATGGGCAGCGGCAGTACTGAATTATGCTTTTGGATTGAAATATGTATTTTCAATCATCTAAACAAATCATTTTTGTAAAAACCATAACTGTGAACTTGTTTTATGCTTCCGCTTAACTGTTAACTCCTTTTGGTCTGTAATTACTGCTTTCTATTACCTGTTATCACTCTGTTGTGGTTTGATTGTAACTGAAGTCTGGGATCCTGGTCTGGATCATACCCCCACGTGGTTATACTCCGTTAGGTGGAAATTGGGCGTGTGACATGGCAGACGAGATGCTCGAAGAAGAGATTAAGTTTGAACCAGATCATTGCATTCCGGCATATCTTGAAGATCCACCGGAGAAGCATATGGAACTATTCTATTTACTAGTGGCCGGGATGAATACCTGCAAGATTAACCATGCCCTGAGGACAAGTGTGCTGATTGATGAACAACTTGTAAGGGAGTTCTGGGGAACTGCTAGAGCTGATGCAGAAAAAACAACAATCACTGCAACAATTCAGAACAGGGAGATAGTGATTCAAGAAGATAACATCAGAAAAGGGCTGAACATCACTGATAGTGCTACTGATCCGATTAAGTATCAAAAGGGAGTTGTTCTAGCAGGTGCTCAATCACTGGAATATGAAGGAAAGTCCCCCCCCCCCATATTTAAGAAGTTGTTGCCGCACTACTGGAGGTGCCTGGCTCACTACATGCAGAAATCATTTCTGGGAAAGCGAACTAGCTTTGATCAGCTCAACCAACTACATGGAACTGCATTTGTCGCATTGGCGTTAGACTGGAACTTCAACTTTTCAAGGATGATGTTGTTAGATTGGATAGGCAATGCTGACCTGAGCGCCCGAGAACAGTTCCTGATGACACCGAGATTCGTACAGATGGTGGTCATGAAGAAATACCCTATGATTGAAGCGAGGGTGGAAAAACTGGACATTACGGTAATGTATTGTGGGGTGTTTGGTCTACAGACCCAAGACAGAAGGGGTAAGAACAGTTTTGAAGGAAGACTTGAATGGGTCAAGAGGGGTGCATTTCCCGAAGTGGCAAGGGATCAAGAGATTGAAGAATCTGAACCAGAAGCCGATGTGCCAACTATTAATGCATCAATTGCTGAAGATCAAGATATAACAGCAACTCCGGCTGTAAATGTCCAAGAAGAAGATGTGGTAATACCTTCAGATGAAGAAAATGTAATGGACGACATCTTTGCTAATCAAGGGAATATGGATGATGATATCTATGGAGACTTAGAACCAATCAGTATGAAAAGATCAAGAGATGTCCTGAACTCATCTTCTAGTGGTGACTCCATCCCTCAAGAGTTGGATATTCACTTCAATGTGAATGAGATGCTTGAAGAACCTGTCCCCTACCGTGAACCATCTCCCAGAAAGAAGACAGATCCAAGGAGTATACGATTCAAGTTCACAAAGACTAGCTCAAGTCTGTTAATGGTCCATCCAACTGAGTCTAGCTCTCAAAGTCAACCTATTCAAGAAGAAAGCCCCTTTCAAGAAGAATCGACGGTTCCAATTGCTGAAGATCAACCTGCCCAGGTGCAGACTGAAAGCCCTCCTCTGAATGAACGTAGCCCTGTTCATGAAGAAAGGCAATCTATGGAGGTTGATAACTCTGTTGTTATACCCAGCCCTGTCAGAATAAGTGTCCCTAGTGGAACAAGCCTGCCGCCAACTGTTATTCCAAGTTTCCGCCCACTTCAAGCTGCTGAGCTGCCAATTGAGATGAGGATAAGTGCAGACCCTCACATAAACTTTCTGATGTCTCAGAACAGAATTAGGGAATCTGAGATAAAAGCTCTCCAGGCAGAAAACAGAAGGTTAAAAGAGAAGGAGGTGGCTGACAAGAACAGAATGAAGTATCTGTATGAGACTTTGGTGGACCTGAAGAAGAAGTTTACTGATTTAAAGAATGTTGTGGAGTCAAAAGCTTCAGGTGCCCCTGGTCAAAGTTCATCAAGGGGTGTGCAAGGTGCAGAAGCAGTGAATGTAGATGATGGAGATGACAGTATTGAAATGTCTGACTATGCCCGAAGTGGAAGGGTCGTCTCCAAAGCACCTGAAGGCCATGACAATTGGTTTAAGGAATTCTTCCAAGGTCCAGCCCCCACTCAATACACCCTTGATGTTGGTGAAAGCTCCATAGAGAAAAGGGGGAGTCGTGAGACCATCTTGTGTTGGCACTATGACACAGAGAAGAAACTGTTAGCTGTGATCCGTGACGGCTACAGTCCAGTAGAGTACTATAGAACACGTGCCCAATTTCATTCCTGGACTGAGCCCAAGATTAGAAGTCTGCTTAGAGCTCCATACATCAACAGATGGAACAGCGCCGAAGGAGATCTTATACGAAACAATTTGATGAGCCAATTAGAGAATAACTTTGTGAACTTTGAGCTGAAGCAGGTAAGATGGGTCGAGACCGGAACTGACCCAGTGACTGGAGAGTCAATAGGAGAAGCAAGGAGGCCACCCACCAAGCGCACTAGAGTGATCAATATGTTGGATGAGATCGAAGACGGTACCCTAGTCAAAAACTTTGACTGTTGGTGTTATGATCCAAGAACTCACGAGGTGGTGGTGCTCTGCAAGAGATTGAGGCAATTTCGTTTCTACGATCCAGTTGATCTACTGAGATTTGGAGAAAGAGACATCAAGCTCCTCGCCTCCCAACCTATTCTCGGTGATGAGAATGATATGGAAAACGCTATAAGGGTGGGGATCTTTCATGGAACGGCTAATCGGATCCTGGCGAATGGATGGTGGTCAAACAATGCGCAGAACACTTTCAGATTCGATCTGCAGCTGCCATAGGTGGTCTAATGGTTCATGCCTAGGGGAAGATTGTTGGGCTATATTTATTAGAGGCATGAACATTAGTTATGGGCTTGCATATTATTGGCTTTTGGGCTTAGAATAGTTTGTGTTTAGGCCATGTGGGCCGATTTTATTGTGTTGATGATTGGGCTCTTAGTGTTTACTATTGGACTAGGGTTTGTAATGAGGCACTATATAAGCCTTTGATGTTTGTGTTTATGACTAAGCCTTTCAAATACAAGTTTACGATTTTCTTCATCTATTGTGGTATTTCCGATCGGTTTCATTGTGTTCAAGTGAGTAGTGATTTTCATTCAAGATTAGATCTTTATCTTAGATCTAATCTATTTCTTCTACTTGCTTCTTGAATCAATCACATACGAGGATTCCGCACTCGTTTGTGATTAGATATCGTGTTCTTGGTTGGATTTCGGACCTACATGCTGTTGAAGAGACTCGAATTCACAAACAAGAGAGACGACCGAGGCACTATTCTTAGAAATAAAGCTCGTTTGGTAGTGAAGGGGTACATGCAAATTGATGGCATAGATTATGAAGATGTCTACGCGCCTGTCGCTCGTTTGGAGGCAACACAGATCTTTTTTGGCATATGCCACGTCAATGAATATCTTAGTTTACCAACTTGATGTAAAGACCGCGTTCTTATATGGCGAGCTGGACGAAGACGTGTATGTGCAACAACCTCCGGGGTTTGTCAACAAGTTTTTTCCGAAGAAGTGTTACAAGCTGGACAAGGCCCTTTATGGTCTGCACCACGCTCCGAGGAAGTGGTACGAGACGCTATCTACTTATCCGTTGTCAAATGGTTACAAAAGGGGTGTGATTGACCAGACTCTTTTCATTCGTCATGTTGGTGAAGATATGCTGTTAGTACAAGTATATGTCGACGACATCATTTTTGGTTTAAGTGAAACAGACTCCGGAAGGTATTTTAATCAGCCAAGGGAAGTATGTGAAAGAGAACCTGAAGAAATTTGGTTTCCATGATTCTAAAGGTTTTTCTACACCTGTTGTCACTCGTCACAAGCTGAATCAGGACCCGGAAGGTGTTCGTGTAGATGAGCATATCTACAGGTCCATGATCGGTTCTCTCATGTAACTGACAACATGTCGTCCCGATATCATGTTTGGAGTATGTCTGTGTTAAAGATTCCAGAGCAAGCCGAAAGAATCGCACTTGATGGCCGTGAAGAGGATTTCCGATACTTGTAGTCAAATCTGAACAGAGGACTTTGGTATCCTAAAGACCCACTCTTTGATCTTCGAGACTTCTATGATAGTGACTATGCCGGTTGTGAACTCAATCGTAAGTCTACGACGGGAGGTGCTTAGTTCTTGGGTAACCGCTTGGTTTCGTGGCAATGCAAGAAGCTGACCACAATGTCAGTCTCAATGGCTGAAGCGGAGTACATTGCTGATGCCTCCTGCTGCTCTCAAGTGCTTTGGATTCAGAATCAGTTGCTAGATTACGGTTTGAACTTCATGGGTAACCCTATTCATATAGATAATACTGTTGCTGTCTCAATTGTTAAAAATCCTATTCATCATTCTAAGACTAAGCATATTGAGATTAGATACCATTTCATTGGGGATTGTGCCGATAAGAAGCTAGTTACCTAAGTCCATGTTAGTTCAGACGATCAGTTAGCAGACCTTTTCACTAAGCTATTTGATATGTCTAGGTTTAACTTTCTGGTTAGTGGTGTAGGCATGATCAACTATGACTAAGCTTTTTCCATTCCCTAGTATGTTAGTGTCTTGATCTCATAGGTGTTGGAACTAAAATCGATGTGACTGACGTCATCAAATCTGTTTACCGAAGCATTCGACTGAAGAATCCATGTGAATTGATTCAGAGACACGGGTTGTGATGCTCGAGGCTTGCAGATTGGACCGAAGACCGGTTTCTGGAAAAGTCAACCGTTCGGGTCAACGGTCAACGTAAAAGTCAACGGAATATCGGTTCGAGCGAGTCAAGCTTCGGATTAATTAAATCAACTTTGATTTAATTAATATTTATGTTTATTTGCTTAATTTGTAATTTGTTCAGTTATTATGTTTTCATTTGTTAGTCACCCTCACTATATATATAGTGAGGGTGCCCCATTACAAGAAGAGTCTCTAAGTGTGGAGATGATGAAATCTTGTAGAGTGGTGTGAGCTTCCATTCTAGAGAGAAAGTGAGTCATGGATTTCTAGAGAGAGATTGTGTGTTTGTCATGATTTCTTGTTCCTGTAATCATTCGGTTCAATGAAATCATTTGACTTGTTCATCATCTTTCTTGTGTATGATTTTCTAGATTCATCTCCATCATCATCGTCTCATGATTTTCATTATCCGACCCTCGTTCGAGCTCAAGATCGGGATTCTTGATGTGAAAATCGGTCCTTACAAATGGTATCAGAGCAAGGTAACCGATCAGATTTCGTCTCACGATAAATCTAGTCACTCAAATCTTGATTTTGAGCTTGAATGAAGTGAAGATTTGAAAACCCACTTAGGCGACTTTTTCTTATTTTTCTTCATTTTGGATGATTCTGAACAGATTTGATGCTTTGGATGTTAGATCTGGGTTCTTTGACTTCATCTTGATGATTGTTTATGTTCTATATGTTCAAATCTGTGAGAAAATTGAAGATTCGAGCTGTTTTTTTTTTGTAACTGTGGAGTTTTCCCGTTTTTTCGGTTTTTGAAGATTTTCGAGTACGATTCTGTGTTTTTAGGGCTATTCTTCATGTATTTGGATGAAAAGAAGCACTAATCTTGTTGGAAAACGCGTTGCGGATCCATCGGAAGCATTGGTTTCATCTGAATCGCATCAGATTTGAAGATTCTGGAAAAACACACACTACTATGTGCGTTCTTGGTGTTCTTCAAGTTTTCTAGAAATGGGGGTTTTTCGGGTCAGATTCGATGATCATGGCTGTTGTTCGGAAGGTGTTTGTGCCAGAATATCTTCGTGGATGGTTTGTCTACATGATTCCATCATCAATCCGTGTTTTCCTCATGTTTTTGGGTGGATTAAAGAGCATCTAAGAGGACTGTACAGGTTAGTGTTCATCATGTTCTTCACTGTTCATCGAGTTTTTCTAGAAGTTTAACAAGTTTTGAAGCTATGAAGATTTCCTTAGCGAACTTCTACTACTCTTAGCGGACTTGTTCAAGGCTTAGCGAACTTCTGTCCTTCTTTGTGAACTTAATCCGTTTTAGCGAACTTAAAGCATGCCTTAGCGAACTTGAGTCCTTAGCGGACTTGAGGAATATCTTAGCGAACTTCTAAGACCCTTAGAGGACTTCTGGTATGCTTTAGCGGACTTGGGGAGCTTAACGAACTTGTTTCTGGGTTTTCGCTCAAGACCATTTCGATGGATTCTGTTCATATAGGGTTGTAGAGGATGAGCTCACAAGTCCAGGGATATAAAATTCGTGAAAAATGGTCACATATTGATGGAGATATGGCGTTTATACGGTTTTCCGGCGAGCTAGCATTTTTCGGTGAGTCCCTATTAGGGTTTCGATCGCTGGACAGTTTGAAGTAGAAGACAGTGAAGTGTCCAGCTTTGGTTGGTCACAAGAGAACATTCTTCTCTCTCTCTTGTCGGATGCAGGTCAACATACCCTATCTGCTTGAATTTTGATTGGTTGCATGGGAAAGTAGTGGGACCCGCCGCCATAAAGAGAACCATTGGAGGCTCTCTTTATCGCATTCGTTAAATTGTTGTCTCCTTTTAATTGGTTAAGAAGAAAACGCGTGGGCCCGCCAGCTGCAAAAAGATCCGTTGAAAGATGTACTCGTTGTCGCCTCGTGATTGGCTATAGCCACCTACACATGGATCCTTTATATCAATCGCTGGATCTGATGAATCAGAGCCGTATGATCCTTTGTGTGCTTTCTTAGCCCAATTGTGATTGGCCAGCCGCCATCTCCATGGATCACAATCAGGACCGTAAATTTGGTTGATTTTGTACCGTTGGATCATGTTTAATGCTTCATTTTGATTGGCTGCTACCATATCACATGGATTGTGTTTTATTTTGAGGATTTTTTTTCTAAGACTAACAAATATTTTTAGCATTTTTGTTAAATGCGGAGTTTTTTCTTATTAGTCTTTTACGAGATTAACGAGATGACGCCCCTAAAGAAATTGTGAAAAATTTTCGTTAGTCATGGATTTATTCCATTTTATTTATTGGGGTTCTCGTTTATTGACGTCACGTGTACGTTTGCTATCGACCACTAATGGATTAGCTTTATTATCCGGTTAATAATGCAGCTTTTTCCATTATGTCTCACGGTTTATTTTTAGCTGATGCAATGCGGATGTCATTTTACCGGATTAACTAGAATCTCAGTTAATTAATGGAATTTATCCGTTAAAATTCTCGGAAGGCCGTCACTTGACGAAAATTGGTAAAAATTTTTCAGATTAAGCCGTTTTCACCGGTTTGACTCAGAAATCTTCACGGAATATTTTTCCGAGCTCATTTTTCTTCCAAAATTACGAAGACTCCGGTTATGATCATTTTTCGCTCAGGATCTCAGTTTTTCTCAGATTTGATACTTATTCTTATTTTCGCATCCAACCTCAGTCACGCAGATCATTCACAACTGTCAGCATTCGACTTACAGTTTTTCGCAAGATTCTCCTATTTCAAGATTGTTTATCTGATTTCTCTAGGCAACCGATCGCGACGGTTTGACTCTCCGCATCTGATTTTTACGCTTCTGACATGATGTTTTTGGAGAGATTTAGAGAAATAGGAGGAATTATTATGGATTTGGATATCGGGTCGATTATCCGTGGTTGGAGCATGTTCAATGATTGATTGGTTTATCTGATTCAGTTTGTTGCGGTTTTGACTTCGATGTTCAGCATTTTCTTAGTATTGTACCCGACCGTGTGAACCGAGTGAGTGGAACACTAGGCTCTCAACTGGAGAAACAAGAACAAAAGATGCTTATTTAGAGGGGGGATTTCTACGACAGAAAGTCTCGGGTTTATCAGTTTTTCATTGAAGATGTACGGCAGAGCAATTCTTCAGCAATTAAACAGATTTGAAAGCATCAGTCAAGGGGGAATATGTTAGAACTAAAATCTATGTGACCGACGCCATCAAATCTGTTTACCGAAGCATTCGACTGAAGAACCCATGTGAATTGATTCAGAGACACGGGTTGTGATGCTCGAGGCTTGCAGATTGGACCGAAGACCGGTTTCTGGAAAAGTCAACCGTTCGGGTCAACGGTCAACGTAAAAGTCAACGGAAGATCAGTTCGAGCGAGTCAAGCTTCGGATTAATTAAATCAACTTTGATTTAATTAATAATTGTGTTTATTTGCTTAATTTGTAATTTGCTCAGTTATTATGTTTTCATTTGTTAGTCACCCTCACTATATATATAGTGAGGGTGCCCCATTACAAGAAGAGTCTCTAAGTGTGGAGATGATGAAATCTTGTAGAGTGGTGTGAGCTTCCATTCTAGAGAGAAAGTGAGTCATGGATTTCTAGAGAGAGATTGTGTGTTTGTCATGATTTCTTGTTCCTGTAATCATTCGGTTCAATGAAATCATTTGACTTGTTCATCATCTTTCTTGTGTATGATTTTCTAGATTCATCTCCATCATCATCGTCTCATGATTTTCATTATCCGACCCTCGTTCGAGCTCAAGATCGGGATTCTTGATGTGAAAATCGGTCCTTACAAATGGTATCAGAGCAAGGTAACCGATCAAATTTCGTCTCACGATAAATCTAGTCACTCAAATCTTGATTTTGAGCTTGAATGAAGTGAAGATTTGAAAACCCACTTAGGAGACTTTTTCTTATTTTTCTTCATTTTGGATGATTCTGAACAGATTTGATGCTTTGGATGTTAGATCTGGGTTCTTTGACTTCATCTTGATGATTGTTTATGTTCTATATGTTCAAATCTGTGAGAAAATTGAAGATTCGAGCTGTTTTTTTTTGTAACTGTGGAGTTTTCCCGTTTTTTCGGTTTTTGAAGATTTTCGAGTACGATTCTGTGTTTTTAGGGCTATTCTTCATGTATTTGGATGAAAAGAAGCACTAATCTTGTTGGAAAACGCGTTGCGGATCCATCGGAAGCATTGGTTTCATCTGAATCGCATCAGATTTGAAGATTCTGGAAAAACACACACTACTATGTGCGTTCTTGGTGTTCTTCAAGTTTTCTAGAAATGGGGGTTTTTCGGGTCAGATTCGATGATCATGGCTGTTGTTCGGAAGGTGTTTGTGCCAGAATATCTTCGTGGATGGTTTGTCTACATGATTCCATCATCAATCCGTGTTTTCCTCATGTTTTTGGGTCGATTAAAGAGCATCTAAAAGGGCTGTACGGGTTAGTGTTCATCATGTTCTTCACTGTTCATCGAGTTTTTCTAGAAGTTTAACAAGTTTTGAAGCTATGAAGATTTCCTTAGCGAACTTCTACTACTCTTAGCGGACTTGTTCAAGGCTTAGCGAACTTCTGTCCTTCTTTGTGAACTTAATCCGTTTTAGCGAACTTAAAGCATGCCTTAGCGAACTTGAGTCCTTAGCGGACTTGAGGAATATCTTAGCGAACTTCTAAGACCCTTAGAGGACTTCTGGTATGCTTTAGCGGACTTGGGGAGCTTAACGAACTTGTTTCTGGGTTTTCGCTCAAGACCATTTCGATGGATTCTGTTCATATAGGGTTGTAGAGGATGAGCTCACAAGTCCAGGGATATAAAATTCGTGAAAAATGGTCACATATTGATGGAGATATGGCGTTTATACGGTTTTCCGGCGAGCTAGCATTTTTCGGTGAGTCCCTATTAGGGTTTCGATCGCTGGACAGTTTGAAGTAGAAGACAGTGAAGTGTCCAGCTTTGGTTGGTCACAAGAGAACATTCTTCTCTCTCTCTTGTCGGATGCAGGTCAACATACCCTATCTGCTTGAATTTTGATTGGTTGCATGGGAAAGTAGTGGGACCCGCCGCCATAAAGAGAACCATTGGAGGCTCTCTTTATCGCATCCGTTAAATTGTTGTCTCCTTTTAATTGGTTAAGAAGAAAACGCGTGGGCCCGCCAGCTGCAAAAAGATCCGTTGAAAGATGTACTCGTTGTCGCCTCGTGATTGGCTATAGCCACCTACACATGGATCCTTTATATCAATCGCTGGATCTGATGAATCAGAGCCGTATGATCCTTTGTGTGCTTTCTTAGCCCAATTGTGATTGGCCAGCCGCCATCTCCATGGATCACAATCAGGACCGTAAATTTGGTTGATTTTGTACCGTTGGATCATGTTTAATGCTTCATTTTGATTGGCTGCTACCATATCACATGGATTGTGTTTTATTTTGAGGATTTTTTTTCTAAGACTAACAAATATTTTTAGCATTTTTGTTAAATGCGGAGTTTTTTCTTGTTAGTCTTTTACGAGATTAACGAGATGACGCCCCTAAAGAAATTGTGAAAAATTTTCGTTAGTCATGGATTTATTCCATTTTATTTATTGGGGTTCTCGTTTATTGACGTCACGTGTACGTTTGCTATCGACCACTGATGGATTAGCTTTATTATCCGGTTAATAATGCAGCTTTTTCCGTTATGTCTCACGGTTTATTTTTAGTTGATGCAATGCGGATGTCATTTTACCGGATTAACTAGAATCTCAGTTAATTAATGGAATTTATCCGTTAAAATTCTCGGAAGGCCGTCACTTGACGAAAATTGGTGAAAATTTTTCAGATTAAGCCGTTTTCATCGGTTTGACTCAGAAATCTTCACGGAATATTTTTCCGAGCTCATTTTTCTTCCAAAATTACGAAGACTCCGGTTATGATCATTTTTCGCTCAGGATCTCTGTTTTTCTCAGATTTGACACTTATTCTTATTTTCGCATCCAACCTCAGTCACGCAGATCATTCACAACTGTCAGCATTCGACTTACGGTTTTTCGCAAGATTCTCCTATTTCAAGATTGTTTATCTGATTTCTCTAGGCAACTGATCGAGACGGTTTGAATCTCCATATCTGATTTTTACGCTTCTGACATGATGTTTTTGGAGAGATTTAGAGAAATAGGAGGAATTATTATGGATTTGGATATCGGGTCGATTATCCGGGGTTGGAGCATGTTCGATGATTGATTGGTTTATCTGATTCAGTTTGTTGCGGTTTTGACTTCGATGTTCAGCATTTTCTTAGTATTGTACCCGACCGTGTGAACCGAGTGAGTGGAACACTAGGCTCTCAACTGGAGAAACAAGAACAAAAGATGCTTATTTAGAGGGGGGATTTCTATGACAGAAAGTCTCGGGTTTATCAGTTTTTCATTGAAGATGTACGGCAGAGCAATTCTTCAGCAATTAAACAGATTTGAAAGCATCAGTCAAGGGGGAATATATTAGAACTAAAATCTATGTGACCGACGCCATCAAATCTGTTTACCGAAGCATTCGACTGAAGAATCCATGTGAATTGATTCAGAGACACGGGTTGTGATGCTCGAGACTTGCAGATTGGACCGAAGACTGGTTTTTGGAAAAGTCAACCGTCCAGGTCAACGGTCAACGTAAAAGTCAACGGAATATCGGTTCGAGCGAGTCAAGCTTCGGATTAATTAAATCAACTTTGATTTAATTAATATTTATGTTTATTTGCTTAATTTGTAATTTATTTAGTTATTATGTTTTCACTTGTTAGTCACCCTCACTATATATATAGTGAGGGTGCCCCATTACAAGAAGAGTCTCTAAGTGTGGAGATGATGAAATCTTGTAGAGTGGTGTGAGCTTCCATTCTAGAGAGAAAGTGAGTCATGGATTTCTAGAGAGAGATTGTGTGTTTGTCATGATTTCTTGTTCCTGTAATCATTCGGTTCAATGAAATCGTTTGACTTGTTCATCATCTTTCTTGTGTATGATTTTCTAGATTCATCTCCATCATCATCGTCTCATGATTTTCATTATCCGACCCTCGTTCGAGCTCAAGATCGGGATTCTTGATGTGAAAATCGGTCCTTACAAATGGTATCAGAGCAAGGTAACCGATCAGATTTCGTCTCACGATAAATCTAGTCACTCAAATCATGATTTTGAGCTTGAATGAAGTGAAGATTTGAAAACCCACTTAGGCGACTTTTTCTTATTTTTCTTCATTTTGGATGATTCTTAACAGATTTGATGCTTTGGATGTTAGATCTGGGTTCTTTGACTTCATCTTGATGATTGTTTATGTTCTATATGTTCAAATCTGTGAGAAAATTGAAGATTCGAGTTGTTTTTTTTTGTAACTGTGGAGTTTTCACGTTTTTTCGGTTTTTGAAGATTTTCGAGTACGATTCTGTGTTTTTAGGGCTATTCTTCATGTATTTGGATGAAAAGAAGCACTAATCTTGTTGGAAAACGCGTTCCGGATCCATCGGAAGCATTGGTTTCATCTGAATCGCATCAGATTTGAAGATTCTGGAAAAACACACACTACTATGTGCGTTCTTGGTGTTCTTCAAGTTTTCTAGAAATGGGGGTTTTTCGGGTCAGATTCGATGATCATGGCTGTTGTTCGGAAGGTGTTTGTGCCAGAATATCTTCGTGGATGGTTTGTCTACATGATTCCATCATCAATCCCTGTTTTCCTCATGTTTTTGGGTGGATTAAAGAGCATCTAAGAGGGCTGTACAGGTTAGTGTTCATCATGTTCTTCACTGTTCATCGAGTTTTTCTAGAAGTTTAACAAGTTTTGAAGCTATGAAGATTTCCTTAGCGAACTTCTACTACTCTTAGCGGACTTGTTCAAGGCTTAGCGAACTTCTGTCCTTCTTTGTGAACTTAATCCGTTTTAGCGAACTTAAAGCATGCCTTAGCGAACTTGAGTTCTTAGCGGACTTGAGGAATATCTTAGCGAACTTCTAAGACCCTTAGAGGACTTCTGGTATGCTTTAGCGGACTTGGGGAGCTTAACGAACTTGTTTCTGGGTTTTCGCTCAAGACCATTTCGATGGATTCTGTTCATATAGGGTTGTAGAGGATGAGCTCACAAGTCCAGCGATATAAAATTCGTGAAAAATGGTCACATATTGATGGAGATATGGCGTTTATACGGTTTTCCGGCGAGCTAGCATTTTTCGGTGAGTCCCTATTAGGGTTTCGATCGCTGGACAGTTTGAAGTAGAAGACAGTGAAGTGTCCAGCTTTGGTTGGTCACAAGAGAACATTCTTCTCTCTCTCTTGTCGGATGCAGGTCAACATACCCTATCTGCTTGAATTTTGATTGGTTGCATGGGAAAGTAGTGGGACCCGCCGCCATAAAGAGAACCATTGGAGGCTCTCTTTATCGCATCCGTTAAATTGTTGTCTCCTTTTAATTGGTTAAGAAGAAAACGCGTGGGCCCGCCAGCTGCAAAAAGATCCGTTGAAAGATGTACTCGTTGTCGCCTCGTGATTGGCTATAGCCACCTACACATGGATCCTTTATATCAATCGCTGGATCTGATGAATCAGAGCCGTATGATCCTTTGTGTGCTTTCTTAGCCCAATTGTGATTGGCCAGCCGCCATCTCCATGGATCACAATCAGGACCGTAAATTTGGTTGATTTTGTACCGTTGGATCATGTTTAATGCTTCATTTTGATTGGCTGCTACCATATCACATGGATTGTGTTTTATTTTGAGGATTTTTTTTCTAAGACTAACAAATATTTTTAGCATTTTTGTTAAATGCGGAGTTTTTTCTTATTAGTCTTTTACGAGATTAACGAGATGACGCCCCTAAAGAAATTGTGAAAAATTTTCGTTAGTCATGGATTTATTCCATTTTATTTATTGGGGTTCTCGTTTATTGACGTCACGTGTACGTTTGCTATCGACCACTGATGGATTAGCTTTATTATCCGGTTAATAATGCAGCTTTTTCCGTTATGTCTCACGGTTTATTTTTAGCTGATGCAATGCGGATGTCATTTTACCGGATTAACTAGAATCTCAGTTAATTAATGGAATTTATCCGTTAAAATTCTCGGAAGGCCGTCACTTGACGAAAATTGGTGAAAATTTTTCAGATTAAGCCGTTTTCACCGGTTTGACTCAGAAATCTTCACGGAATATTTTTCCGAGCTCATTTTTCTTCCAAAATTACGAAGACTCCGGTTATGATCATTTTTCGCTCGGGATCTCAGTTTTTCTCAGATTTGACACTTATTCTTATTTTCGCATCCAACCTCAGCCACGCAGATCATTCACAACTGTCAGCATTCGACTTACGGTTTTTTGCAAGATTCTCCTATTTCAAGATTGTTTATCTGATTTCTCTAGGAAACCGATCGCGACGGTTTGACTCTCCGCATCTGATTTTTACGCTTCTGACATGATGTTTTTGGAGAGATTTAGAGAAATAGGAGGAATTATTATGGATTTGGATATCGGGTCGATTATCCGAGGTTGGAGCATGTTCGATGATTGATTGGTTTATCTGATTCAGTTTGTTGCGGTTTTGACTTCGATGTTCAGCATTTTCTTAGTATTGTACCCGACCGTGTGAACCGAGTGAGTGGAACACTAGGCTCTCAACTAGAGAAACAAGAACAAAAGATGCTTATTTAGAGGGGGGATTTCTACGACAGAAAGTCTCGGGTTTATCAGTTTTTCATTGAAGATGTACGGCAGAGCAATTCTTCAGCAATTAAACAGATTTGAAAGCATCAGTCAAGGGGGAATATGTTAGAACTAAAATCTATGTGACCGACGCCATCAAATCTGTTTACCGAAGCATTCGACTGAAGAATCCATGTGAATTGATTCAGAGACACGGGTTGTGATGCTCGAGACTTACAGATTGGACCGAAGACCGGTTTTTGGAAAAGTCAACCGTCCGGGTCAACGGTCAACGTAAAAGTCAACGGAAGATCGGTTTGAGCGAGTCAAGCTTCGGATTAATTAAATCAACTTTAATTTAATTAATATTTATGTTTATTTGCTTAATTTGTAATTTATTTAGTTATTATGTTTTCACTTGTTAGTCACCCTCACTATATATATAGTGAGGGTGCCCCATTACAAGAAGAGTCTCTAAGTGTGGAGATGATGAAATCTTGTAGAGTGGTGTGAGCTTCCATTCTAGAGAGAAAGTGAGTCATGGATTTCTAGAGAGAGATTGTGTGTTTGTCATGATTTCTTGTTCCTGTAATCATTCGGTTCAATGAAATCATTTGACTTGTTCATCATCTTTCTTGTGTATGATTTTCTAGATTCATCTCCATCATCATCGTCTCATGATTTTCATTATACGACCCTCGTTCGAGCTAAAGATCGGGATTCTTGATGTGAAAATCGGTCCTTACAAATGGTATCAGAGCAAGGTAACCGATCAGATTTCGTCTCACGATAAATCTAGTCACTCGAATCTTGATTTTGAGCTTGAATGAAGTGAAGATTAGAAAACCCACTTAGGAGACTTTTTCTTATTTTTCTTCATTTTGGATGATTCTGAACAGATTTAATGCTTTGGATGTTAGATCTGGGTTCTTTGACTTCATCTTGATGATTGTTTATGTTCTATATGTTCAAATCTGTGAGACAAATTGAAGATTCGAGCTGTTTTTTTCGTAACTGTGGAGTTTTCCCGTTTTTTCGGTTTTTGAAGATTTTCGAGTACGATTCTGTGTTTTTAGGGCTATTCTTCATGTATTTGGATGAAAAGAAGCACTAATCTTGTTGGAAAACGCGTTCCGGATCCATCGGAAGCATTGGTTTCATCTGAATCGCATCAGATTTGAAGATTCTGGAAATACACACAATACTATGGGCGTTCTTGGTGTTCTTCAAGTTTTCTAGAAATGGGGGTTTTTCGGGTCAGATTCGATGATCATGGCTGTTGTTCGGAAGGTGTTTGTGCCAGAATATCTTCGTGGATGGTTTGTCTACATGATTCCATCATCAATCCCTGTTTTCCTCATGTTTTTGGGTGGATTAAAGAGCATCTAAGAGGGCTGTACAGGTTAGTGTTCATCATGTTCTTCACTGTTCATCGAGTTTTTCTAGAAGTTTAACAAGTTTTGAAGCTATGAAGATTTCCTTAGCGAACTTCTACTACTCTTAGCGGACTTGTTCAAGGCTTAGCGAACTTCTGTCCTTCTTTGTGAACTTAATCCGTTTTAGCGAACTTAAAGCATGCCTTAGCGAACTTGAGTCCTTAGCGGACTTGAGGAATATCTTAGCGAACTTCTAAGACCCTTAGAGGACTTCTGGTATGCTTTAGCGGACTTGGGGAGCTTAACGATGGATTCTATTCATATAGGGTTATAGAGGATGAGCTCACAAGTCCAGGGATATAAAATTCGTGAAAAATGGTCACATATTGATGGAGATATGGCGTTTATACAGTTTTCCGGCGAGCTAGCATTTTCCGGTGAGTCCCTATTAGGGTTTCGATCGCTGGACAGTTTGAAGTAGAAGACAGTGAAGTGTCCAGCTTTGGTTGGTAACAAGAGAACATTCTTCTCTCTCTCTTGTCGGATGCAGGTCAACATACCCTATGTGCTTGAATTTTGATTGGTTGCATGGGAAAGTAGTGGGACCCGCCGCCATAAAGAGAACCGTTGGAGGCTCTCTTTATCGCATCCGTTAAATTGTTGTCTCCTTTTAATCGGTTAAGAAGAAAACGCGTGGGCCCGCCAGCTGCAAAAAGATTCGTTGAAAGTTGTACTCGCTGTCGCCTCGTGATTGGCTATAGCCACCTACACATGGATCCTTTATATCAATCGCTGGATCTGATGAATCAGAGCCGTATAATCCTTTGTATGCTTTCTTAGCCCAATTGTGATTGGCCAGCCGCCATCTCCATGGATCACAATCAGGACCGTAAATTTGGTTGATTTTGTACCGTTGGATCATGTTTAATGCTTCATTTTGATTGGCTGCTACCATATCACATGGATTGTGTTTTATTTTGAGGATTTTTTTTCTAAGACTAACAAATATTTTTAGCATTTTTGTTAAATGCGGAGCTTTTTCTTATTAGTCTTTTACGAGATTAACGAGATGACGCCCCTAAAGAAATTGTGAAAAATTTTCGTTAGTCATGGATTTATTCTATTTTATTTATTGGGGTTCTCGTTTATTGACGTCACGTGTACGTTTGCTATCGATCACTGACGGTTTAGCTTTATTATCCGGTTAATAATGCAGCTTTTTCCGTTATGTCTCACGGTTTATTTTTAGCTGATGCAATGCGGATGTCATTTTACCGCATTAACTAGAATCTCAGTTAATTATTGGAATTTATCCGTTAAAATTCTCGGAAGGCCGTCACTTGACAAAAATTGGTGAAATTTTTCAGATTAAGCCGTTTTCACCGGTTTGACTTAGAAATCTTCACGAAATATTTTTCCGAGCTCATTTTTCTTCCAAAATTACGAACACTCCAGTTATGATCATTTTTCGCTCGGGATCTCAGTTTTTCTCAGATTTAACACTTATTAATATTTTCGCATCCAACCTCAGTCACGCAGATCATTCACAACTGTCAGCATTCGACTTCCGGTTTTTTGCAAGATTCTCCTTTTTCAAGATTGTTTATCTGATTTCTCTAGGCAACCGATCGCGACGGTTTGACTCTCCGCATCTGATTTTTACGCTTCTGACATGATGTTTTTGGAGAGATTTAGAGAAATAGGAGGAATTATTATGGATTTGGATATCGGGTCGATTATCCGGAGTTGGAGCATGTTCGATGATTGATTGGTTTATCTGATTCAGTTTGTTGCGGTTTTGACTTCGATGTTCAGCATTTTCTTAGTATTGTACCCGACCGTGTGAACCGAGTGAGCGTAACACTAGGCTCTCAACTGGAGAAACAAGAACAAAAGATGCTTATTTAGAGGGGGGATTTCTACAACAGAAAGTCTCGGGTTTATCAGTTTTTCATTGAAGATGTACGGCAGAGCAATTCTTCAGCAATTAAACAGATTTGAAAGCATCAGTCAAGGGGGAATATGTTAGAACTAAAATCTATGTGACTGACGCCATCAAATCTGTTTACCGAAGCATTCGACTGAAGAATCCATGTGAATTGATTCAGAGACACGGGTTGTGATGCTCGAGACTTGCAGATTGGACCGAAGACCGGTTTTTGGAAAAATCAACCGTCCGGGTCAACGGTCAACGTAAAAGTCAACGGAAGATCGGTTCGAGCGAGTCAAGCTTCGGATTAATTAAATCAACTTTGATTTAATTAATATTTATGTTTATTTGCTTAATTTGTAATTTATTTAGTTATTATGTTTTCACTTGTTAGTCACCGTCACTATATATATAGTGAGGGTGCCCCATTACAAGAAGAGTCTCTCAGTGTGGAGATGATGAAATCTTGTAGAGTGGTGTGAGCTTCAATTCTAGAGAGAGAGTGAGTCATGGATTTCTAGAGAGAGATTGTGTGTTTGTCATGATTTCTTGTTCTTGTAATCATTCGGTTCAATGAAATCATTCGACTTGAACATCATCTTTCTTGTGTATGATTTCCTAGATTCATCTCCATCATCATTGTGTCATGGTTTTCATCATCCGACCCTCGTTTGAGCTTAAGATCGGGATTCTTGATGTGAAACAGATTCTTGGTCCTTTACATTATGAAAAATTACAAAAAGATTTTATCTAACTTTTTCTACATAGTTGTTCTTGCAAAATTTAAAAATATTTGCTCTTTTGACTCCTTGAGTCACTTTCCTGCTTTGTTTGACCTTGATTTGACTTAAACACCTTTGTTTGTGGTTGTCTTGTGTCAAATTTATCTTGTAAAGACCAAAAAGATTTTTCTTGTTCTTTTTCTGTTTTTGTGTCTGTCTGCCGTGCCTGCAATGTGGAAGATAAACCAAACATTGAAAAATTAACAAAAACAAGAAAAATAGTGTTCATTCTGTAATCCAACAAGTGTTTTTAAACACACGTACATAATATTTTCAGAAAAGTAAAAAACAATGGAAAATAAAAAATCTTTGGTCTGTGGTCGGACAAATGATGGGGAACATGGTATGATTCCGGTCTTGTAGATCTAACCAAAGGATATGATCCAATCGACCGGGAACTCTATCATTTGATGTGCTGGTAGGCTCATCATACTTAGAAGTAGACTATTTCTGTGATTACACATTAAATTGCATGAAAATGTGAACCTTTAAGTCAACCAGAGCAAAATTCTTTAAATTTGCCTAAGTCTGAGCTAAGTACGATATGCCAACACACATGATTATTTCTTTAGCATTAAGTCCCTGATTTCAATCATCAGCACACCATCTGTTTTGCTTACGCAAAGACCTTGGTGTCGCTTCATCCATAAATAAATGCATGGCACATCTGCTTTGTGAAAGCGATGACCACAAAGTCCACGCGATTCCATCATTCCATTCATCATTATCCGTGACACATCTGCTTTGCGAACGCAATGACCTTATGTTCACGCGATCCATCATAACTTCCATTCATGAAATCAGCTACTTAACACTAAAGAAATAGGGGGAAATAATAAAAATTGTCATATGTTAAAGAGATTTCATATATGCCATTTTATAATTCTTATGTGTGTAGGCTGTATCCGAAGTGCAAAAAATGGACCATGGTAGAATACTGGTGACTTAAGTTGAATATAAGGTTAATCACATCTTTCACTAAATCGGACAAAACATGATAAATACGTCACATAAATTTGTAAAAAATTACCATGTTTGAGCTTAAGTGGATAAACAATACCGATAATCTGACTGAGGTTAATTACCGGATCTTAGAGGTGATTTGAATTATAAGTGTTATTGATCACGTAATTGACTAGTATGACTCTAAACATGTCTGACCACAACCATACTAAAATATGTGATTTGAAAAAATTTACCCAATTTAAAGTCAATGTGCTTAAATTTCCAAGTTTGGTGTAATTTGACCGACTTGTGCAAAAACCAAACTTTGCTTTGGTAAGAATTAACCAACTTAAAAGGAAAATGATTTCTTGAGTCGGGTGGAAAATTGACCGACTCGAGTGAAAATGAAAATTTTAAGTTTTCGGGTGGAATTTTGACCAATTAAAAGTCAAATTTTGTCATTAGATGTGTTTTTGTCAAATTTGTTGAAATTATTAAGTGCTAGACTTAAATATACAAAATTAATCTTCCTGGTAGGTTATTGGTGGTACGCATGCCTTTTTGTCTTTAGTCTTGTATATAAATTGCAATTTTTTTAGAATTTATATTCATTTTTAGACTTAAAATATTTCTGTGTTTTTCAAAAATTCTGGCCTTAGCGGACTTGACTATTGCCTTAGAGTACATCACATTAATGGCAAGTCCGCTAAAAAAATTTCACTGGTTTTCCAACATATTTGCTTTTAGCGAACTTGTTGTTTTAACTTGTGAAATTTTCTGTTATATCTTCTGAAGTCCGCTATGACCAAAATTTGTTCTTAGCGAACTTACCTTTATGTTGATTACCTTGGGATGAAGTCCGCTAAGATGACCCATTCCTTAGCGAACTTCTCCCCTGTTTTCATCATTAAATTTGTCTAGGTCATTGAGAAGTCCGCTAAGAACAATTAATGTTAGCGAACTTCTCATCTATACTTAGAATATTTTTCTTGGATTTGAAGTCCGCTAAGAAGGTTTTTGCCTTAGAGAACTTCTCCATTGACTTGTAATTCATTACTCCTACTTCTCATTTTTTATTTTTTAGTTTATGTGATTGAGTATTGGTTTTTTCAAGTTTGTAAGTCAGCTGAGATGATTTCTAGTTCTTAGCGAACTTGAGTATCTCTTAGCGGACTTCCTTTTTTACTTAGAAAATTTCTGACTCAAGTTCACTTTGGCCTTAGCGAAGTTGCCACAAGCCTTAGCGAATTTCATTTAGGCTTAGCGAACTAGGATCTTTTAGTGGACTTGACCCATTTTACCTTTAGCGAACTTGACTTAGGTCCGTTTGCTCTTAGCGGACTTAGGGCTCGTTTTAGCGAACTTGATTAAATCTCTTGGATATTTTCCAAGTCCGCTTAACCTAAGAGCATAAAAGGGGGTCTCGGTCATCTCTTTACTCACTCGTTCAAATACACACTCACCCGCTCCTCCTCTTCTCAAACCGGCAACTCACACTCACAACTGTTCGATCGATTTCACCGTGAGAAACCTTGAATATGTTAAATCGATTGCACTTAGGGTTGATTCGCTCACCGTTTATGCATCCACAGGTTTGATTTTTCTCCCTAATTAGGTTTTATACGATTGGATTTAGGTCGGCAGTGTGGTTCATGAGCCGTAGGTATGGGAATCAATTTTAGGGTTCTAATGTTGAGATTTTTGATGATTAACAGATTCATCTTGATTATTCTTGTTCTAATTCACTTGTGAGCATGATTAAGGTATGTGAATCACACTTTGTAAATTTCTCTATTTGAATCCAAATGTGGTATGTACAGGGGGTTCGGATGAAGATGTTTACACTTGAAATCTCTTAAAATTTTTACAACAGTTGGTTAAGTTTGCTTTAGTTAGTGGTTTGAATAGTGTAAATTGCTACATGGTTTGATTCAAGGCTATTAACCATGACCTCTGTTCTTAGTAGGTGCTAAGAATTTTTTTCTTTATGTGGAATTCGGTTGATTATTAGGATCCATTGTGCTGTTGCTGTTATCCTTTTCTGATTTTCAAATTTTATCCAGTAGATGTGCACATGATTTCTAAGTAAACAACTTTGAAGCACCATGATTTTGACTTTGATTAATGGATTGACATTGAGACTTTCACAGTGATTAAATCTCACCTTGTCTCCAATCATGGTCACTTATTTTTGCTTACTCTTGGCTAATTAATGAACTGAGAGCTTGAAACTGTTGTTAACATTATTGATTAGTCTAATAAATAGTAAGAATGATGGTTTTGTTCATTGTTCTTAATTAACTCTTTAAATTTACTTACTTCAGTATCCTTGAACCATAGATGTTGTTAATTGGGTTTGAAATCACTTTGTGTCCAAGCCTAAACAAATGGCAGCATATGTAGTTCAAATAGGATTTTCATTATTCTAATTTGTGTCACCTCCCTATGGTGGCCGTGTATGCCTTAGTTCTTGAGTTATTAACTTATTTTTGCCTGATCTCATAACAGATATTGTTCAGATAAAAGTTCAAGAACATTCCATATTTTTCTTGTGATCTTAGCATATATTAGATCATCAAAGAGGTACGTTGTCTTGAAATGTGGAAATTAGAGTCAAAACTCAAACTTGGCTATATAGGGGCTAATTTCTCTATATTTATCTGTCTTTGTTTTATCTAAATTTTAATATAAGTTGCTTGATCCCGGCAGATTCTTCTCTGAGTTTTTGAGAAGCACTACATCTTAGATTAGATCTTAGCCACTTATAGATCTTCATAAAGGTATGTAATTCTCAATTTATGCATTTATATTCTTATTCAGGTAGAATTTCATCTCTTCTTGTTCATTTTTGCAAATTCTGTTTTCCATGTGCTAGTTGACATCCAATTGAGCCCAACACTGGTGGTTTAGTCTGGTTAGGATCTTTAAGGTCTAAAACCGGTCCATAACTCAGGTAAAGGGATCTTGGACCCACAACACAATTTTGCCTTATGTTGACTGTTTTGGCCTATCAGAGTTGACTTGATCATCCTAGTGATCAATAATGAGCATAAATTACTGAGGATGTGATCTATGACCCTTTTTGGTTCATCTGAAGTATTCTTGGTGTTTAGACTCTGTTTGAACACTGTATGACCATGTTTACTTTTATAAGCCAAATTTTGCATGAAACTTGCTTTATCTGACTTATGTGGTTATCCTGCATTGATATGATCTTGGTTACTTGAATTGTTACTTTTTGATCCCTATGTGCTCAATTTGGTATGTTCGGATTGAATTAAACTTGTTAAAGTGGCTATCTAATCTATTTTGCAAATGATCACCATATTATCTCATGTAATGCTTAAAATGAACTATTTGACCCATTAAGGACTTTTTGCATGATAAACTGAGTTAACTTGAATTTGTTGCTTCTAGACAATCCCGGTTGTTACTTACATGTGATCTAGACACTTCATAGTGATTTCTTAGTGTTAGGATCTGTATGTGAAATTCCACTCTTCCAAGCGGACTTGAATCTGTTCTTGGCGAACTACATCCCTTATTAGCGGACTTGAGAGTTGCTTTAGCAAACTTGAGTCAAGACCTCCTTTTGTAAGGATCAGTGTTTGAACTTCTAACACACTTGGATTGTTCTGTTTGTTAAATAGTTATTTGTTTCACTTATTGCATGCATTTACTCTTCCATTGAGATAGGTTAGTCTTGTTAAATCCCATAACTTGATTTATCTGTGTCAATATGTGCTAATCTTGTTTAAGTTGTGTTTTTCACAATGTTGATTTCCCATACCATGGAATTCACAAGCTTGGGTGGAACCAAGTCCCAAGTGACTTTTCCTGGGCAAATTTGATAAACTGGGATCATAAATCTTTATTTTGTGCAAAATGAACTTAAAGTCTCTGTTTTTGATCCTAGATTGCCAAAACTTCCATAATTTGGTATAACAGTCTGTTGATAAGCCTAAGTTGCAGATATTCCCATAAATGTCTCCTTGGTTTGTCAACAACTCTGGACAAAATTCGTTTGTGTTAAATTTTGGGTAATTTACTGTTTCTATGCAAAATTGTCTTTCAACATAAATAATTGGAGGTTTAGATCTGGCTCCTTGTTTTGCGGATTTTAAATAAAACACACAAAACCATTTGTGGTCCTAAGATACTTAACGTTTGTTAATCATGAGATTCCGGTTACATTTGATCATTTAGGAGGATATGCACTTTATGAATCATTTTATGTCATTGATATTAAAATGAAAAGCTCTGTCACTATCACGAGTCTAGTGTGACTTAACATTCATCCAATGTCAATTCAGATATAATCTTGTATTTCTATATGTGTAGATGCCTCCCAGACAAGCTGTTGAAGCTTTAGAATATGGTCGATTGCACAACGGAAGATGCGTATTTAACAAAAGTTGGGAAGCTGCTGATGAACAAGCAATTGATCTACTTCAACAGTCAACATGGGTAACAGCTATGCAGATAGACCCTACTATCTAGAAGGGTATCATTGAATCCTTTTGGAATAATGCTGAATCTGCAGAGCTAGATGATGGTTCAAGTGTGATAAGGTCTAGAATTCAAAACACAGATATTGAAATCACTGAAGAAAAGATCAGAGTTTCCCTTGACCTACAAGATGCTGGTTTGCCCAAGACTTTTACCAAGACTGAGTGGCAATAAACAATTAGAAGGATGGGATATACTTGTGATGTTTCCATTAATGTCAGTAACAAGATTTTCAAGACCTTTTTTCCAAACAACTGAAGGTTTATTATCAGCTTCTTCATTGCTGCCTTCTCACATAGAAAGGCTGCTCCATATGACTTCGTTAAGGAAACTGCATGTTCACTTCATGGATTTGTCACAGGTGTGGGTTTCAATCTGTCTAATCAACTACTTAAATGGATGGTTTCCAACCTTCACCCAACTGGAAGGGCTAAGAAGTTTTTGATGTACCCTCGGTTCATTCAAGCCATTCTGTACCATCATTACCCAACACTGACTAAAGAAGGAGAGACTTTCTCTACAAGCTCAATGAACACTACTTCTTACAGAAAGTACCAACAAGGTAAGTATCAAGGAGACCATGTACCATTTTTACCCTAGATGATTGCTCGAATTGCAGCTGCTGGTGTTGAATGAGATATTCAAATGGGTGAAGCTGCTGTAGAAGCTCAAGTTGAAACTGCTAAAGCTGCTCAAATTCACTCTACATTAGATTTGAATGCACTGGTTGTCCCTGATCCTACTGCTGCTGCTGAAGACCTTGGGAATCTCCAAGGTACTAGTACTCAAACCACTGAGCATGTTGAACCTACTTCAAGTTCTGTGAACATGGACCTATCAGCAGGAGTAGAGGGAGATGACAATGATTAAAATAATGAATCTGACTCCTCAGACTCTGATGATGGTCCTGAACAACCTGAAGGAGTTCATCCTTGAAAGAGACAGAGGACTGGAGAATCTTCCAGGGCCTCTGCTTCCTAGTCATAACAATCAACATCAGATGAAAGCTATGATCCACTGCTAGATGATGAAGCTGATGATGCGACTTCAATGTCTCTTGTTCAAGAAGATCTCCCACTTGACACAGATGACGCTGCTAGCACTAAAGTGTCCGCTCCTGTCTCTAATATGGCGACCACCGCTAGTCATGTATTGATAGTGCAACAAACTCTTGCCGATGATCCAGACTATTTCAACAGAGTGTTTGAGATTCAGGAAGAAAGAATGAAGTCTTGCTTAGACAAAGTCAAGGTTAAGAAGATGCCTACTCCGCCATATGATTTTGTACCTATTGGGCCATCGGTTACTCAACCTGATCTAGTTTTAGTCTCCACAACCGTCTCTCCATTTCCTGAAGTTCTGCAACAGATGATTGATATTGATATGAGACCCTTGGAGAGTCTTGCTGAAGCTGTTGTTGTGACTTTTGAAACCACTGGTGATGTTGGTAGCAGCACGATAGTTTCTGAATCTGAGCAGATTCTGGAGCTTCAAGCTAAAATTGTAAATCTTCAGAGTCAAAATGATAAGCTAAATTGTTCTCTGCAAGTGGCTAATCAGAATATCAGTGAATAGTCACAAGTAATTGATGAACAAGCTGCAGAGGTTCAAATACTTGCTTGCCAAATCAAGTGAAGATAAACAGTTATCCAAGAAACCAGATGACAACACTGGTTATCAAGGGTTTGAGCAGCCAGAGGACCGACTCAAACTGATCAAGTGGCTGATAGGAGTGATCTTCCTAATCCTGAATCTTCCACTCTTGTTCCTGCTGGCAAAGACACTTCTGGTAATTATGAAGCTTCAAGTCCCATGCATGATAGTGATTTTGAGGTTGATGCCGAAACATTCATTGAAGGAGATGAGTTTAACTTCTCTAATGACGAAGAATCTTTTGTCAATAGCCTTCTTCATGATGAACCTGTTGATGATGTTTTGGATTCAATCAAGAAACTAGCTCCTATTCCTGAGAACCTTAAACTTCCCAGATTTTCACAAGCTGATGAAGTTGCATATGAGGAACATCCTTACTTTGTAGTTTTTGGTGATGAAGATGATATGAATGAGCTTGAAGAAAGAATGAATGTGTACATGGATGATACCAATCCACTGATTTGATTGATAATGAAGATGAAGAGATGGAACCTCTATTCCCAACTCCTATTTAAGTGAAGGTGGAAATAGATGATGTATATGTGCAAGTTCCTCTATCTACTGTTTTGCACACTGAAGCTGAGATTCCTGCTTTGGATGTTGCACCATATGTTCCAGGTACTGAACCAACAGAAGCTGAAGTTATTGACCTTGAAAAGAGTGCTGCTCAAGACATTCCCACTCAGACTGCTCCTGTTGTTACTACTGAGTTAGCTCCACAAGATCAAATCTTTGAAGCTACCTTTATAATTTTTCTATCTGATTCTAAAGAAGAAAATGTTGATGCTGAAGTGACCGTACCACAACAATCTGCCACAGAGCAACCAGGTCCTTCTGATAATGACAAGGGAAAAAGAAAGTTGACTCCTGAAGAGATAGCTGCGGAGCAACAGAAGAAGGAAGCTGAGAAAGAAAAATCTCGTCGAGCGGCTATTGAAGAAACACTTAGTGAGCAAAACAAATTGGTTAAAGAGAGAGCAAATGCCTTAAAGAGATATGAATCTGGTCACCCTCCTGCTGTCATTTATAAAAAGGGCTCAAGCACATTACCAGAACGCCCTGAGTCAGCTAAAACAGATGAGCCAACAATTCGCATTGTCACCAATCTGGAAGGAACTGAAGTAGATGACGCTGACATGTCTGAAACAGCTCGTATGGTCAGGTCTCTCATGAGAAACAATATTCCCTTGGATTATCTTATGAGACTGACTGATATTAAGCTGACAAAGCTATATACTGATGAGTAAAAGATAAACTCTCATCTGCATAAAGATCAAGCTATTGAAAAAGAATCTGATCCCCTGATGGACCCCTTTGCTGACACCAACAAAACTGTTGAGTTCACTTAATCTGTGGCTATCTTTCTGATCTAATGCATGACATTTGCAAGTCCTATGTTCCTCCTCCTGAAGATCCATCTGAGGTGACCCTGAATCTGAAACAGAAGTCTACATTAAATCCTCTACCAATAGGATGACTTTCGAAGATCTCCGTAACTCCTGAGATTCAAGAATATGGAGAAAAAGTTATACAATCGGAAGAGACTTAAGGGTCTCCGAGAGTTTGTAATTGACTACCGAAAGACTGAAAGTCTGGCTAAGCAGTAGCAAATCAAGATTAAAGAACAGGAACGGGTTGATGCCCTCAAAAGGAAAGATACTCCTCCTATATATGACGATTCGACAAAAATGGCACCAAATACAAAGGCTATGCTGCAGTTCACTGCGAAAAATCTAAGAAAAATGCATGCCAAACCCAATTTCAACTATGTGATGAAGATTCTAAGATGGAAATATGATGTAGCTTTTGATGCATTTCTTGTGAAAAGGCGTAACGGATACGTCCAATTCTTTGCAGACTTCAGAGCCTTGAGTAGTTTGTTCTCTTGCGAGCTTAAAGAGCTAATGTACCTGGATCTAGTTAACCACACTAACCACAAAAAGGGGAGTGATGCTGTTTCAATGATCGGTGTTGCTTTCGAGTTCAAGAAGAACCTGCAATCTATTGAAAAAGAGAGAAAAGCTTAGAAGCTTGAGGAGAATAGGCGACTTCGTGCCCCTCATCGCGGGATGTTCAAAAATATTGGAGCGGAGGTTAAAGTTAAGAATATTCTAGGGAATCAGAAGAAGTTTCCAATGATCAGTTCGTATTACAGCGAAAAAACGCATGAACTAGTGATCGAGAGAGAAGGTGGTGAAGCAATCAGACTCTTTGCAGCTACTGAGCTCAGACTTCTTTCAAGATCCTTTTTGAAGCTCATCTACTATCAGAAAGTGCGGACAATTCCAACTCTTCTAAAGCCATATGAATGCTACGAAGCCAATTATTATCTAATGTTTTTGAATTGGTGGTGTAGTAAACTTGTTAATGCAGGTAAATTTGAAATGGAACTGTTGAGAAAGGCAGATTGCTGGTTGGTGGAAGAAAATAGAACAAGTGCCATTTTCGAAGGTTGAAAAAGACTGGTTGAGCTAAATCAATACAATGACCTGAAGATGCTTGGATGGCAAGATCTCTGGAGGTTGTATGATTTCAAACTTACTACACTCTGTGATAAGGACAAAGAGGTTGCGAGAGAGTACTGGAGATTTCTGCTCAAGCTGCTCGGTCAAGTAGGGTAAAGCTCGAGTGTTCGCATTGCCAAAAAGGGTGGAAATTGTTGGAATTTATCTTGGTTGTTGGCAACACAAACCATTCACCGTTGAGCATTTCTGGTGAAGACCTCTTGATGAACCAGCTAGAATGAAGACTTGGAGATTTTGAAGTTTTTGAGAAGTTTCAAGAATGTTCTTAGCGAACTCAAGTTTGCTCTTAGCGAAATTGAGTTTTCCTTAGCGAACTTGGTTGCTACTTAGCGGACTGAAGCTTAGCGAACTTCATTTGTACTTAGCGAACTTCAGTTATGCCTTAGCGGACTAGATGTTGCTTAGCGGACTAGTTTATCACTTAGCGAACTTCTTTATTTAGCGGACTGCTTTATATCTTAGCGAACTTATATGTATTCCTAGCGGACTTGTTTGTAATCTAGCGAACTACTTTTGTTCTTAGCGAACTTCTACATGTGGTTAGCGAACTTGACAGTTTGTTTAAAATATTCTTGCTGCTTTTAATGAAACGATTGTTATGTCAACATTCTGATTGTTCCTTGCTCTCGGTGGGCATAAATAGGACTTGAGAAAACCCTATTTGGTGTGCCATTCCAGAATTATCCTACAGAGAGCATTTATGTGTGTCTTCTTGGTGTTAGTGTTTGTTTACGTGTTCTTGAGTTTCAGAAATCATCATTGAGGTAGCAATGATGCAGATTCAACCATGAGTGATCATCACACATGATTTCTGCACTTGTGTGATGAATCAAATGAGATTATTGTGCTCAAATCGGTCTTTACACTTACATATTCATAAATTTTCGTAACAAAGTCCTACCAACTCGTAGTAAAAGGTTACCACCCATCGAATACTAAACCATGATAATACAAGCACCAAAACAAGACCAAGATCTCAAATTACACTTTAGTGTAATTTTTTAATGTATGTTGTTACATGTAGGTAACGAACAATTATGTATGCATAGCGAACAAATACATATGTGTAACAAACAGTTACACGTATGTAAAATATTAAAAAAATAAATATTTAAATTTCTCTCATAATGATCAGTATATCACATTTTCTTTTCTCTCATTTTCCGTAAACACATTATTTATCAGGTAAATGCCCAAACACATTTTCCGCAAACACATTCTTGCTACAACCACGTAGCTGGTTCTTACAAACCTGGAGCATTGTGTAACAAAAATGTAAACAAGTATTTACATGGTTGCATGCTCATAGGCATCTTTTACATACTTATTTTTTTCTATATTGCATGATCGTAGGCATCTGTTACATAGTTGCATCTTCTTACATATACGTTACATTTTCGTAAAAGAGTCCTACCAACTCATAGTAAAAGGTTACCACCCGTCAAAAACAAAAACCATGATAATAATAGCACCAAAACAATACCAAGATCTAAAAATTATTATTTGTTTTTGCAAGCACCAAAAACAACATTAAAAGGATCTCAACATTATCAACAAGATCTCAAAATTATCAATTTTTTGAATGCATGTTGTTGCATGTATGCAACTAACAGTTATGTATGGGTAACGAACAGTTACATATATGTTTGTACACTAATAAAAGGGTGTATTGGTTTCTTGCTACATCAATGCACATAATGTTACACACTTGTATCATGTTCTTGCTACATCATTGCATGGAGTTCTTACATACTTGAAGCATGGTGTAACAAACATGTAAACATGTTTTGACACTAATAAAAGGGTGTAGGTTGTTGTTAAATTGGTGTAAACGTTCTTACACGTAAGAGTCAGTAAGAAAAATATGAAAAAAGGGATCAGTAATGAGGAAATCCAAGAATACCGAATTAAATGGTGTATAAAAGATGTAAAAGAAATGTTCAATCACACGAACATTTAGGTATGGTTAAAAATGGATTAAATCTTGTCCACACATGTTACATACACTACATGCTCGTAGGTATATGTTACATGATTGTTAATATATTGCATGCTCGTAGGCATTTTGTTACATGGTTGCATCTTGTTACATATCTTTACCTATTTATTATAGAAACCTACTAACAAGTAGTAAAATATTACCGTGTTGCATGTGCACATAATGTTACACACTTGTATCAGGTTCTTTCTATACCAATGCAGTGAGTTCTTACAAACCTGAAGTGTGGTGTAACAAACATGTAAATAGGTTTTTACACTATAAAAGGGTCTAGGTTGTTGTTAAATTGGTGCAAACGTATTTACACATAGGAGTCAGTAAGAAAAATATGAAAAATGGATTGGTAATGAGGAAATCTAAGAATACCAAATTAAAGGGTGTATAAAATAAGCAAAATAAAAGTTCAATCTCATCAAACAATCAAGTTGTTGGGTTTTAAGAACTTTATCAAAGCCATTTTAACTCCTTAAAATGTAAAACGCAGCGGAAAATCAAAACCATAGTTTGATTAGATGTTGTTAAAACCGATTTTAAACACTTGATTATAAAACCCAAGAACCAAGGATCCAAATATGTATGCATGCTATCAAAAATAAAACCAACCATAGGGGGTTTTAGATTTCCCTTCTTCCAAGCTCAAAATTATGAAGAAGATGATGTGGATGAACCGACTTGCTCTCTAACTTGAAAGCCTCAAGTGATGATACCCACGAGCTTAAGCAACAACCACCCTTGTTGCTAGGATTTCTTGAAGGTGACTCTTCCCTTTGGCTTGAGACCAAGTTCTTGCTTTTCTTCACTAGAACCGATTCTAGAGAGAGTTTTTGGAAGAGAAAATTCTGCACTTGTGTTATTGGTGTAGTGGAGAGGTTGTAGGTTATGTATTAATTAAAATGGGAAGGGACAAAAAAAAGGGGAATGGATCTAGACACCCTTGCATGCCTTGGACACTACAAAAGCCACCCACCCTCATTATTAGAGGGAGAGGGGCCGTTCAAAAGGAGGGGGAAAAGAAGAATTTCAAATTCTTTTCTTTCTTCCCTCCTACAAATCCCATTTAATTAATGTATTATATTTTGTTATGAGGCTTATATGTAACATGTCATGTAACATCTCATATGACATGTAACAAGACCAAAAATATAATATAACATATAACCCTTTTATATGTTGTGTAACAATTTATTTAACTACTTAAATAACATTGCTACTTTACTTCTCCAATTTAAATCATCCATATGATTTAATCATAAGCGTAATTATTTAGAAACCCATTTCCAAAGATCTTCTTTAGGTGATATTTATTTAATTGATCATATCTAAATAAATATCCATTGGGTGTTTGTCTAGCTCGTTATTGGGTATGACCCGTCTTGGATCATAACGTACTAGCCACATCAATCTAGTATGTGTCTTGGGCAGACCGAGTCCAACACAAGTATGGTTAAAGCATAAATGAATCTTGTTCCATAGATACAGAAGAAACAAAAAAGTTCCACTATATATGAAATAAAGATGATTTGGATCTTAGATTGAGAGAAAACAAGATAGAGATTGGGAATAGATAAGAAGAAGTAATTTTATTAACGCATGTGCTATTACAGACGGAGGTGTAAGGAAACATATAGTAAAGGTGTAAAAGTGAAGAGAAACGATCCTTGCTCCAACCCTGATCTCAGCTATTTATAGAGCACCCAGCATGCTCATGTCAGCACTTGCACATCCGCCCATCGACCTCACACATTCGTCCTTATAATCACTTCCTTATCAACCCTAGCAAACTGAGCATAATACATTATATAACTTTGCAAGTGAGGACTTAATGACGAGGGTCGAATGTGACCGCACATCCAAGACCCATAATATATCGTCAAGTCCCCCAAGTCTATTGACTGAAACAGTCTATGCGAAGTTAATAGACTTAAAGGTTAAAGAATACACATCCAATATATCTTCTTGTTTGCATTATATAAGTAAAATATACCTTTTACCATTTGCTTAGTGCATGTGTAGACAATTCCAATTTCAAATTCTGATCACAAATCACTAAAATACATTCAACTTTGCACAATTTTTTTTTATTATAGCCGAAGCATTTGATATTATGGAATTAATATGAATTATTTTGATTAAAAGCCTTACCTCATCTAGTCCAACTAGTCCATTGGCGTATGCTTTTGTTAAAGCTAATGGACTATAATCAATCATACCTAATGTACATGCGGACTCTGCTTTACCACCAAGATCAACACTTCACTTATTACATGCAAGTACTTATTCATCGCACATCCTCCTTTAGCAAGCACATGCGAGTTATCAATCATATTCATCATCAAGCCCCCAGTCCAGTATGATGTGGTGTTAACAACATAATTGAAAAACCGTGAGACGGATCTTACTAAAGGTTTACTTGATCGTAAAGTGAAAACGAGATGTAAATAATAGTTTGTTTTATTAAAATCAACATAGACTCAATTACAAACTCTCTCTGAAGCTCACTAGAGAAACACTGTCAAAAACACATAGTTAAGAACTGGTCTCTCTCACTTGTTCACATTCGTTCTCACATTCAAAGCACAAGTTCATATATATACATGTCTGCTCCGAACTCCCTCCGAACTCCAAGTTCGGCGGGTCCGAACCTCAGGTTCGGCCCTAGTTCGGCCAGCAGCATGAACTTGTCTTGAACCTTCACATCGTCTCGTTCAGATACTTCACATGACGCACAGATTATGTATCAACAAACTCCCCCTCGTCATGTGCAGTATCTGTTCGCCAGTTAAAACATATTCCTTGAACAAACTCCCCCTCAACTTGATGGTAGCTTGATCTTCGAATACTTGATGAAGAACAGTTTCTTTCATCTTTATCAACAGCTTCAGAAGACTTGAAGTTGTGATGAACTCTTTCCTTTGAGTACCTGGCCAACATAAATAATCTTGGCGCAAAACTTCTCTTCGAGAACCCAAGATATGAATTTTGAAAATGTTTTTCGTATCTAGTGTCGATCAATCGAAAACAAATAAGAAACAAAATCTTTTTGATTTTTAGAAAGTTTATATCAAAACAAACCTAAAATCTTTTTGATTTTTCAAACTTATGCTAAAACACACCAAAAATCTTTTTGTACTTTTTGGAAATGAAATGTAAATGCAATGCAGAAACAAACTCTATTTTTGGATATTTTGTGAGAAAGATCATGACGCAAGATCATATCAGACATAACGCATCTAGCACATTTCAATTTCGGTCTTAATCAACATGCAAGCCAAGATAATCGCAAATACAACATTGATTGTTTATTTCAGCATGTACCAATCATATTTATCGTTTTCAGATATGCTTAAGGTAATTTTTATCATGCACTGATAACTCGGCCTCTACTCTATCAGAAATACTAGCAAATCATCATGTTTATCATATAGAAGTAACTTTTATTCGAGATTTAAACATCCTTGATGAGTCATGCAAAAATAAAGCAGAACCTCAAATACCTAGCAATCAGGTCGGTCTTTCGACACGCAGAGAAAGCCCAAGTATTTGAGAAAATAAGAAAGCAAAACAAGTTGAAGTTGTATAATCCAACAACAATCAGGTCGATACTTCCGTATACGCAGAGAAAGTCCGATGGATTATGCGAAACACCAATGAAAATAAAGCAGAACGTCAAACGAACAACGATCAGGTCGATCTTTCGATACGCAGAGAAAGTCCGATCGTTTGACAAAATAAAGAAAATCAAACAAGTTTAAATCTTCCAAAATGAAAACATGCATTCATCAGGATATCTCTTTATTCTATTTTTGTTTTAGAATCATCACATAGCATTCATCAAGAAGCAAACAACCAAAGATTATCAGGCAAACTTTATGTTTATATCTTACTTGCAGATATCAGATTAGTCATGCACATTCACAGATCATACAAGCACCTACAGCCTTTAGACTTACTCTATCCATGGCAGATAGCGTATATGCTGATGTACTATCATTTCTTGCTTTTGTCAAATCAATTTCTCAATTTGTTTTCATCATCATTTTTTTTATATTTTCCATTTCTCCCCCTAAAATTCAAACAAATACCATTTTTTTGAATTTTTCAAATTTTCTTCCCCTAAAGATAAGAACAAAAGAAAAATGAATAACAAAAATGAAAATGATCGATCAACACTTGACACATTTTGAAAAAGATATTTTTGAAAAATCTGTTTTTCAAAGATAAGAACGATGCATTTTAACTTAAAACCACAAGTATCTCACTGTCAGCAACCTCTCGATTACTAACAGGTCTTCCTGAAATACCTGCAAACACTGGAAAATAGTAAGTTCTTAAGACCCCGACCCTCATCCCCAATGATGGTAGGTCGTCCAGTGTCTTCAGTCATTGATCTTCTAGCAATCTTCAGTCAGCTTGCTGCAGACGCCTCTATCTTTACCAATCTCCCCTTGACCGAATCATCAGGTATGCAGGAAACAGCTTGCAATCTTGTACAATCACAACAATCAATAAAATTCCCCCTTTCTTCAAGCACATCCACTGTGAGAACTTATCAATCACATAGACAGATACTTCAAACCACCGGATATGACATCAAGATGCAGGATCACTTCATTTAACCGTTGTGAATAAAAAACAAAATCCACAAACATCACTGCATTTGAAAGAAATCTTCAATCTTCACTGAATTGTAATACATTCTGATCTTTATGAAAACATACACGATCAGCAGCTTCAATCACGGAAATTCCCCCTCAGCATAAAATCCATCCCAATATATTACTCCGGTAAACGTATATCTCGTTGCAGACTGGAATATGACCAAGTCTTCACAACTCAAGAAAGTATCGGGCATGTGACAGAAAGTTCCAAACCATAATTGAAGACTTTGACATATCGGTTCGCACGAACATCAGAATATACCACATTTCCATGAAGATCAAAAACCACCATCAACCCTGAACTGATTGCTTTTGAATATTCACTTTTTCAATAATGAAACTTTGAAAGTTTTTAGGGTTCCCATTTCCCCCTAAACAAGTGACATATTCAAATCTTCAATATTCTTCAGTTTGTGTAGACAAATAACCTCTGATAAACGCCATCACAAAGACTTAATTTCTCAGAATTCAAACAATCGCCTCAAAGTAATCATATCCATGTCTCCGAATCTCTGTCCATCATCAGAAACACCCGTTCATGAATCTCTGTCCATCATCAAGAACAATGACTACCCACAAACTCATTTCTTGAAATTCGATCACTAACTCGTAACAAATATCGTGATCTGGATTTTCTTCAAACATAACACCCCACAACTACCGAATCAAGGGTAAACTCGATAGCTGATCCGCTTCTTTGAAATTCCCACCTAACGGGGGTTCGGGGGCAGCGCCCCTGAAAAGCGGGGTCCAAGGGGCGGCAGCCCCTGGCGGGGTCCAAGGGGCAGAGCCCCTGGCTAGGATCGAGCCTCCGCCGAACCTCCTCCGAACCACCTCCGAATCTCCTCCGAACCTCCTCCGAACCTAGCTTTCGGAGGTCCGAACTCTGTCCGAACCCGGAGTTCGGAGCGGTTATTTTTCAGATCAGTTCTTCGGCCGAACCTCGTCCGAACTTCGACTGGAAATTTTCAAAATCGCAACATATTCAAAATTTGATCGAATTTCGACATCCAGATGCTTCTGTTAGGTAAAAACATGACTCAGAAAGACTCGATTGATCAAAAATCAATCAGAAACACTTCCAATCACCCCTAACCGAAGGTTTAACGTCTCAAAATGAAGAAAAACAATAGATTTCCACCATAGAAAGAGCCAACAGCTCTGATACCACTTGAAAAACCGTTTACGGATCGATTCTATGGTAGATAATAACGAGACGGAAGTTTTGTCATATATTGTGTTGAATGGTTACAAAAACCGAAGGAGTATACAAACAATTTAGCTCCGGGGGAGGTCGGACAGAACCTCCCCTCTCAACACATTGACTGAAAAGACACTGGACAAAAACCTACAAAGAAATACAAAGACGAATCTATTTATACTTCTTCATAAGGTCCGAACTAGGCACCTCCGAACTCTGTCCGAGCTTCCTCCGAACCTGAGGTTCGGACCACCTTCGGACACCGCCGAACACAGAGTTCGGCGGGAGTTCGGAGCACAGTTCTTGTCTTCAACAACTCAGTCTGTTTGACAATTCGAACAGTAACGGCCACACAAGGTTCATACATCAACAATAATGCTATACACGTTATCCTTATCTTAACTATTATGAAACTACGAAGTGATAGTTGTTGAGCTTTAAGGAACACTTTCAACTATCCATCAAAAACCTCTTAAACACTTACAATTGATAGATATTGATGAGGATAGGTCAAGAGCGGACATGCAAGTGCCTCAAAGATAACACTTCCAGAAGATAAGCACCACATGTGGAGGCAAGGTGAAAAGTGATGCAGTTGCGGATGGTCAAGACGCAAGTGCATCTTTCTAGCTTACGAAGATGCGATTTCGAAGAATAGTATAAATAGTTCATTTGATAACTTGTAACTCTCAACTTTCAGATCTCAAATTACACTTTAAACTGTGTGTATTTCTGAATGTACTTCAATTAGTGTCAAATCAATACAAATCTCTTCATTCCAATTCCTTTTCCATTTATTAGCTTAATTCCTAGTTAAATCATCGAGTCAAACCTACTAGCGGTGTGATTTTTTGGTTCATCAATTGGCACCATCCGTATTCTCTGGGGTTGATAAACAATGGAGAGGCATTTGGACGATTCAACGAAGAAGAAGTCGGTTTTCGAATCGATGAGTTCGGCGAAGAATATTTTCAGCTCTGCAGGTTCAGCTGGGAAGTTTAGTAAGAAGGATTCAACATTTCCATTGCAGGATCAAATGGATGATGATACGCATTCGGATCGAGATGAATTGGATCAGAATGTTGTTCGAAATGATGATTCTGACGTATTGAAAGATTTTAGTTGAGATTTCTTGTTGAGAAATGTTGAAGTGTTGAAACAATTACAGGATAAAGAAAAACGAGATTTATGGTTGCAGGATGTTCGTGCGACACTAAAGTTCACTCCAGAAGGAGATTCTAGAAAAACTGTAGTAAGGAAGAATGTAAAGGAGATTCTAGATGATGAGCATACATCTGATAAGCGTGCAAGAGCATCAGGTTGAAAAACCGAGGTGGTGGGCAAATATATAAATAATGCTACCTTTACCTTGGTTGCGGAAGCGGATCGAGTCTTTGTGTGACTCATTTTTGAGAAAACAAATGAACACCGAGATATGACCGATATGGTGTTTGAGATGTGATGATGATGAAGAACAAAGCTAGTAGAAACATGGATATGAAGAACAAGATAAATCTATGATAAACAACATGAAAGATAGATAACAAAGGATAACCAAATGATTAATTATAACCGAATGATTACATTACCTACCCCACGCATTCCCGGGTTTCTTGTTCTTACTAGGTAAGAGCAAGAACCCTTGACAAGCTTCAAGGAACCATGACTAACTCTCTCTAGACAAACATCATCATCATCAAGTCTTTCACATGAGAAAGACTTGCTATATATACTACAAAACTCACTAAGGGCAAAATAGTAAAACTACCAACTAGTGACAATATTTAACAATAAATAATATTCACTAGAGCCATCTTCTTTAGTTGGGTCTTGTAACTTGAGTTGTCATGTTCCTCACCGTGTTGTCGGGACGGTAATCGTTAAGTGGCCGTTGAGTATTAATCTCATCTATCCAAATCATGTTGGGTCGGAATCTCGATTCCCAACAATCTCCCCCTATTTGGTAGATGGTATACTCAACACTTGTGACATCGATTCTTTGTATTCTTGCATCTTGACTTCAAGAAAATCTTCATGTGGTTTCAAGTCTTTTGTTCTTCAACTCTCCTTTGTGAAGCTCCCCCTATAATAAACATTCTTCAAGCTTCTGCCATAAGCTGTAATGCATAGGGTGTTTACAAATATCAACACAATGACAATTTACTTGAGGACTAAGTCACAACTCAAGTTGCCAATATTGTTGAAAGTAAACAATATAAAGGATCAATGAAAAACGCGAGAAATAAATCCACAATTCAACCAACTTGAAATACTTGGCCGAATACCAAACCGATGCGTTGCACGAAGATAAACCACTTTTCCTTTGCTTTCTTTTGCTGAATAGGTTGCAAAAAGTCTCAAAGATCATCACATCTTCTCCCCCTAGACTTGTGCAACCCGTAGCAAACATAAAAGCGAGTTGGTGTAACCAAACACATCCATGTAGCATATCACAAACAAAAATCAGCCTTGCAATATCAACCCGTTAATCTTCATAATCCAACGAATAATAAATTCCGTTCATCTTCAACAAATCGACCCAAACTTGCGCATAACTTTCATAACCGATTCACTTCAAAGCACGTCTGCCGAAAGAAATAATCTTGATATAAAAACATAATCTGGGTGTACCTGAATTGTTTAAGACGAACCGCGTTCTCGAATAATGTTGGAGAAATAATATGAAGTGGTTGATGTGGATCCACTTGGCTTCACTGTTGTTGCTACTTTGTGTTGACAACAAAATAATAATAACAGTAGCTCACTGTTATAAATATTCATCCCAATATCTGTCGAATAATTCTTCAGGTCTGATCTGGTTCACAAAAGTAATTTTCACACAGCCGCATTATTCTTTTGATTTCTTCAATCCTATAGAGAGAAAAAATAGACTGGTCTGGCCCAGCTGTTAATTTTCGCAGCCCAGCAGAGAAAAGAATAAGCATGGCCCAGATAAATTAAAATGCTCAGGCCCAATCGGTTCCTTTAAGATCAGCAGCCCATTTCTTTGTCAAAGTGGAGAGAAAACCTAGCTGTACACAAGAAACGCGTACCAGAAAGCTTCTCACCGCCTCTCATTTTATGTCGACGAGAAACAAAGCAGAAGCGAGCTCGGTGACCGGCGTGAGCTAAATCGACGAATTTCCGGTGAGTTGACAGGAGTTTACCGGTTGAAGTCGGAGTACCGGTTGAGGATCAAATTCCGGTTGAAGATTTGATTTCCGGTTGAGCTCCTCCTTCTGGTTGAACTAAAGGATCCGGTTGAAATCCCGTTCCGGTTGAAGGTAATATTTCCGGTTGAGATTTCTGATCCGGTTGAGCTTCATGTTTCCGGTTGAATCTTGTTTCCGGTTGAGCTCGGTTCCGGTTGAACTCAGATTCTTCCGGTTGAGTTCAAGGTTCCGGTTGAGCACATTTTCCGGTTGAACTCGTGTTTTCCGGTTGAGTTCGAAATCCGGTTGACATCTCTCGGATCCGGTTGACTTCGCGATTTTCTGCCTGAAAATGAATAGATTATGATTCCGGTTGGACTGTTACCTCCGGTTGAGATGGATTGGCCGGAACCAGATTCGGTTTCCGGTGAACAGCGGTTCCGTGACCGGACAGAAGTCGTTTTTCCGGTCAGATCCGATTTTTCGATTTGTCGTTTCGAAAACATATCAGAACTGTTGTAACAGAAACGCAGATTCGAGTAAACATAAACCCGAATATTGACAGATTCATTCCTTTATAGACTTGTCACTTTAGAAAACCTTTGTCTTCATTCTTGAACTGAACAGAAAGTGGTAACGAACGGCTCGAGCTGCAGTCTCGTGTTCGTTTTTCTGAGTTCATCATCTTCAAATAAACAAACCTGTAACTTACTCAATATTTTTGTATTTTGTTCTTCTAATTTTTCAAGAGAGAGAGAGAGTACTATGGTTGACTTGAAACATGTGAATGTAGGGATGGGACATGAAGGTTGCTTGTGACAGAAAAAGGAATTGGATAAAAGGATGAATTTAGTAAAAAGGACACTTTGTTTTGTGGGACTCTAGAAAAGTAAAAGTCAAAAAGCAAAAAGCAAGTTGATTTATACACACAAAGAGACAAAGTGTGATGTGATAAGAATAATCACACCTTTCAATGACTTTCTTGAGATCTACAATTAAAGTAAAGTTGACATGAATTTCAATTTTGAAGAAAATGCATACGTGAGATATGCAGATGGTTTCATGTAACATTTTTGAGATAGATTTTGATATCAAGGGTAATATCAAATAAATCTAATTTGTGTTCACTGGCAAAAACACAAACACTCAAATTAATTTACTTTTGACGAATCAAGAAAAATAAATATGAATAAATAGATTTTTGACTATTCTAAATAAGAAAAATTCAAAGATCTTTTTCACAAAAACTTTGAAAGATATGGAGGGGATTTCAAAATCTTTCTAAAAAGTTTACATCTCCATTTGTTTACAAAAACAAGCATATGAACACAAAGTTGAGAAATCAACGGTTAAGTTGCATTTTCTCGACCGTGGCTCTGATGCCAATTGAAAAACCGAGGTGGTGGGCAAATATATAAATAATGCTACCTTTACCTTGGTTGCGGAAGCGGATCGAGTCTTTGTGTGACTCATTTTTGAGAAAACAAATGAACACCGAGATATGACCGATATGGTGTTTGAGATGTGATGATGATGAAGAACAAAGCTAGTAGAAACATGGATATGAAGAACAAGATAAATCTATGATAAACAACATGAAAGATAGATAACAAAGGATAACCAAATGATTAATTATAACCGAATGATTACATTACCTACCCCACGCATTCCCGGGTTTCTTGTTCTTACTAGGTAAGAGCAAGAACCCTTGACAAGCTTCAAGGAACCATGACTAACTCTCTCTAGACAAACATCATCATCATCAAGTCTTTCACATGAGAAAGACTTGCTATATATACTACAAAACTCACTAAGGGCAAAATAGTAAAACTACCAACTAGTGACAATATTTAACAATAAATAATATTCACTAGAGCCATCTTCTTTAGTTGGGTCTTGTAACTTGAGTTGTCATGTTCCTCACCGTGTTGTCGGGACGGTAATCGTTAAGTGGCCGTTGAGTATTAATCTCATCTATCCAAATCATGTTGGGTCGGAATCTCGATTCCCAACACAGGTATTTGAAGATCTTTTGAATGTTCACTGATCTTTTGAATTTGATTGGATACAAAACGGAAACTAGAGATCTTTTGAATGTTCACTGGACGAATATTTGAAGATTCAATAAATTTTCTATGAGTTTTTCCGTTCAAATACTGGAAACTTCTAGTGTCAAAATGGAGCGGGAAAAATATTTTTCAAATTTCTCCATGGTAGATCTGTATCAATGCTTTTCTCAATATGTTGAGTGTTTGTTTCAAACAAAAAAAAGAGGGAGAGTATGAGTATGAATATATTCATGCATCTGATCATTTGAGGTAAAGTATGTGTGTTGACATATGCACATGCATTTACCTCGTATATCAGGAAAGTTTGAGCACCTACCTGTGCACATACATATGCTTAAAAGAATAAAACGCATGTATACAAACGTGTATACATGCATCGGGTGAAGGAGAGTCCACAGGCATTTGCTAAAACTTCTAAAGAGATCTTCATGATAAAATTGCTTCCGAGTAAGTTGAACTTGCATCGGAAGTGTCATTATAAAGTTTTCAGAAAAGACTCAATGCATGCATTTCCGAGTAAGCTATGCTTGCATCGGCCGTACAGCGACAATAGGAATTCTTTTCAGGGAGGAAGACATTAAGAGTCATTTTGATGTATGGTCCTTGTGTTTTCAGGAACACCGGACGTGCTTGTACCATATTTTCCTGTTTCCATGCAAGAACATTCAAAATTTGAAGATTGGATCACAAATGCCAAATTCCCATCAAAATTGAAGATGCCAACCTCTGTTAAGAAGTATGGTGGATTATCAGATCCTGATGATCACATTTTTGACTTCATCACCACTGGAAGATTGGAGCGTTGGTCAGAAGAAACTTGGTGCCATATGCTAGTGCAAACCTCTACCGGATCTGCTAGAATCTGGTTTGATACACTTCCAAACGCACAAATTAGTAGCTTTGAAGACTTGAGAATCAAATTCTTAAGACAGTTCAGCCAACAACGGAAATGTACCAAGGAAGTGACAGAAGTACATAATATCCGAATAAGAGGTGATGAAAGTCTTGAAAATTTTGTAATGAGATCCAATCTATACTATCTTATTATGCATATTCTTCAAGTGGTTGAAAATTAAGATTTATGCATAATGTACAAGGATTTAAAGCATGGTGTTGAATATTTTAAGAGGTACAAGAGAAGAAAGCATATTGTACAACTATCTAAAGCCCAAATGTCTTAAGATCATAACCGAGTCCTCAAGTGGGTATTCTTATCCAAACCGGTCCCCAGTTACTTGTTATCCTGCTTTTTAGACCTAGAATGAGAAACAAACAAAAAAGATTGCAGCGAGGGATTGAAGATCGATTCTCGTTGCCTGATCCTTGCTCCTTTGGGTATAATCTCATACTGCTTTCTCACTTTCGCTTTTACAAAGTTTCCTAATCCATGGCTCACTCCCTGATTTTGCCCTAATTCAACAGAGTAATTGAGAAAGCAGTGGTACAGACATCTCAAATAGGAAAAGGCACAACCTCAAAACACAAATTTGAGTGTAGGAGCTTCAAAGAAATTTTGAATTTCAAATTCATATGGTAGCTCTCTCTCTTCCGTCTTCCAGATTTGCTTCTTGGTTCTTTTTCCTTTTGTTTAGGTTTTCTTTGGTTTTGGTTATGTTGATCGAGATCTAACATCGTCACTTTGTTTTTTGGTTTTGCTGTTTATTTCGCTGCAGATGCAGATGCAGATTACCTGTTGATTACCTATATATGTTCTCACAAGCAATCTCTTAGGTTTCATCCGAAGAGGAAGATCGACACGGAAGACCTACCATCACATCCGTTTCATCCCTCGCAAGCTCAAGGATACCGATTCATCCATGTGTGCAAGACTCTATTGCAGTTCGTCATCCCTTCGCAAATCGATTTTATGAACTTTAGATCCAAGCATCAAAACAGATGAAAGGTACGATTCTTCACCTTTTTTATAAATATTCTACAGACTTGGGACAATTTGCCAAAATTTCACGTTTTATTTTTGTTTGAACAAGTTTCATTGATGTTGATTTTGGTTTGATGTTGTAGGTGTGAATCACATGTTCTGATATATCAAAATCACCTAAAAAGGCATTAATTTGAGATCTAAAGTAGCAGTTCACAGTCCCTTCATCAATCAGTGAAAAAAAATCCAAATTTATGTTTGGTAAGGGAAATTTTAGTCTCTATACACCTCAGTAGAGTTTCTATCAGGATCATTTGCGCATTATTGCATATGGTCACTGATCTACTCCAGTGCTCACCCTAATATTGTTTATTTCATATACACTCTGAATTTTTATTCTTTTTTTACTGTGGTTTGCAAAGTGTTTGTTTCAAAGGAACAAATGCGTGTTAAAAAGGCTAAAAATTTTGATCAAAATTTGGGTCTTTAAAATACTGGGTTTGACTTTTGACTTTGGTTTTCAAATGTTGATTCAAACTCTTTACTTAGTTTATCGATGGCTAATATATTTTCTACCCACTTGACCCATCTCATTTTTGAAAGTTTTATTGACTTTTATTATTAATATGAATATTTCAACTGTGGTTGTGGAGCATAGGTTATTAAAAACAGGATTATCCAGTCTCATTTGAAAAAAGTACATCCCCTGGAGAGTGCTTTCTTCATGTGAAACCATGTATAAGAAAAATCAAGTTCATTGTTGTCTTCCTTATTTGTTATGTGGAGTTTTGAATGAATTTCATTTAAAGATCTCTAAGGGTGTGCGGTTTTTACATTTCATAAATCTTTTAATCTTTTCAAATGGTATTCAATTGAAGCAAAATGGTTTGAGGTCTTTAAATGTATTTTACATACAACTTATATTTAGAAAAGTGATTTAAGGTATTTATATGTATTTTGGAGTTTCACATAGACCTGGTTTTTTTTAATCATATTTATATACTTTTACAATTGATAAATAGTTTTGTTTTCTTACAGTTTGATATTTATTCTTTTTTTGATCAAATGATGAATTTTCTTTTCTTTTGGTATGAAAATGAATCTTCCCATCTTACCACCATACTATAGTGTACTTCAGTTATGTTATCTATCAAATTCTTAAAGTACCTGTGGTACTAAAAGCTTTCACAATATTTCATTAGTTGGATTATTTCTTTATCATTCTGCATTTAGTTGGATTATTTCTTTATCATTCTGCATTTTGACTTCAGACTTTAAGATTGCCAATGGTGATGTTTTTGCACTTTTTACCTTTGCTCTCCACTCAAGTGGTATTGCTTTAAGGAATTTTCTAACATAATCTTTATTGTTTGTACATGGGCTGTAAATTGATTCAGCTGAGGCCTCAAGTAAGAAGAAAAAGCGCAGCAATGTAGAATAGGCAGTAACATGAAACCAGATCCAACAAATCTTTTGTAGATATCTAATATAACTTTTATGGAATGCATACCTTCAGGTATGAACAGAGAGGGCAGCAATCAACAGCAGCCAAAATGGGTAGAAACCTATGGCCCTATTTACTCCTTGAAAACTGGAGCCGCCTCCATGGTTGTTATCAACTCCCATGATATAGCTAAGAGGTACTACTACAGGCTACAGCTGTGTTTTGTAACTGCGAAATAATTTGTTCATATGATGTGCTAAAGTCATTAGTTCTTTATATAATTGTTGTTATCTAGCGGCCAATGTCATAGGCTTTTGTGACCCGATTTGACTCTATCTCTAGGGATATCCTCATTTGTGTGCATACGAGTGTGATATTAAGAGCGAGTGTTTATGGTGGTTAATTGTTCATGCTTTGGTACCAAGGTTTATGCATTAACTTTATGTTTTTGCTTCCTGAGATCAAGTTTGGATATGCATTAACAATATATCCGGGATTTCAAAAAATATATCATATGTGATGGAAACTGAGTATGTTTCTAAAATTATTTATTTTTTTATTTTTGAAGGTTTAATTCTTGAAACACTATAGAAGATAGAATTAGAGCTTTGATTTAATTTGATTTAATTTGGGTGTCACTTTCTGCATAGCTTGGGTCCATTTGTGTATCTATTACTAAAGTATGTACTTAATGCAATTGAAATAATACTGTTAATGCCACAGTGGGTGTCACTTTTTGCAGGTTTAATCTCTGATATGATGCTGGTGTTGCTGCAAAGAAGAAAAAAAGAAAAAGATGGCAAGATGTGGTATAAAGTTGCCTTTCACTACAAAATAGGTAAAAGTCAAACCTATTCAAAAGAAAAGTTTGTTTTTGTTGGACCCTCTTAAGTTTATTGTAAAGTAGTTGAATTGAAAATAAAACAGAAGATAAAGATCAAGAGTTTTTCCTATCGTGATAGGACCTCCAAGTTTTAAGTTACAGAGGAAGGAAGTTGAGGATGATAGTGTCGGCATAAATATTTTTTTACTTTTAAGATATGTTTTTACGTTGGGAACATTTCATTGATTGCTATTATTTTTGTTTTCTTTATCAGCTTTATACATCTATGTCGTGTGCCAAGTATCTTATACATGCAAGAAGTTATAGCGAATTTCTTATATTATGTTTCATAATCACATGCTACTTGCTACTTAATTTTGGACCTTCCAATTCGATTCTGTGCTGCAGCGTAATCTCAAGTGTAGAAAAGTTATTATGTGTTGATTGTCGATGTCGTCGCATCGCGTGCACAGAAAACGAATACCGTGTTATAAATTGTTGTCGCACCGCATCGCATTAAAAGAAACTATATATGACAGTAATTTTGAATGCGGTTTTTTTATGATTCATCTGTCAAGATGAGATAAGTTTGATCTATAAATATCACATAACTAACTTGTGACACAAATTTAGACTTAGTAATAATAATAATAATAATGAACATTATTATTTATAATAAAGGAATATTTCAAATAATAGTAACCACGTTTTACAAGTGCCCAACTAATTGACTATAGTCAGTCATAGTTTTCTTTCTCCATAAAGTCACTCAAATTTTATTCGTGTGTTTGTTATTATTTAATTGAGACATGCAAGGCTCATGATATAGATGCTACAAAAGAAAAAACAAAAAAACACATAATGCAATATATCACAAGAGGATTAATAAACTAACAAAAAAAAGTACAACGTTGGTTGATTGTCGTCGCCGCTGCATCGCGTGGGTTCCCCCTATGTTTCTGACCTATATATATTTCAATTCGGGTGTTTGTTGTTATTTGTTTGAGTTCTACAAGGGTAGATAAGTTAACAAATGACGATTTCAATTCGATGTAAATTGTCTTGACGCCATAACAAGTGAACAAATAAACAAATACCGCGTTGTAGTTTCTTGTGCCCCTGCAACGTGCGAACAGAAGACGGATAACACGCTATACACTGTTACCGCCGCAACGCGCGGGCACACGGCTAGTAATGAAACTATGAAGATAGCTGGGGCATAAGATCAGTTGCGAATATTTGGATTCTGTCATGGTGTTCGACATACACACCTTGTTGAAAAATTGCATGAATTTACAGAAAACAATGGAAATGCTCATGGATCGTGTGAGAACATATGTCAAAGGGAAAAACGCATCGGGCAATATACAAGGTGTTAACATCCAGAAACCTTCTCAAAGAGGGGCCAATCCTAGAAATGCAAACGCAAGTGTGTATTCCGCTCCGACACGGAATCAACCCTGGAAAAGAAATCAATTTCAGCCTTATGACTAAAGAAGGGAAGGAAACTTTGGAGGCTATAAAAAGACTTGGGAACACAGAACTGAGGATTATACATCACTCACTAAAACCCCAAGTGAAATATTGATCACTGAAAACGTGCAATTCGCAAAGCCACAAAGATCTCAAAATACTTTAGGGATGGATGTGAGCAAATATTGTGACTTTCACAAAGATAGAGGCCATGACACGGATAACTGTCGACACTTGCGAAGTGAAATTGAAAAAGCCATTAAGTCCGGCAAGTTATCTCATTTGGTAAAGCATATTAAAAAAGGACAACCTCCAAAGAAGGTTATTGGTATGATCCAAATAAGTTCAAATGTTTGGCATCGAAACGTCAAAACTAAAGTTGAAGAAGAACAATGGAAGAGTCGAGAAATTACATTTTCGCCTCTATCTGGAAAAGAATCAAAAGAAGACCCCGTGGTGGTTACAATTGGTATTTCTGGCTTCTTGGTATAGCAAACTTACCTTGATACCGGAAGTGCATCTGAAATTATGTACGAATCTTGCTTTAGAAAGGTGGGTTCAGAAGTGCAACAACTGTTAAAACCTTACACTTCTACACTTATAGGTTTTTCACGGGAGATAGTACATCCGATTGGCGAAATTACTCTCCCGGTGATCTTTGGTGATGACAAACTCTTTCGCGAAGAAATGATGACATTCATTGTAGTTGCAACTCCGTCTCCTCATAACGTAATCATCGGAAGGCCTGGTGAAGAAACAAATATTCCTCGAATTGTAATGTTGTAACAAGCTAAATGAAGATTGAGATTTCAAGTAAGAACAAGAGAATAGATTGGAAAAGTAGAGAGAACTTTATTGAAATGTCACATGCGATTACACATAGTAAAGGTATAAGTAAAATGCGATCCTTTATTCTGTCCTAAAACACTCTATTTATAGGAACCTTCAGCCCTCGCTCTTCCGGTTAAGCACATCCGTCACTTGCTCCGCAAGTGCCAGCCTTTAAGTACCATCCTCCAGCTGAGCCTTTCCGTTCCTGTTCTGAAACAACCTTAAGACAAGAAGGGACTTAATCTTGGTGGTGTCAGATGTGTATCACATCCGACACCTATAATATATCATCAAGTCCCCCTAGTCTATTAACTTACACATGGATGTGTAGTTGTTAATAGACTATGGTTCACTTCCGGTATTTCAACCGTTTTCACGCGTATCTTTTTTGCATTATACGTTCTGCATTTTCATCATAACCTCCTGACATGATGGGACGGTTTTTCAGAAAACAGTTATTATCATTTTAATTCTCCTCTTTTTTCGCAATTCATCATATAAACTTATAAAACCACCAGACTTTACCATTTACCTATCTCATACTCTCTTTCCCCAAAAAATTTTCAAAAAATTTTCTCTGCAACTCTCTTCAAGTTTCCTCCGGCGATACTTAATTCCGTCAGGTTAGTCCCTCCTTCTACTTTCTTCTTCATGGCTCCGCCTTCAAAACCTACTAAGCATAACATGCATTTACAATTTTCCACTGTCTCACAAGAAGCTCTCGATCAATTTATCACCGATTACCATATTCCGACCAATCTTCATCCTACTATTCCTTCACCTAATACTCCGATGCATCCTCTCCCAAAAGGAAAAATAGGACTCTACCTTGATTCTATCCGCAACGCCAACTATCGAATTCCTTTTTCCCCTTTTTTGCTTGAAGCCCTAAAATTTTTCGGAGTTCATATTTCACAATGTAACCCTCTGGGACTTGGAACTTTAAACCATTTTGAGGTTTCTTGCCGTGCCCTGAATATAACTCCAAATCTCACCCTTCTTCGTGCCTTTTACCGGATCACTATGTCCGGCGACTGGTACACTTTCGAAAGAAGAAGAAAGTTTGAACCCCTGTACGACAAAAAACTCCCAAAAAACCGTTTTTGGAAAGAAAACTTTATTTTTATCGATGATTCTTGTTTACCAAAAGAAATAAAATGGCGAAAGAAAGACGACACAGTTCACGATGAACCTCCCAAGAAGGAAGAAGTTAACTCTCGCCATTTTTTAGCTTTAAGCAAATTTGTTCACCCAATTAGGAAATATCCCGAGGAAGTTCTTATTGCTGCCCAAATCAGCCAGCAATTTAAGAAACCACACTTGCCTCCCATCCTCCTTTTGGATGGAGTGGGTGAGCATTCATTTCCTTTCCCCCTATATTTTGCACATATATCTTTTACTATAAAATTATAACACATGTACCTTGCTTACTGTTTTGCAGAAATGAATCTGTCCAATGTGTTAAAGTTAAAAAGTTTTTCTGGCTTACAATTGGGAAATCCTTCCGCTGCATCCCAATCAGGTACCCCCATTGTTGAATCTCCTACCGCTACAGCCACTCCAAGTAGCACTCCACCATCTACCCCTCCTGTTAATGTTGATCCGACTACTTCACCCATGGTGACTCCTGAGGCAACCCTTACCCCCAATCAAAACAAAAGAAGGAAGAGAATGGCAAAAACTGGCCCCAGCAACCCTACCGAAGCTGGTGATTTCAAGAAAACCCGAAAGTCCCCTCGTACTCAAAAGATCCCTTCCCACTCTTCCACTTTAGAAGCTTTGTCAGATCATTTGGAAGGTGAACTCTCTGAACCTGAATCCCCACTGATCAATACTTCCAGTCCTATCAGCTTTGCCCGTTTAACATCAGATGCTTTTAATGTGGGTGACTATTTCAACCCTTCTCCTTATGACAATTTTTCTGACATTCCACCATTTCCAGTATCAACCGACAAGGGAAAACAAGTTGTTATCCCTTCTGAATCAACCATTGTATCAGCAGCTTTTACTCAGGCTCCTCCTCATCCATCATCACTTCCGACTCCACCATCCTCATTTCGCCCTTTCTACAATCCTTTCTCTGAATGGCTTAAGAAAGAGATCAAAGAAGTAACTTCAAGGAACTCCTCACAGTTCAATCTTGATGAACTGTTTACTCCCAACTGGAACCTTACCAACCGAGACAGTTTTTCTGACCCCTCCATCGCAAGAAACTTATTTTTCCACCAGTCTACTCCCCATGATGTCAAAACTCTCCGAGAAACCGCTGCCCCAGACCTCGCACACCGGATCATGATGAACTATGCGGAAGGCCAAAATTTGATCCCTGAGCTATATTGTCGATGGATCCTTGCCGAGGCCAAAGCTGAGAAAGTAGCCCCTTCCCAGTCATCTTCATCCCCAGCACTTTTGACACTTCCAGCCATCCCAGCTACTATTGAATTATTGAAAAATAACGTTGCAAAGCTGTCACAAGAGAAACTTAGCATGGAAGCCTCCTTTAAAAACCTACAGAATGAACATTGCTCCGTTCAACAAGCTTTAACAGACCTGAAGTCATCCTCTCAAGCCTCGATGGAGAAGCTAAAAACCGAAAATGCCTCTCAAGCTTTAACAATAAAGAACACTTCCGATGGTAACACAAATTTTTACTTTATTATATATATATATATTTTTATATGATATATATTTTTTTTACACATGCGCCACTTCCTTACTTTGCAAATTTTTTTTTAGAGCTGAAGCAACTAAAAGTCAATGAGAGCAACCTTATAAAGCAATTGAAATCTTTTCAAGAAAAGCTTGAAAAGAGCTATGCTGATATAAGGCAGAAAGAAAAGATGGTGACTGATGAGAGGATGGCTAAAGAAATTGCTTGTGAAGATCTAAAGAAGGAGAAAATGTGGCTTATGACTGATGGGATTAAGCGGATAGTTCAAAAAGTTCTCAACAGTCCTTCCCTTCAAAATGCCATTGGTAACATGGTCAATGCCACTAATGCAACTGGTTTCAATGAAGGCATAAAAGCTGGTCTTCACTTTTCTACCGGAAGTGACAAGGATTTTGACAAAGTACCAGGGTATGACACTTCCGCTGATGCAACTTTCGCTGATGCTTCTGCTGCCTTTTCTGAGCTCCAATTTCCATTTGTCGCTTCTTGGGCAGAACTCGCAGAAGCACCTTTGGAAGTAATCCAAGCAACCCTGGCTCCTCCTGAAAATCCTCCTTCCGGTAAGTGATCTTTTTCATGGCTATCTTTTGAACTGAGGCTTATAAGCCTTTTTGAAACAATTTATTTTGGTTTGTAATGGGCATGTACCGAACAAGACATCTTTGAATACTGTTGACTTCTTCGGAAGGGTTAGTGTGGGCCCTTCCGACTTTATTTTGAAATCCTAATGACCATGCATTCACAATATTGTGCTATTGAACTGCATATATTATGCATAACAATCGGAAAGGTTTATGTTGGCCTTTTCAGTCTTTTTAGATCTGGTTTAATTTTATCCTATGAAGGATATTTTATGACCTGGATCTTTTATCTTATGGTTGGATGCTTTCAACATCTTGTGCCATTTAGACTCGTCAGCCTCTTAGGGAAAAATCTTTTTCCCTGAATTACACTTAAACAAAAGTGCTGGCATAGTTATGTTATACAACTTAGCCCTTATTAAACCACTTTCGTGTTTTTATTTATAACTTGGTCTTTTATAAGAAGACTTAGCTATTTTACAGCATGATCATATAATTGTTTATATAACATTATAGATTTAGCCTTTTAGGTTTAACATGGTTGTTGCAATCAACTTAGTATAACCTTGCCTCTTTTTTTTTACATTAAACAAAACAGAAGTTCATCTTTTTCGAAGAAACCCTCTTCATTACTTGAACCTTTGCTTTTATCAACAGTCTACAAGAAAACACATATAACAAAACAGCATAAATTTCATCATATCAAATATCAAATTTTACAAGAAATTCTAGTCATCTCCCACATCTTTATTCTCCATACTTCCTTACTTGACTTCCTTAAATGTTATATTTTCGCAAGTGCAAACCGTTCCATGTTCGCGGAACCCTACTTCCATCTGCATTACCCAACACATACGACCCTTTTTCTAGCACTTCCAAAATCTGATACGGCCCTTCCCAATTTGGTGACAATTTACCTCCAGGCAATACTCTACTTGCTTCATTGTTTCGAAGGACCAGATCACCCACCTTAAACTGAAAACTCTTCACATTCTTGTTATAATATCTAGCCATATTTTGTTTATATTTCGCCTCTCTTATTGCCGCTACTTCACGACGCTCCTCCAACACATCCAAATTCTCTCGCAAACTTTTTTCATTATCTCCATTTTCTAACATTCTTCTTGTCGGAACACCAACTTCAACTGGAATGACAGCTTCGGTTCCATAGGTCAAACTGAAAGGTGTCTCGCCATGACTTGATTTTGGCATGGTCCTTAAAGACCATAGCACATGCAAAAGTTCATCCACCCATCCTCCACCAATTTTTTCTAACCTCATTTTTATGCCTTCTACAATACTCCTGTTCATTCTCTCAACCTGCCCATTTGCTTGTGGATGGGCCACAGAAGTAAAAGTTTGCGATATTGCCAATTCTTCACACCATTCTCGGAAGGGATTATCAGCGAATTGCTTACCATTGTCAGACACAATACATAACGGTAAACCAAATCTGCAAATTATGTGTTCCCACACGAACTTCTTCACCTGTTGCCCTGTAATCGACGCCAATGGTTTGGCCTCCACCCACTTCGTGAAATAGTCTACAGCAACAATCAAGAATTTAACCCTTCCGGCCGCTTCAGGAAAAGGCCCAACTATATCTATACCCCACTTTTGGAAATGTTGATACATGGTTCCTGATCGTCATGTGAAGTATCGAGAACAAGACGGAACGTGCAAGTTTAGGTCTGGCCGAACCTTGGCCGAACTCCAGGTTCGGAGCCGCCGAAGCTTGGCCGAACCTAAGGTTCGGCCAGTCGTGATTTCAGCCTATAAATATGTTCGTGTTGTATAGAATTAGAGAGCTTCCGTGTTATAACTTTCTCTAAGTGTACTCTGTGGTCTCTGTGGTTAATACAAGTCTCAGTTGTATTTACTCTCTGTGTTTTACACGTTTTACATTGCTTTCATTACGGCTAAGTAGAAGATCCTCACGCTCAGGCAATTTCAATTGGTATCAGAGCTATAGGTTTACTCTACTAGTCAGAGATTAGTGTTTTTCGAGTTATCGAGTTCAAATTCACGTTTTTGACCTTCAAAACTTGTTTCTTATTTTCATTTCTCAAAATTCTCGTACAAATCATCATGATTTACGTCCAATATGTCTCTGTTTGTTCGTCTTCAGTTGATTGAGTGTTTACAGCTCGAGAGGTGTCGATTTCAGTGAGTTTTTCCAAATTTTTCCGAAATTTCGCGTTCGGCCGAACTCCTCGTTCGGCGTAACTGCTCCGCACTTCAAGTTCAGAGTACGCTCGGTCTAACAGCTCCGAACGCTAGGTTCGGAGTTTGTTCAGAGACGTTTTCTGTAGTTCGGTGCTCGTTCGGACTCGTTCGGTGAGTGTTCGGACAAGGTTCAGAGGGTTTCGGAGTTAACGGGGTTCGGTGAGAGATCGGAGAGAGTTCGAACTGTGTTTCTGAGTTCGGACCACGTTCGGAGGAAGTTCGGAGGGTATATTAGGTTCGGACGAGGTTCGGAGTGAACAGTAACCAGTTTTTCAAAAATGAGTGCATCACAAGCTAGTTCTATGATACCTATCTTGGTAAAATGGGAAGACTATAATAAATGGAAAGTTGAGTTTGAGGTTTACATCAACGAACATTTTGAAGAATTCTGGAAAGTAGTTGCTAAGCAATTTGCATGGCCAACTTTTGTTGATGGCTATGTCAAACTTCATCAACATCTTTCTTTATCTGAACGAGAGTACATAAATACTGAACACCAAGCCAGAGATATTATTAAGTCTGGTCTTTCTGAAGAGTTGTTTCTTGAACTCACAGTGGGTTGTACTGCTAAGGATAAATGGAATGATTTGCAAGAAAAAGGTAAGATATATGCAATCATTCAGACTATGAAGGATAATTCAGATTCTACTGATTCTAAATCTTATGATTCTGCATCGAGTGGTTTGGAATCAGGAAGTGATAAATTGTCAGACAAACAGGATTGTGATGGTGTTTTCAAGACTGAACAACGTGATGGTAATATCACTGATTCTGATTCTGATTCTGACACAAGCCCTGGTGTTATATATGACAAAGGAGATGAAAGTGACATAGAAGAAGTTCAGAATGGAAGTTTGTTAGTATGTTCAATGTGTGCAAACCTTACTAAGATTAACAAGAATTTGATGAAAGAAAAGGATAAATTGTTGGTTGAATGTGAAAAAGCAAAAGCTGAAGCTAAAGATGTTACTTCAGATTTTGAAGCATTGTTCAACAAGGCTTATCCTGTGCAACAGAAGTATGAAAAGGCTAATACTCTTGTGATTGAATCAGCAGCTACAATTGAAAAACTTCAGCACAAGATTTCTATGCTTCAAGATGAAAATGTTCTTTATCGCGACAAGAATGAAGTGTTGACAAAAGATATTGAGATATACAAAAAGAAAAGAGAAAGTGTGCTTGAAGAATTATTTGCTGAATGTGACATTCGTAAAGTGCAGATTTATGAATATGATGAGCTTAATGCAAAGTTTATTAAGTCACAAAAGGAAGTGTTTGATGCTTAACAGAAAATCAATGATTTGAAGTTAGAAATTTTGGAGTTAAAAAGGCAAGTGAAGAATTGCAATTTGTCACCAACATTGTTAAATTTCTTATATAAACAGGATCAAAGTGAAGATAGTTCTAAGAAAGATGATATTCACATGGTTCCTTCATCGGTGGATTTATCTGAAGTTACATCTGCTCCGCTTGATCCTAAGGACGAATTGCATGATTACTCGAAGTTTGCCACTCCATCCAAGAAAAAGAAATCAAAATCTGAGAAAAAGCACAAACCATTGGGTGAAGCTCCAAAATTTACTTCAAACTCTGTTCTCTTGGAAAATGAACAACTTTTGATTAAAGTTGTTTCAAGTACTTCTTCTGCAACTGATGAAGGAAAAGTGTGGATTGCAAAGAATAAACTGAAGGACATCAAAGAAAAATTCACTAGAGAAGCTAAAGGGAGAGATGCTTCTGGTTCTTCGTCTGTATTTACAAAGGGTTCTGGATTCAAGTATAAAGGTTTGGGTTATGAAGTCAAGGATGTATTAGTGCAACAGACAACAAAGAAACCAAAGAAAGTTGTTGTTCAGCATGTTCCTCAACTTCAGCAACAATCAAAGAAAGAATTTGTTCAGACTCAGCAAAAGCAAGCTCATCAGAAGAAGACGAATAGTTCTACATCAAGAAATCGATGTTATCATTCTGGAGGTTCATCGAGTGATTCATATTCTTTACCACAAAGATCTCCTAGGTATGATTCATCTGACGATTTCTTTGATTCATTTGCTTCTGATTATTCTTTTGGTTACTATGATTCTCCTGCTGCGAATCATAGTTGGAAACCAAGGAAGTTTGTCAAATTCTCACCAACGTTTCGTGAGAGAATTTGTTATGCATGTCGTCGACCTGGACATATGGCTGCAAATTGTCCGACGACTGCATATGTTCACAAAAATGCAAAATATGTGGATAATAATGGTAAAATTTTTGATGAACCATGGTTTTCTAAATCTAAAACAACTAGTAAGTCGTCTTCGTCAAAGACGCCAGTTGACACATTTTCAGGTTCTGATCAAACATTAAAATCTTCAATGCAATGGAAACCGAAAGTTGTTTCCACGGCCAACAGTGACTATGTGGAAGACACCGGGCGACCCGATGTTGTTAAATCGGGTCGATCCCAAAGCCTCTGACATTCGTCACATTTTTTCAACTCATCCATGACTGTTTTATGCATTCCAGGCCAATAGTAACCTAACCCTACGAGTTTAGTTACTATCATTCGTGCCCCTGCGTGACTTCCACATATACCACTATGAACATCAGCAGTAACTTTCAATGCCTCTTCCATAGTCAAACATCTTAGCAAAGGACCCAAAAATGTTTTCCTATACAGAATATTATTTTGAAATTGATATTGGAAGGAATTTACATACACCTTCCTTGCCTCGGCCTTGTCTTCTGGCAACATTTCATCTCGAAAATATGCTACTAATGCATCCATCCAAGTCTCCTGAGAAACTTGTACTTCCGACACTTCCGAAACTGGGACAGATGGATTTTCCAAAACCTCTACCCGAACTTCTTTAGCCAAATGATTAAAAGCTGTTGATGCAAGCTTACTGAGTGCATCTGCTTTTTTATTCTGCGACCGTGGCACATACATTACTTCACAAGTTGAAAATTCTCCCATCAGCTTCTTCACTTGCCTCAAATAAAGAGCCATGTTAGCACCTTTAGCCTCATAATCACCATATACTTGATTAGCTACAAGCAAGGAATCTACATGTGCCAGAACCTTCCTCGCTCCCAATTGTTTAGCCAACCGTAAGCCTGCTAAAAACACTTCCCTGTTAATAAAACACACATACAATAAACTCAACCAAAGTTAGCTCAGAAGTCCTTGAAAACCTGCTAAAAACGCCTCATATTCTGCTTCATTGTTTGAAGTATCAAAATTAAACTTCAACGCATATGTTAGCTCATCACCCTCGGGACTTACCAACATTAAGCCTGCGCAAACATGAATTAAAACCCTTATAATGTATAAAAAAGTCAACACAAAAGATAAAAATTACCTGCACCGGATCCGTCACTTCCAACAGATCCATCTGTATATAACCTCCACAAGGAATCCATCTCTTTCAATTCTTGCGATAATAATTCTTCACTTTCCGTCTGAGGTATTTCTGCCAAAAAATCCGCAACTACCTGACCCTTCATTGATATTCTAGGCCTGAACATAACATCAAATTGCCCTAATTCGATAGCCCATTTCGCAAGACGTCCTGACATTTCCGGTCTTTTCAAAATTTGTCTAATAGGAAAAGCAGTATATACTTCCACACGATGTGCTTGAAAATATCTACGCAAACGCCTTGTTGCAACCACCAAGGCCAATACCAACCTTTCCAATGGAGGATATCTCCCTTCATACTCCTTTAATACTTTGCTAACATAGTAAATCGGGATTTGTAACTTATTTCTTTCTGCTAACAGCACTGCACTTACAGCACCTTCAGAAGTAGCAATGTACATATAAAGACACTCCCCTTGCCGGGGTGCAGTTAATGTCGGAAGGGATACTAGTACCTCTTTTAATTTCGCAAATGCATTCTCAGCTTCTTGTGACCAACAAAATTCACTCTTCCCCATACAATCTTTCAACACCTTCATAAATGGCAAAGACATATCAGCCGCCTTTGCTAGAAATCTATGTAATGCAACTAACCTTCCGTTCAAGATTTGGACTTCCTTAATGGAAGTAGGAGACCTCATACTGACCACCGCCTCAACCTTATCTTTACTTGCTTGAATCCCCTCCTTTGACACAAAAACACCCAGGAATTTTCCAGACTCCATCCCAAATGAGCATTTCTTTGGATTTAACTTCATATTAATCGAACACAACCGACCAAACGTCTCCTTTATATCTAAAATCATTTCCTCTGCAGATTTACTCTTTATGACAATATCATCCACATAAGCCTCAAGGTTCCTTCCTACCTGTGGTTGAAATGTTTTATCCATTAGACGTTGATACGTGGCTCCAGCATTCTTCAAACCAAAAGGCATAATGTAGCAATATGTTCCTTCCCTGGTTATAAATGCTGTTTTATCCTCATCACCCACCGCCATCTGAATCTGGTGATAACCTTTATAAGCATCTAGGAAGCATTTCCAATTAAAACATGCCAACGCATCTACCTTAGAATCAATTTCCGGAAGAGGATAACAATCCTTAGGACATGCATTGTTCAAATCTTTAAAATCAATGCACATCCTCCATGACCCATCCGGTTTCTTAACTAATACAGGATTAGCCAACCAGGCAGGATATTGTACTTCTCTCAAAATTCCTGCCTCCAACAATTTATCAACCTCTTCCTTTACTATAGCCGCCCTTTTCGCATCCATGCCCCTCTTATGCTGATGATATGGCTTCTTGTCTGGGCATACATTTAAACAATGCTCTGATAAATCCCTTGGGACACCTGTCATGTCAGAGGGTTGCCATGCAAAAACAGTAACATTTTCCTTTAATAGATCAAATAATTGACGCCTTACACTTCCCTCAATATCACTTCCGATTTGAATTTTCTGATCTGGAAACTCTTCATTTATTACCCATTTTTCAGATAACAACCTTTCTTCCCATTTCCTATCATCCTCTCCTGGAACAATTGTTGTAGTATCCTTTCCAGCCCTTATCTCCATTATTCTTACACATGCATCAGAAATCATAGTAGCAACCCCTTTAGGTGTTGGAAACTGGATCATCCCATGTACAACTGATATAACAGCACCCAACTTTCTTAATATAGGCCTCCCTAAGATCACATTATGGATAGATGTGGCTTTGACCACCAAGAATTTTACCTCCAAAGTTCTGATACATCCACCATGACCCAAAGTAACTGGCAGGGTAATCTCTCCCATAGGCCTAACCATTTCTCCTGCAAACCCAATTAAAGGAGTTCTGGACACAACCAACCTTCCCCGTATATCCGCATCAAGTTGTCTGAAGCATGACTCATACATAATCTCCGTAGCACTACCGCAATCTATATAAACCCGATGTACCTCAAACCCCCCTATTTGTGCAGTTATAACCACTGGTTCCTCAGTTTCCACGTCTTGTCTCATTGGTGGAAAAGTTATTTCCTGACTCATCCACCCCGGTATATCCCCCACCTTTCCTCTTACATTTCTTTGTAGAAAAACATCTTGTCGCAAGTGCACCATGTGTATAACGGGCAAAGCTTTATTATCCTGCTTCCCCTCTTGAATAACTTTCACCAAGTGCCCTAACTTACCTGATCTAACCGCCTTATCAATTTCTCGTTTCAAAACAAAACAACTATCTGTAGTATGACCCTTATCCCGGTGATAAGCGCAATACTTATCAAGATTTCTATTCGAGGCCGGACGTTGCCTTTCCGGAATAGGAAGGTCCACCTGTTCTGTAGCCAGGATCTCACTCGGAGTTTTTATTAATTCCACATATTTCCCATGCTTATTATTATTGTAAAACCTATTCCTCTGTTGGTAACCATACTGATTATCCCTTCCTCATGTAGTTCTATTCCAACTGTTCCAAGTACCACCTCTTTGATTACTTCGGATGGGACCATTGTTCCTAACGTTTTGATTAACTCCTCCAGACTTTATCTGAGCTTTCCGGCCTTCCATCTCCCACATATTACTACATGCATTTTTTCCTCTAACAAAAGCCCATACCCGATCCATCAACGATTCCATAGATGTTGGCAAATTCTCATGTAACTTTTCAACCAGTTGAGAGTTCCTCACACCATGACAGAAGCCCGATATCCTTAGCTGATCCCCTGCACCCACGATCCGCATACTTTCTTTATTAAATCGAGACACAAAATCCTCAATATTCTCATTATCTTTCCTCCGGATGTTTTGCACTTCCGTGGTATCCTTTACACACCGTTTCTGTTGGCTAAATTGACGCAAAAACTTAATTCGCAAATCCTCGAAACTCTCAATTCCGCCAGATGGAAGTGCATCAAACCAATCTCTTGCCAAACCTGTGAACGTCTGCACAAACATGTGACACCATGTTTCCTCGGCCCATCCTTCTAACCTCGCCGCCGTGTAGAATTCAAACACAAGATCCTCCGGATCAGCTAAACCACCATATTTACCAACAGTTGACGGCATTTTTAACTTTTTTGGAAAATTGGCATCAGCAATCCATTTAACAAACTTAGACTGAGATGTCATGGAATCTGGTTTATATGGAACTATTATATCTACCAACGAATGCTTTTAAAAGGTTATCACATGCAACAAATAACATATTCTAATTTACTATAGAAAAACAGAACCCTATATTATGCATAAAATCAACCATAATATCTTATGATAACAATCGTGTAATTAATCATAACTCATAGGTCAGAAACATTTTAAATAACCATACCTCGACCTTTTTCGCCTACTGAACCGCGTTTTTTAGTTGCAGATTCATCATGATAACCTTCATTGTTTCGACAGCGCTCATATTCGCCATCGAACTCTCTTGAACTCTTCTTCTCCGGCATGGCACTATTTTTGTAAACAACTAATTGCTCATCATTAACATCTACCAATTGTCCTTTCACCGATGCTTGTTGCTTTTTCAAGGATCGCAACATATCTCGATTCCTTATTAGGAATTCTCGACTAAATTCTTCTTCCGCTGGTACAGAAGACTAAGAATTCGGCGTCACCGAATCTCCAAACTTCGATCCTCCCACCGAAAACGAAGGTACCGAACTGTATAACTGGAATCCAGCACGAGATTCGTCATTATCTTTCTCAACTTCGCGCCCAGAACTTTCTGACTTTTTCTGATCGACGATCTTTTCTTTCGGAATCTCCATCTAGACTGTAACAACAGGAATTAGTCCACACACGGATGGCGCCAATGAAGAAACAAATATTCCTCGAATTGTAATGTTGTAACAAGCTAAATGAAGATTGAGATTTCAAGTAAGAACAAGAGAATAGATTGGAAAAGTAGAGAGAACTTTATTGAAATGTCACATGCGATTACACATAGTAAAGGTATAAGTAAAATGCGATCCTTTATTCTGTCTTAAAACACTCTATTTATAGGAACCTTCAGCCCTCGCTCTTCTGGTTAAGCACATCCGTCACTTGCTCCGCAAGTGCCAGCCTTTAAGTACCATCCTCCAGCTGAGCCTTTCCGTTCCTGTTCTGAAACAACCTTAAGACAGGAAGGGACTTAATCTTGGTGGTGTCGGATGTGTATCACATCCGACACCTATAATATATCATCACCTGGACTTAGGGTTTTGGGGGCCATTGGTTCAACCGCGCATGGTATGGTTAGATTTCCAACCCCAAGGGGGATCGCAACTGTGAAAACTGATGTAGATCCATAAATTGCATTGGTTGATATACCAAAGACGTCAAAAGAAGACCCAGACAAACTCAAGGATACCCTTAACAAAAACAAATGGGTGATCAATGAAAGGTTCCCGGATCAAACCATTGAAATAAACTCCCCCTTGTCTTGTGCTAGTCTTCAAAAGCTTCTGTCTAATTCTTCTTCCAATGCTGTGTTCGGTTGTTCCCGGCATGAATTCCAAATGCAAAACATACTCTAATCACGCATTGAAACTGCAAGGCTTGCTCAGCATGCTCAGCCTTATACAAGATATTATTGTGATAGAGCTTGTCTGTATCATCTTTTGATAAATTAATCAACCACATCGGATCATACAACCTGACCACCTTGTTCTGCTCTTTAACCACCACCACTGCTTCTCCAGTATTTTCGTCATAATACCACCATCTTAAAGTTTTGACAAAATCTTGTTCGAGCTTCTTTAATGGAATTTTCTTCAGTTGAATCGGCTTCTTGTACTTTAAGATCACAACCGGTTTTCCAGTGATTGGATGAATATCAGTTGAATGTTTAGCATACTTCGTTCTTTGAGGAGTCAAAAATCTAAACTTGCCTTGACATTCTTCTTTTAATTTGTTTTTGAAGACCTCAGCCAACAAAGTACTTCCATAGTTCAAGAATGGCTTTCTTGATAAATCTCTAACATCACAAACCGGTAAAGTATTAAACCTTGTAGCATGCTTCAAATACATCACCCCAAACTCCTTTTTAATTGCATAACACTTGAGTTCCGAGTCATACATCCAAATGATTATTCCACCAGTAGCTTCACCACCTTTTCTGTCAAAATATTTCTTTTGATCAACAATCTTTGTTGGTTTCACTACCGCCTACTTCTTGGCTCTTTGTTCTTTCAACCAAGCATCAAATAACATTTTCTTTTCTTCTTCTTCTAATAACTTCTCAGATTCATTTGATGTTGGTTGCTCAGTTTCAGACTCTTTCTTCTTTAACTCCTCATCCACTTTTTCCTCATCTTCATTACCAAAGAAATTAAAGCCTCCAGACTGATCATCAGCAGAAAAATTTCCATAAACCTTAGGATCATCTGGATATTCTTCAGCAGTCATATCTTCCACTTCTACATGTTCTTCTTCAAAATCCATATCAACATCAGAATTTTCTTCTCCATAAGAATCAGCAAAGGGAACTTTATCAACATCATCCACATTCAATGTAAAAATAGCCGCCAGTTGCTCTTTTGAATACGGATTAATAAATTCTCCTTCTTTCAGCTCAACCATAGAAATTGGAGTTACATCATAAACTTCTTTCTCCGACGACTCCCCCTGAGCTGTAGTAGATGGTCCAGCAGCAGCAGAGGATATTCCAGCTGCACCAGTACCAAAACCATTACCACCAACTCCACCTTCAGGATCTGGATCCTCATTCAAATATTTCATCACATCATCATCATCTCTACAACTTTCCTCAGGATCTGGTCCTCTCTCCCCCTGAGCAGGTAAAGATTTGAGTAACATATTTAACTGCTCACCCAGAGATAGAGACAGTTGCTGCAGTTTAGCAGTCTCTCGATCTTTCGCCTGATCTCTAGAGACCAACTCCTTTACCAGATTCTTTAAACCTATGATCTCATCAGCTTGCTGGCGATTAGTTGATTCCAACTCATCGAGTCTTGTTTGATGTAATGCTAGTCTCAAATCAGTAGACGAAATGGTAGAAGTTGTAGAAGCAGCAGTAGTAGAAGCAGAAGCAGCAGTTGAAGAAGTCTTTCGAATCATAAGCTTTCTAACCGGTGGATTACTTGAGCTTTGAACATTAGCAGATGTTGTGGTTGGCTGTACTGGAAGTGAAGACTGATTAGACACTTTCTGCTTCTTACTCGGTGGACTAAGACCTGCTTTCCTAGCATCAGCAAGAAACGCGCCTTTTTTCACTGGCAAATTCCTCTGAGCCATATGTTTAATATGCTTTCCCTTAGAAACCATAGGCGCTTTTCCTTTATCAGCAGTCTTAGTCTTCTGAACAGGTTCCTCCAAAGCAGGAGTGTAAGTTGGATCATCATCTTTATCCTCAACATGTTTTGTTCTATTCTCATACTTAGAAGTATCCATATTCTTGGACTTCAAGTATTCGATGTGTTGCTTAGAACCTTTCTTCACTTGAATTCCTCTGGTATTATGTAAGATTGTGACATAATCACCAGAGTCTGAATCAGTATCCGATGAACTTTCACTAGCATCACCACCAGAAACATCAGCATCATCATTCATTTCATCATCCTGAACATTCACAGCTTCAGGTTCATTTACTGCCTCGTGAACAACATGCTCTTGAGCTTCTTGTTGCACAGGATCTGGAACATTTGCATCTTGTTTAACTGGTTGCTCTTGGTCTTCTGCCTCATCTTCATCCTCTTCAACAGGATAACCTTTATGATCATATTCTAACTCATCATCTGAACTATCCTCATGTCTGGCAGCATTATTTGCAGGAGCTATATAATCAGGCTTTGCCAAGTGACTAATCAGATGTTTAGTAGGAGGAGGAATATTCTCTGGACCTTTCCTCTTTTGATACACTGGAAGCTTACCCACTGCAACTTCATTCATATGCTTTAATACCAAGGCACTTGCTGGATTCTTTGGAAGGTTTGGATGTAGATCATTTGAAATCATCTGAACAAATCTTGGATACATAACACTTTTGTTCTGCTTCAACAATATGTTGTCTTTCATGTAGTTAAATATCCATCCAGAAAAGTTGAATTCACGGTTCATGACCAAAGCATAGAAGAAACATAGAATCTTTATGTCAAACACATCATGCCCCCTTAACCGATTTCCAAAACATTTGATGACTACGTGCATCAAATACTTGTACGGAGGACTTAGATTCGACTTAAGAAGCCACGAATCATATACGTAACCATCATACTTTATCCTTCGAAGCAGAGCCACCAAAGAAATCTCATCAAACACCACTGGAAAATCAGCTTGATAGTTCAACCTCAAAACTCTACGAACGTCTTCTTCAGAAATAATCACATCAGTTTGATGAACTCTTGCACGAATAACTGAAGGATCCACAGAACAATCCACTTGAGCCATATTCCAGAACATGATCAATAAATCCTTGTATGGAGTACACTCATGAGTAGCAGCATAATGAATTCTCGATCGTTCCAAGAAATCCAAAATTCCAAGAAAATGTGGCTTCCATCGAGCAGATGCATTCAGATATGCACAGATATTGTGTTCATCATTTGATTTTAATTCCACCATTTCTATAAAATATAAACACGAACAATAATTAAAATCACGAGATAGAGCCAAAACCGAACCAACAACAAACCAAATTTTGTCATGCGGACCAAATCTGGTACGGCGAACCAAAAAGTTAACCACGTACCATAAGGTCAAACGAACCAGATACGGACCAATTTAAGGTTACGTACAAAATGCTACGCCGCGTACCAGATGGTACGTCGGTAGAACAGTTAACCGAAGAGAAAATTTGAATTTTGACACACCACATTGTTTTTGAATTCAAAACACTTGACACAGTTTTGTTCTAGACTAAAAACCGACTATACTCATGTGTTTGAAATGTATTGAGAACAAAGAAAACCCATTAAACCAATTCCCCATTCGATTTAACTAAAAACCAAGACTTTAATCTCAAAAATCACACGAATTAGATCACCATAACAGAATCCAAGACCACTAGTAGATGCGTAATCTTCCTACCTACCTGTTGCAACAAAAATCTCGAGCAGAGGTTGGTTAACACTTGAGAAATCGAGGAAAAACGTTAGAGGAAAAATTTAGGATTTTTGTGAAGGTTCGTGGCTGGTACGCAGGTTGTGCATATCACGAACCAGAAGAAGCCTTTTATAGCAATCTGGTACGTCCCGCGTACCATATGGTACGCCGGACCAAAAATGACCATTTTGCCCCTGTTCTTTAAAATTTGCAATTTTTCATGAAAAGATACACTTTTATCAAATTAGCGCTTGATGAGCTGATTTAAGCAACGATTGTGGTTCTTTCAACAACAAATTTTCCATATCTGAATTCAGTTGATCTAAAATAACGCAGAATCAAAATCTTTTTGATTTTTATCAAATTTTATATCAAAACACACCAAAATCTTCTTGATTTTTCGAACTTAAACTAAAACACACCAAAAATCTTTTTGGAATTTTCCAGAAATAACTAAAACAACTGACATTAGAAATTTAAAGGCAATAAATTATGTTTTTGTGAGAAAGATCGCAACGTGAGATCATACCAGTGATATGCACTTAACACATTTCAATTTCAATCTATTTAGCATGCAAGTCAAGCAGTTCACGAATATAACATTTTCCTGTTTATTTCAGTCAAATCAAATCAATGTTTACTGCTTTCTGATACGATTTAGGTATATTTATCATGCATAGAAATCGTGGTACCCACAAATCCAAGTAATTAATTTGAGAATCTGATTTTATTATATTTTTGATTTTTCTTTTTCCTTTATTCACTCATGAATATTTACAGATATAAGTCATTCATAGTGTGTCATGCAAAAAGAAAGCAGAACCCTAAACAAACAACAATTAGGTCGATCTTTCGATACGCAGAGAAAGTCCGATTGTTTAGGAAAATAAGAATGTAAAACAAGTTGAAATTGTATAACTCAACAACAATCAGGTCGGTACTCCCGTACACGCAGAGAAAGTCCGATGAGTTATACGGAACACCAAGAAAAATAAAGCAGAACGTCAAACGAACAACGATCAAGTCGATCTTTCGATACGCAGAGAACGTCCGATCGTTTGACAAAATAAAGAAAATCAAACAAGTTTAAATTTTTCAAAAGAACGCATGCATACACTAGAATACTTATTTATTCTGTTTTTGCATTTTTTTCATCTTTTATCAAGATCACTCAATCACAAGAATTATGTTACACCACAGATTTCAAGCAAGCATTATATTTATATCTTACGGGCAAATATCAGATATTGATTGACACATTCAATGAACATACAAGAAAGTACAGCCTTTCAATCTATTTTATCCATGGTCAGTAACATTCACTGATGTACCATCATTTCTCACAAGGTAGGATCACATTTCTCAATTTTTTTTCATTTTTTTTTAAGTTTTTGGATTTTCCAATTTTTTTATGCTTTTTCATTATTCAATACAGGAAACACATATTTTTGTATTTTTCAGATCGTTACCCAGCTTTCCTTCACAGTAATTCGTCCACCTTTATTGCCAGTGAAAGTAACATTTCCTCCTTGAATTGGTTTGACTTCAGAAAGCAAGGAAATATTACCCGTCATGTGCCTGGATGCTCCACTAAAAACGGCCCAAAAGTTGTTGACAGCTAGCTTTCGAGCACCCTGCACATTTCAGCAAACAATTAGTGAGCATCTGGACCCAAGCTTTCAGCTTTGGGTCGACCGGCGTCTTCAGAAAAATCCTCAGTGGCTTTTGAAGTCAATTTAGGCAATCACTTTTGCGTTAACTCAAAAGTAGATGAATCTGTGGTAACATCACTCGAAGACGAACATCCAAATGGTTGACGATTTTTAAAAGATTTTCCTCATTTGAAAAATTGTTTTGTGACCACCTTTTCATCTATCTGTTTTGGCTCAGAAACTATTTCAGATTTTTCAATACTAATAGCGGAAGCTCGTTTCTTAGCCAAAACCGGACATCTGTTTCTTAGATGACCCTTTTGGTAACAATGATAACACCTCCTACGATCAACAAAAACTGTAGGAACACAACCTCATGAATCAGTTGAGGTGTTATCATCAATCGTTTGTCTAACCACTCTTCTAGGTGCCTTAGCACTAAATCGTCGAGATTTGTGCTTTGGAATAGGTTTAAACAATGGACTAACATATCCAAATTGATTGTAAAAACCATATTCATCAAATCCACAATGATCAGAATACCCATTGGGTTTGACACGGTTGTTTTTTATTTCCTCAAATTTTCCAAAATTTTGTTCATAATGACCAAAGTCATCATAGAAATCATAATCCTCACAGAATCCATAAGATTCATAATCAAAACTGTTTGTTTTAGCAAAAAAGTTACCAGCATAATAATAAAAATTCTTAGGTTAATATTTTGAAGTTTTTGATTTTGATGACATCTTTTGATCTTTTGGAGTGTGAGAGATCTGATCATCGGGACTAGTTCTAAGTTTCAACAATGGACCTTTTGTCACAGGTTCATGATTAGACACATGTTTTTCTTCTGAATCAGCATAGAACACTTTTGCAACTCTTTTTGAGTCAACACAACATAATGGAAATGTCTCATCTGAGAATATGGTATCACTACCTTTGAGACAATATAATCTCGCTTTCTGAGAGGATTCACCAATCTCAGTCTTACCTTTCAGTTTGTCAGCAGACTTCTCAGATGTGACATCTCTCTTATTATGCTGTTGAACTTTCTGAGGTTTCTTTTGATTGACCTTAGAAACTTCATCAGGGTGTCCAAACCCGATGCCATTGAATTTTGCCGATCTCGGCGTAGGCACCGGTATTGAGTGAACATCAGGTGTGGTTGTGTTGCTCACAGTTACAGAATCACGTTCAAAAAACAAGTCACGACCTTTTGCAAAATTTTTGTTTTCAAAGTCTTTCATTGTTTTTTCTGTTTCAATGATTTTCTGAGCAACCTCTAAAGGTGTAAGAGTTACACATTTAGGTTTTTCAACCACCGATTCATGAGATTCAGATTGTTTGGTAACCTCATTGACAGATTTGGTCACATTTTTAACAGGCTTTCTCTTATGAGTGCCCTTGGACTTATCAGATGAGCCCTCAGAAAACATAGAATAATCAAACACAACAGCTGGTTTGATCTCAGAATCATTTGGTCCTAGACCATGAACAATAGGTGGAGAAACTGAAGTACAACCCGATTCTTTGAGCACCTCTTTCAAATTTTCATCTTTGCAAAGAAAACTTGCAAAGGAAGATGAATTTCTGAAATTTTCATGTTGTCTTTGAAGATCCAAGATTTCAATTTGTAAATCAGAAATTTTAGCATTTGCTTCTGCAAGCTTTTTCTCACAAAAGATATAATCTTCAGTTTTGTTATTTAATTCTATTTTTGTGTTTAGAATCAAGGCATGCTCACTTTTAAGTTCAGCCTTAACGGCCTCCCACCTTTGTTTGTAAATTTTGACATTTTCTTCTACTAACATGTATTTGTCATGATACATGCCTTTCTCATCAGAAAGTTCTTTCATTTGGTTAGCAGTTGTCATGCAAAAATCACAGATTTTAGAATCTACCTGAATGTCGGCCATAAAAGCTTGTTGGCCTTCAGCAAAGAAATCTTCACAAGGAAGATCAGGATCATCTTCAACTGTTACATTTCTTTCAACAGTGCATAAGAATGCAGATTCATCGGGAAAATCATCAGCCCAATCATAGCTGTCACCAGTTTGTGAGACCAAAGCTTTAGTATCTGAGTTTGACCCACTAGCAATTGCATTTGAATTACTTCCCGAAGCTTTGTTACTTTGAGCAGCATACTTTTGATATAACTTTGAAGTTTCCTGGTTCTTGGCCTTGTTGCATTCTTTAGCAAAGTGACCATAATTTTGACAATTATAGCACCAAACCTTAGGTTTATCAAATCCAAGTTTGCCTTCAGGATTGAGATCTTTACGGCCTGTTCTTTTCATAAACTTTTTTCCTCTTCTGACAATCATAGCCATCGACTAATTGATATCCATCAATTCTAAGTCATCAGGGTCGATTTGTTCATAATCTTCATCTGTCAACTCAGCACTTGTCAATTTTCCTGCTATCACCCCATCATATGACGAAATCATTGCTGAAAATAGTGCCATAAAATCATTTGTGGTTTTAGCTGAAAATGCACTTTGATTTGATGTTGGAGTAGAAGATGATTGACTTGAGTACACTGGGTATGTCATTGCAGCTTTGTGAGTAAAACTTTCACTTGAAGAACCCCGAGACATATTTGCATGTCCACTTGAAGTATTTTCCACATAAAATGCAGTTGTCGGTGGATTTGAGTTTGCTTTAGCCTTTGCATGCATAGTTGAAGCATTCTCACCAAAATACACATCGGGATTTTAAACTTGAGTTGGTAGAGTTTTAACTCGCTTCATATCTAATTCCCGAGCTAGCAAGTTTCTTGTTAGATCATCATAGGTAATATCATCAAATCCCTTATCACGTGTTAAAAACAAAATATATCCTTCCCATGATGCAGGTAGAGCATCTAACAGCTTTTCCTTCAATTCACCTGCTTCTTTACTCACCCCAACTATGTCAAGTTCACTTACCAAATGTGATAATCTTGAAATCAGATCATTTATGGTTTCATTTGGAACATGACAGAAATTATCAAATTCCTTCAACAGCACATTTTTCTTACTTTTCTTGTATTGAGCATTGCCTTCACATCTGTGACACAATGCATCCCATAACGCTTTTGAGGTTGTGTGCATTTTGAACTGATGCAAAATATCTTTTGGTAAAGCCATTGATAAGTTTCAATAGGCTTTCTTTTCCAGCTTAAAAGCTTCTTTCTCAGCATCATTCATCTTGTTGTACGGCTTGATTTGACCAGCAAAGTTCACCAGTTGTAAATTTTGGTACTTGGTAACCATCCAACATTGGAGTCCATACTATTACATCCGTCATCCCAATGTATGATTCATAACGAGTTTTCCAATTATGGAAATCTTCAAATTTCATCAATTTAGGAACTTTGTTTGTAGTTCCTATCTCGTTATCATAATTCAGTATAGCTTGAACGGTCGAAGACATTGCTGCAAAAGCTTGAAACGGATCCATGATTGTAGAATCAAAAACTGACCCAACGAACCAAAATAACGATCTACGTACCAATCTTCAATCCAACGTACCAACAGACCTCACGAACCAAAAACAAACCAGAATGAACGTACCACCAACGAACCACCTTTCAACGTAACAAGTATATTGAACGAACCAACTGGTACGCCCCAACTGCCACGAACCAGTCTGTTAGTGCTACGAACCAGCCTTTAAAGATTGTCCTGCGTACCAGTGCCACGTACCAAACCTTCTGTTGAAGATTGCTGTGCGTACCAACTGCGTACCACACTGTTCTTGATACGTACCAGCTACGTACCAACCAGAATTCGATTGATTTTCAAAAATTCCAACTTGCAGGACGTGTAATTAATGTAGAACTCACAGGAACAACTCACAGATCAATTCGAACATAAAACATGGACTGTATGCACGTAAAACAGATGAAAATTGATGAATTTCTGACCAAAAGTTTGTTTCTCTCTCTAAAAACCAAAACCGACCAGAAATCACAAGCAAACCTGCTCTGATACCACTTGTAAACCACGTATTCGATCTTGCTAAGACATGATTGCTATCGGATTCGGTACACAACGAGTAAATAACGATTCTTTGATTGATTCACTAGCTCGTTTAAGAGAGAGGTTACAGAGAGATTACACCTTGAGAAACACACAGTTAAAACACTAACTCTCATAAACTTACTTTCTCTAAACGAACTAAACAATTTATACTAAACTGTCAAGCGTACCAACTAACCAACGTACCAGATGGTTCGTGCGTACCATCTGGTCCGCCACTGGTACACTGAGACCAGTTTTTACAAAACTATTAATTACAAAGACCTAGCACTAGACATCAAAACATGATCTAATAGAAGGACTCTTTTTCTATAAAAAGATGCAATTTGGACTCAAAAACGCTGGTGCAAACTATCAAAGACTTATGGATAAAACTTTTCGAGTACAAGTAGGAAGAAATCTTGAAGCATACGTAGATGATGTTATAATAAAAAGTTTCCATGAAAAAGATATGTTAAGAGATATTAAAGAAGCTTTCGGGAACTTACAAAGAATCAACATGAAGCTGAATCCCAAAAAATGTTCGTTTGCGATGGAAGAAGGTGAGTTTTGGGGAGTGTTAGTAAGCAAGAATGGGATTCAAGCACATCCAAGGAAAGTTAAAGCAGTTATGGAAATGCAGCACCCTACGACTGTTAAAGAAATTCAAACACTAAATGGAAGATTAGTGGCCTTGCATCGATTTTTATCCAAAGCTGCTGAAAGAGCAACACCGTTCATGAAGGTATTAAAAAAAAGTTTGAAAAGAAAATTTGAGTGGACACCTGAAGCTAATCAAGCCTTTGAAGAACTAAAAGCAGATTTGGCTATACTTCCAACCCTGACAGCACCAATGATTTGAGATCATTAATAATGTACTTGGTTGTTACTGATCATGCTGTGAGTGATGTACTTCTGGTTGAAAGAGAGGATAAGAAACATCCGATTTATTACATCAGTAAAATGCTAAAGGATTATGAAACAAGATATCCAATGATTGAAAAAGTTGTTCAAGCGCTTGTGCAAGCTACTAGAAGGTTGAGACGTTACTTTCAAGCTCATACCCGAATCAGGTATAAGAGTAATGGAAAGATGAGGGATGATAATGGAGAAAACGAAGTTTTATTGATTATTGCAGAGAGAGAGAGAATACAGACGCATGTGTAAGTACAAAGTTACAAATGAATCAGAAACCCCTAAACTATCTTATTCTTCGGGTATTTATAGGCTCAGCACACGATCTTCCAGCTACGGATCTGTAAGATCGCATCTATCTGGACCCTGCGCAAATGCTTCCAACAAACATCATATCCGAAGGACTTGGAAGTAATCGATAGGATGTGTGAGACACATCCGAATCATCGTTTACTTCATCAAGTCCCCCAAGTCTATTAAGTGAAAAAATGAAGTTAATAGACTTACTTCCGAATATAGAGAGTCTTCTACATATCCGACATTTGCATCTATACAATCTGACACATACAACCGTCATTATAACTTTCCATCACCTCTTAATGTCACATGTCGAATCTTTCACCCATTCGGTTACCTGTCACAATCAAGAGTAGTGAAAAAGTACCTTTTCAAAAATTTTCAAAATCCTCCTTCCATATTTATCCTCCGTTAAAACCGCTTCTGCAAAACTGCTTTGTCAAAACCGCTATCAAAACCGCCTTTTTACCTGCTTATATATAACCCTTTCCTTCCTCCCAAACAATTTTACCAAAAACTTTCACTCTCTTCGCTATTACACCTGCACTACCTTCATTGCCATTTTTACCCAAGGTCAGCATTCCTTTCTTTCTTTCTTCTTTTACCATTTGTTTGTATACTCCTTTTCCTATGGCTGAAACTAAAAAAGTTTCCTCTAAACACAATCTCCCAATCTCCTCCCCCCTGATTACTCAAGATGAATTAAATGATTTTGTGAAAGAATTTCAAATCCCATGAAAATTAAACCCCATTCTTGCAACGGAAGGAAAACCCATTTATCCGTTTCCTGATAAAAAATTCGGCCTGTATCTTGATTCTATCCGAATGGCCAATTACAGGATCCCCTTCACCTCCTTTCTTTGTGAAGCCCTAACCTAGTTCGAAATTCACTTTTCTTAGTGCAACCCCACTGCCTTAAGCATTATGAATCACTTTGAGTTATCATGTAGAGCACTTAACCTAGAACCCCAATTAGTTCAATTCCGCGCCTTTTACAGACTAACCATGTCGGGTGACTGGTATAGTTTTGAGAAACGCCGAGATATTACCCACCTTTTTACCAGAAAGCCACCCACAAACCGTCAATGGAAAAACCAATTCTTCTGTCTTGACAATTCATGTCTCCCGGATACCATGAAATGGCGTGACATCAGGTCAATCGTTCATGACGTTATCCCCAAAAAATCCAAGTTCATCAAGCCACATATGAACTTATTGGAAAATTTGTTCACCCAATCCGTCGAGTTCCTGAGGAAATATTGGTTCTTGCTAAAATCAGCAAAAACTGGTTTTTCCCTTGGATGCGTCCTGTTATCTTGTGCTAGGGAGAAAGTGCGTTTTTCTTTATAAGATCCTTTCTTGCTATTTGTTTTCGTTGATATATTATAACTTTTTCCACTTTTACATGCAGCCATGGATATATCTGATGCATTACAGGTGAAGGATTTTAATCAGTTGAAGTTTAGCAAAACCGAAGTCAGAAAAGAAGCATCTTCTTCCACAACACTTCCTACTGCCTCTACTGAAGCTTTTACCGATGCGCCACCTTCTGGTACTATTGAAGCCACTATTGATGAGACCCTTACCTCTTCCAAAACCCCATCATTGACTACAACTTCTCCTCAAAAAGAATCCCATCCTCCTTCTCCAAAAATTCGAAAAGGAAAGAAGAGATGTGCCAAACCTACTAAGGGCACCACTGAAGCTGAAGAAAAAGAAGATGAGACCGTTCCCAAGAAGACTCGCAAGTCACCAATTACCCGATCAAAAGCAAAATTCTCTAGCACTGTTGAAACTCTTTCTGAACACCTTGGAGGTGAGATCCCTCAAAGAACTCCTTCACCCCCATCTGAAAACGAAAGCATGCCTGTTATGTCACCCCCCTAGTTTGGCACACTTAGTGAGTACCTCTTTTGCTGACTTTATTCAATCACACTGCCAAACCATTGATTTAACAAGTACACCATCTACTGCAATTTCTACCCCTGAATGTGAACTTCCTCCGGCTTTTACACAACCCATGATTCCGTCACCAGTTGTCTCAGCATCACCCTTATCCACTCAACTCTACACTAGTGGTTCTTCAAACTTTGGGTCCTCTTCCATTCCGACCAGCTTTACAGATGCAATGTGGATAAGTAATGAGGCCAAGCTGATGGCATCTTGCAACAAATCCTCTCTGGGACTTGATGAATTATTTATTCCCGCTTGGAACATTACCAACAGAGACAGCCTATCGGACCCAACATGTGCAAAGGATTTCTTCATGAAGGTTATCGGACTAGGTGATGTGAGGAGTTTGGGAGATATGCCAACTCCGGAGTTTGCATCGAAAGTTATTTCTTCTTATGCCACAAATAGCACCATCATCCCCGAACTCTACAACCGTTGGATTAAAGCTGAGTTCCAACTTCAAACAGTAAATGCAAAATTAGCTATGGCAGCGAAGTCAGATCTGCGGGAGAAAACTCAGATGCTCCAGAAAGAAAACCATGAGCTGGTTCAATCCAATGCTGCTATTTCATCCAGGTTGTCCGATGTTGAAAAATCATTGAGCAGATCCAGAACCTGATTGAAAACCTTGAGAAACAGAAGCAGGATCAGTTTTCTGACTACCTGAAGGATTTAAAGGAAAAAGATGACAAGCTTGAAGCCATGCATCTCCAACTTCAGCAAAGAGATTCCGGTATCATATCCCCTCATATGCGCATTCGCATCCAAATTTTACTTCGCCAATCATCTTTAATTATTTCCACACATTTTCTTTTTTGTCATAACTCAACACTATCAAGTCTACTTTTGATGCTGAAAAGCATCTGTTGGAGGAACACAAGAAAACTTTGGAAAATGATAGGAGCTGGTTAATTGCTTAAGGCATTCCTATGGCTGTGGATAAAGTTCTGAAAGGTCAAGATCTTAAATTAGCCATTACCACTGCCCTCAATGCCATGAATGCCTGCGTCTATAATGAGGGTGCTCGTGTAGGAGTATTTTCGGCATCTGTTGACCCCAAAGTGACTGCTGTATCCTGCCAAGGATTTGACCCAGAAGCTCCCAAAAAACTGCAGGAAGCAATTGCAAATTTCCAGAAGTTCAAATTTCCTTTTGCTGAAGCTTGCAAGAGTCTACAAGATGCATTCATTAAGCAGATTAAAGAGACCTTAGCAGCTGATCCTCCGTCCACTACCATCTGCCACTGTTGAGTATCCCAGGTAAAGATTTCCTTTGACCACCTTTGAACAAACATCGTTACATTTGACTCCACCTGCGAGTGGATTTATTTTGATTGCCCGTATGTGTAGGGCTTAACTTCTTACACAATTTTACTTTTATGTACTTGCCATGACATGTGACTTGCTTATTTTGAATGCATGGTTATGACTTTATTATGTCATTGTGTTAATTATATCTTACATTTGCTAGTTCGCATGTGTATAGGTTATATTATCAACCTAAATGATCACATGTGTCCATGTCATCACCTTAGGTTTTTAATCATAAATATACGCATACTATAAATTCAACAATTAGTAACACATAGTTACTTTTTGGTCACGTAGACCTCATCCGGAATTTAAGAGTAACCTTAGCCTCATTTTAAGTATTACTTCCGGAAATTTGGATAGTGCGTAACTACCTCTTATGACCCCGTAGGTCGCATCTTTGCAAGATGCTTTCATTGATTAATTCAATTGGTTTAAATGAACCACATCTATCTTAAGATGTATGGTGGCCAACCTAGGGCTGTTCACGATCCGAACCGAACCGAACGGACCTTTGCTCGTGTTTGGTTCGTTTACAAACCGATCCGAACCGAACCGAACATTTATTCAACCGATCCAAAATTGAACGAGCGACTTTCGATCTGAGTATTTTTCGAGTGATCATCGAGCAAATTCCGAGCGTCGCAGAACAAAAAGGAAAGTGACGTGGGTGGTGATCTGACATAACACCTTTAAAAATGTTTCCAATTTTAACACATTTTGTCCAATAACTAACACACTAGTCTTGTTTGTATTTTTTGGATGTGATTCAGAACTATTCTTTCGCTTTTCCTTTCTAGTTGCATCATCATCTTTACTTACGTTCTCCTCTTTTTTACTTCATCAACTAACTCAAAACTCTCTTCATCACTTAATTCAACATGAGAAGTCTCGATACCATTGGATTCTTTGTGAAAAGACATTCTATATAAGAAAGAATTATACAAATATTAATAAAAACAATGACAATGGAGGAGGATGTAGAGAATGGAAGCTACAAAGATGATAAACTAACATATTAAACTTACATCCAAAGTCAAATATTAAGTGCAAAGAATTTTTGGAATAATGAAAATCTTAATTCCAATCCTAATTCCTTACATAACAAAATTAAAATTGATAAAATAAATATTAAAAATATATAAAATAAATAACTAAATGTATATATATAAATTCGAGCGAGTGCACCTATGCTCATACTTGGTTCGTTTTACAAATCGAACCGAGCCGCTCGGTTCGTTTTTAAAGCGAGCGACAATCGAACGAGCATTTTCCAAATGTTTTTTCGAGCGAGTTCGAACGAGTTTCGTGTTTCGAACTTTTTGGACAGCCCCCGCCAACCATTCTTCAATCTATTGGATTGAGTTTATCGCATACGTATGTCTTTTTTTTTTTTTTTAAAAAAACAACAAATTATTGTCCATAGCAATTGTTAAGTCTTTTATTTAGAAAATGGAACATATCCATCTACAAAATTTTGCTCTTTACAATCTCACTTTTCAAAGACTTTACAAGTAATACTTTTTCAGATGCACTCCGTTCCAAGGTCTTGACATTAGATTTCCATTTCCGTCTTCCAGTAAATAAGATCCTTTGCTCAACACTTCTGCAACCTTATAAGGACCTTCCCATTGCACGGCCAACTTCCCCTTAGGTTCAGCCCTACTAACGTCGTTATTCCGTAGCACCAAATCCTCTACTTTAAATTGGTACACTCTGGCCTGAGTATTATAATATTTTTCCATTTCAGATTTGTATCGGCTTTCTCTAATAGCTGCCATTTCTCTTCTCTCCTCCAAAAAATCTAAATTTGCTCTTAACTTTTTATCATTGTCCCGCACCTCAAGCGTCCTTTGGGTAGGCAGTCCCACTTCCGCTAGGATAACCGCTTCCGTACCATGTGTCAAACTGAACGGAGTTTCACCATTACTAGTTTTCGGCATGGTCCTATGCGCCCATAACACATGCGACAATTCGTTCACCCAACCTCCTCCTGCCTTATCCAACCGCATTTTGATTCCTTCTACCAAACTTCTGTTAATACGCTCAACCTGTCCATTTGCTTGAGGATAAGCAACGGATGCAAAAATCTGTATTATGCCTAACTCCTCACACCATCCCCGAAATGGATCTTCCGCAATGTGTAAAGGTAACCCAAATCTGCATATGATATATATTCCCATACAAATTTCTTTATATGTTGCCCAGTGATGCTTGCCACCACCTTCGCTTCTGCCCATTTCGTAAGGTAATCTACCACAACAATAAGAAACTTAACTCTTCCGGCAGCCTCCGGAAATGGCCCCATAATATCTATCCCCCACTTCTCAAAAGGCCACGCAGTTGTAACAGGAACAAGTTCATGCTTAGCTTTCAAACTCACCGGAGCATGTCGCTGGCAACTGTCGCACTTCCGAAGCTCTTCTGTAACCAACTTATGCATACCCGGCCAGTAATATCCCAAAATTATTAACTTGTTAACAACCATTCGAGGTCCCATGTGATTTCCACAAATACTACCATGTACATCTTGCACAGCTCTTTTTGCCTCATCCTTCGTCAAACATCTTATCAATGGACCAAGATACGTTTTTCTATATAAAACCCCATTTTGCAATTGCTATTGTAAAGAGTTCACCCTAACTTTTCTCGCTTCATCTCTATCTTCCGGCAAACAACCTTCTTCCAAATACTTCCAAATTGGCCAAAACCACACCTCTGCGTCAACCGACACCGCCACCACTTGTTTGGTCAAAACCAACGGTTCTTCTAATACCTCAACCCTTATTTCTTTAGCCAAATGTTGAAATGAAGTGAATGCCAACTTACTCAACACATCTGCCTTCTTGTTCTTTCCTCTTGAGACATGTTCAACCTCGCAAGTTGTAAATGAACTCATCAAGTTTTTTACTTGTGATAAATAGAGAGCCATCACGGCACTCTTTGCCTCATAATCCCCCTTTATGTGATTAGCCACCAACGATGAGTCGACATGTGACCTTACATCTGTAGCACCCATTCTTTTAGCTAATCTTAACCCTGCAACTTAAATCATAGAACATACATATTTAGTTTACCCAATTTCCCTTTTTGACATATTTTCTTCTTATTTTTAATCAATTTTTTATAAAAGTGTTCTTTGAAATTCAGATTATCAACCTGCCAACAATGCTTCATATTCTGCTTCATATTCTGCTTCATTATTAGACACATTAAAATCAAATTAGAGAGCATATGTCAACGCATCCCCTTCTGGACTGATTAATAACAGCCCTGCCAAAAATATGAAATATGTTCATACCTATAAGCAATTTTATCGTTAAAAAATTTTAAATGACATATAAAGAAAACTAACAAACCTTCCCCAGCACCATCCTCGCCTGACGATCCATCTGTGAACAACTTCCAAACACCTTTTGATGACCCTTGTGACATATCAAAGTTATCATTATTTGTATTCTTCACATCACTTCCGATGGGCATTTCTGCGAGAAAATCCGCAATAACTTACCCCTTTATAGCTATTCTAGGCTTAAAATTGAATATCATATTGTCCCAACTCAACAGCCCATTTCACCATTCTCCTTGATACTTCTGGCTTTCGTAATACTTGACTCATAGAGGATGTTGTCAAAACCTCCACCGTATGAGCTTGAAATTAACGTCGTAACCGTCTTGCCGACAACACAAGTGCATACACCAGCTTTTCCATAAGCGAGTACCGAACCTCATAATCTTTTAAAATTCTGCTTACATAATAAATGGGCTTCTGCTTCTGTCCTCTTTCTGCAACCAAAACAGAACTAGTTGTACCCTCCGACACTGCTAAGTATATCTGCAAAATTTCGCCAGCAACCGGCGCAGTCAACGTCGGAAGTGTGACCAAAAACTCTTTCAGTTGTTTAAAAGCCTCTTCCGCCTCCACAGTCCAACAAAAATCTGATTTTTCAATACTTGTTTTCAACACTTGCATAAACGGTAACGACTTCTCCGCAACTTTTGACACAAATCTTTGCAACGCGACCAGCCTTCCATTCAACACTTTCACATCCTTTACTGTAGTCGGTGACCCCATTTGCATAATCGCATCTACTTTTTCTGGACAAGCTCTGATCCCTTCATTATTCACCATCATTCCCAGGAACTTCCCGGCACTCATACCAAGCAAACACTTCTTTGGATTTAAACGCATGTTAATCTCTTTAAGCTTCGCAAATGTTTCTTCGATATCCTTAAACATATCATCTTCACTTCTACTCTTAATAACAATGTCATCCACATAAGCTTCCAAGTTTCTTCCGAATTGCTTTTGAAAAGCCTAGTCCATAAGACGCTGATAAGTTGCACCTGCATTTTTAAGGCCAAAGGGCATCTTTTTATAATAGAACATACCTTTCCTTGTAATAAACGAAGTTTTGTCTTCGTCTTCTTCTGCCATCTGGATCTGATGGTATCCTTTTTATGTATCCAAAAAACACTTCCAACAAAACCCCACAACCGAATCAACCTTCAAATCGATTTCTAGGAGTGGATAACAATCTTTAGGACATGCGTTATTCACATCCTTGAAGACTATGCACATCCTCCATGACCCATTCGGTTTCTTCAATAACACCGGATTTGAAACCCATTCCGTATATTGTATTTCCCTTAGAATTCCAGCTTCAACCAATTTTTTCACTTCCTCATTAACAGCATCAGCCCTATCACCATCCATTCCTCTTTACCTCTATTGAACGGGTTTACTACCAGGATACAGTGCCAACTTATGTTCAGATAACGACCTTGGGACCCCTGTCATATCCGATGGCTCCCAAGCAAACACATCTACATTCCTTTTTAATAAACATACAACCTCTCCAATCTGCAACTTTTGATCCGGAAACTTTGGGTTAATAATCCACTTACCATTTTCTATCTCCTTTTTATCAATCACGTCCGAATCTGCCCGCACATTTATGTCGTACACTTGTAATACCGGATCCGCTGACAAAGTAGCAATACCCACTAGTGTTGGAAATCTTATCATTCCATGCATTACCGATATCACAGCCCCTAACCTTTTTAAAACTGGCCTCCCCAAAATAACATTATGTTTTAATGAAGCCGAGACCACTAAAAATGTTACATCTAGCTGGCGCACCTGCAACCCACTTCCCATGATCACATGCAAAGTAACCTCACTAATTGGCCTAACCAATTCCCCTGTAAAACCAATCAAAGGAATTGTCGTTGGTCGTAACTGAGAACCTACAATAGATCCCATCTGTCGAAAACATTGCTCATACATAATTTCTGTTGTACTACCGCAATCTATATGTATTCTTTTGACCAAAAACCTTCCAATTTTTGCAGACACCACAACCGGTTCTTCTGTTGCCATCTGCTCCAATATTGGAGGAAACGTTATTTCTTGATATTTCCAATCTACCTGTTTATTACTCTTTTCCCGAACATTTCTATACTGATCCGACCCTTACATCTGTATCATATTAATCACGGGTGCGTCCCCCTACACATTGTTCCTAATCGTCTTTACCAAATGCCCTATTTTTCCTGATCTTACTGCCTTGTCAATCTCTCTTTTCAGAGTCCAACAGGTGTCTGTGGTGTGCCCCCGATCTTTTTGATATTCGCAATACTCATCCAAATTTCTTGTAGGTGCATTTCGCATCTTTGGAGGTGCAGGCAAATCCACCTTTTCTGTTGCCAAAATCTGCGTTGGGGTTTTAACCAACTCCACAAACTTTGCACTTCTATAATCTACATACGCAGTTTTCGATGTTCCCCCAAAGTTCTTACCCTTCGGTTGAAAACCCCTTACCCACTTATTTTGTGTAAGCGCACCGGTTCCTCTCACAAGACCCCCATTTCCGCGTCCAAAGGGTACAAAACCCTGTCGCACCTGTCCGAACCCCCCAGTACCACCATTCAAGTAGGCACATGCGTTCTTACCCCTAACAAATGCTCTTGCCTTATCCATTAACACATCCATAGATCTTGGCAGATCTTCATGCAACTTTTCCACCAGTTGAGCACACCTCACCCCATGACAGAATCCGGATATGCGCAACAGGTCACCAGCCCCTTCAACTCCCATACTTTCCTTATTAAATCTTGTAATGAAATCTTCTATTAACTCATTATCCCTTCTTCGGATGTTATGCACTTCTGTCGGATCTTTCATGCATCTTTTTTGCTGACTAAACTGTCGTAAAAACTTATTTTTCAAGTCTTCGAAACTATCCACTTGGCCTGCTGGTAAAGAGTCGAACCAAATTCGCGCTATCCTAGTAAAAGTTTGCACAAACATATGGCAATCTCCTCTGTCCATTGCTCTAGCCGAGCAGCAGAGTAGAACTCAAATATGTGATCACCCGAATCAGCCAGACCCGCATATTTTCGCACAACCGACGGCAACTTCAACTTTTTCGGAAAAATAGCTTCGGAGATCCACGGTGAAAACTTCGAATGTGATTTAATTGATTGAGGCATGTACGGTACTACGACATCCGCTTATTATAAAATTTTCCACAAACATACATAGAATATCTTAATATAAAATACTATCATAAACATAAATCCTCACTAAAGAATATATCTATTTTATTACATATATGACCTTATGGATTAAACCTAACCTCAATCAATCATTTGCACACTTAATCAAATGAATTATGTTAGTAAACATGTACCTTTCACTGTATTTTTTTTGTCGAAGTTACGTTTTTCCGAAGCATTTACGAGGTTATCCTCATCAAACTTATCCTCCATCTGATATATTTGATCAGCCCAATCCTTCGTCAACTCTGCATCTTTTTTATCATTACGCCTTTTTTCCGCGTTTTCCTCCATTCGTTGGATATCCTCCTTCAACTGCCTCTTTTTTAACTGTAATAATAACGTTTTATTTCGGATCAGAAAATCAACATCCAATTCATCCAGTTCGTCATACTTTGTTACACGTAAATCTTTGTTCTCATCATCTCGGTCCACTAGAACAAACCGTTTTGACGAACCAAAACCACTACCATCATCTTCCTGTGCTTTCTTGCCAGATGATTCTGGTGCTGAAAATGTCTTTGAATTTGGAGTAACAATGTTATGTTCAACCTGCGATGTCGCCGATTACTTCGTCTTAGGCGTTGAAGATAAGCCTGCAAGTATTTCATGCTTAAACAGGTTTCACCCTACATTCTTTCCCCACGACGAAGAATTGACCAACGATTTCTCCAAATCACTAAAGGAGTCCATCACTCAAATTCGTGTCAACTATCGGATGGCGCCATTGAAAAAGCAAGTAATCACCAATGGTAATTTGCCGCCAAATCAGGTATAAGAGTAATGGAAAGATGAGGGATGATAATGGAGAAAACGAAGTTTTATTGATTATTATAGAGAGAGAGAATACAGATGCATGTGTAAGTACAAAGTTACAAATGAATCAGAACCCCCTAAACTATCTTATTCTTCGGGTATTTATAGGCTCCGCACACGATCTTCCAGCTTCGCATCTGTAAGATCGCATCTATCTGGACCCTGCGCAAACGCTTCCAACAAACATCATATCCAAAAGACTTGGAAGTAATCGATAGGACGTGGAGACACATCCGAATCATCGTTTACTTCATCAGCTGTACTTCCAACCCTGACAGCACCAAAGATCGGAGAATCATTAATAATGTACTTGGCTGTTACTGATCATGCTGTGAGTGCTGTACTTCTAGTTGAAAGAGAGGATAAGCAACTTCCGATTTATTACTTCAGTAAAATGCTAAAGGATTATGAAACAAGATATCCAATGATTGAAAAAGTTGTTCTAGCGCTTGTGCAAGCTACTAGAAGGTTGAGGCGTTACTTTCAAGCTCATACCGTAAATGTACTCACTTCCTATCCAATACAAGAATCTTAAGGAAACCAGAAATGTCAGGAAGGTTAATCAAATGGGCGATTGAGATTGGACCATTTGACATTGAGTTTAAGCCATTAGTTTCCATGAAAGGACAAGTTGTTGCAGATTTCTTAGCGGAAGTGCCAATTGTTCCAAGTGTTAATGTCATAACCATTCCTGAAACCAAAGACCAAGTATGGGTTCTTCACATAGATGGTTCTTCTAATTCTGATGGTTCCGGAGTAGGTCCAACAGGATGACTTCTTACCTCCCTTTTTTCTCCTAAAGGATGTTTATTCTACTAAAAGTTGGAAAAAGTTAACATTTGTCAAATGCAGGCTTGATTCTAAAGAGTCCGGAAGGCGATGAGCTAACATATGCGATTCGCTTCAATTTCTCAACCTCAAATAATGAAGCTGAATACGAAGCATTGTAAGCAGGTCTAAACATTTAAAACTTCATAAGTATTGATGCCTTTTTATTCTTCTTTTCTAAAAAAAAAAAAAGAGTATGAGTATGAATATACTCATGCATCTGAACATTTGAAGTAAAGTATGTGCATTGACATATGCACATGCATTTACAACATTGGCATATGCGCGTACACCAGGAAGAGTTCAGTAAGCAAAGCACGTGCACAAGCGGCATCCACATGCATTTGCTTTGCAAGTGTTAACCATAAAATTTCAAACACTGAAATGCATTTGTTTCAGGTTTAAGATTAGCAAAAAAGATGGGTGTAACACATTTGACAGCCTATGTGGATTCATTGCTTGTTGCAAGCGAAATCACTGGGACATATGAAGCGAAAGTCAAATACATGATGTTATATCTAGAGCAAGTGCAAGAGTTAATAAAAACCTTTGACAAGTGTGAAGTCTTGCACATATCAAGAGCTCAAAATAGAAAAGAAGATGCACTAAGTAAATTAGCATCGGTGGCATTTGAACATCTAGCAAAAGAAATAAAAGTGGAATTATTGGAGTCTCTAACTGTCAATTTAAAAATAACAGCGGAAGTGCAAGTTCAAGAGGAAAGCTGGATGAGTCCCATTATTAAATACCTAACCGCTGGTTAATTACCAAATGATAAGGAACAAGAACGACAAGTGCGAGTGAACTCTCTTCAGTATCAGATGCAAGGTAATGTTCTGTATAGACGAAGTTTTTTAGGCCCTTTATTAAGATGCTTGACCCCAACTGAGCCTGACAAGATCGTCAAAGAAGTGCATGAAGGCATCTGTGGCATCCATGCAGGAGCGAAAATGGTAGTAGTAATATTATGAGCCTTGGTTATTATTGGTCAGGGATGTATCGTAGTACTTGGGAGGAACTTCGGAAATGTCAAGCTTGTCAAGCACATGCTCCTGTAAGTATAAGGGCAAAGAATGAGTTAATTACTGTTACATCAGCTTGGCCATTCCAAAAATAGGGAATGGACATAGTTGGTCCATTTCCATCTGCAAGTGGCGGCGTAAAATTCTTTCTGGTAGCAATTGATTATTTCACAAAATGGGTAGAAGCAAAACCTCTCGCTTGCATTTCCGGTAAACAAGTCAAGAAATTTTTATGGGTGCACATTGTTTGTCGTTTCGTGTTACCGATCTACATAATAACTAATAACGGACAAGAATTTGCCGGAAATCCCTTTGCTGAATGGTGTGAAGAACTTCATATAAACCAAATTTTCACTTCCGTGGCACATCCACATGCTAATGGGCAAGTGGAAAGAGCCAATCGAAGCCTCGTGGAGGTATAAAGATGAGACTTGAGAAATTTGGTGGAAGTTGGGTGGATGAGCTACCATGCGTTTTGTGGGCTCATCGAACAATGCCGAAGACAAGTAATGGTGAAACCCCTTTCAGTTTAGTGTATGGAACTGAAGCCTTTATCCCAGCTGAGATTGGAATACCTAGTTGATGAGGATAGGTCAAGACCGGACATGCAAATGATCTAGCAGCTACACTTCCGATGATAAAGACCTCAAGAGCAAGTGTCGTATAAAGAACAAGTCGGAAGTGATGCAGTTGCGGATGGACAAGATGCAAGTGCATCCAATCGTCCTGCGAAGATGCGACTCTAGCAACTCTATAAATAGTTCACTTGTTCATTAACAATGCAACTTTCAGTTCCAGAAAATCACACATTCACTGTGTGTTTTCTCCAATTGTACTCAAATAGAACAATATCAATAAAACAATCGATTCATCTATTATTCTTCATTAATTAGCTCGTTCCTAGTTGAATTATAATCTCATATCTGCGTACGGTGTGATTTTGTGGTTCATCAATTGGCGCCATCCGTATTCTCAGGAATTGGTGAAAAATGGAGAAGCAATCGGATGAGTCCGTGAAGAAGAAGTCAATTTTTGATCTAGGAGAATCACCGAAAAACATTCATAGCTCGAAAGGATCAGCTGGAAAAATTAGTGCAAAAGCTTCGGTGTTTCCATTACTGAATCAATCTGATGATAATCCGTATTCAGATCATGATGATGCTGATGATAATGTCGATCCGAATGATGCTTTAGTTGCCTTACGAGGCTTTGATCGTGATTTTCTGATGAGAAATTTGCAGGTTTTGAAACAGTTACAAGATAAGGAAAAACGTGAGAAATGGTTGCAGGAAGTCCGCGCAACTAAGGATCCTGGAAAAACTGATGCTCAAAAGGATCTAGATGATCTTCTAAATGAAGATCGTACAACTGTAAAACAAACAAAATCATCAGGTATCGATTTAAAACTTTGAATACGTGGAGAAATTCGTTTTTGAAAACATTGGACCGATACACATATTTTGGATCGATATGGCTAATTTGAATTTGTTAATTCAATAACTAATGATCAATTGTTGATTTGATAATTTGATGTATTTTGATCTCTATGATATGATAATGGTTTAATGATTATGCGAAATCCTTATGAATGGATGAACAACTGAGGATCGTTTGGTGCAATGCGGAATCTGGGAATTCATTACCGGATGAAGATTTGAAGATTCAAAGATGATCCTATGAAGATTGCCTATAAAATATGGAAAGCTATAAGAACAAAAATTAAGGCGGGAAAACATTTCTTTAAATTTGAATTTTCAATACTTCAAATGCACACTCACATGTTGAGTTGTAAAAAAAAGGAGAGAGAGAAAGTACCCTATGGTGCTTATGCATGGGATTGTTTTGAAAAAAGACACGGATATACACTTCAGAATAAGACACACGTGCATCGGAAGTGGTGTCGATATGATCTCCCAAAAATGGATATTAATTGAAGACTTCCGAGTAAGACGTACGCGCGTCGGAAGTGATTATAATAGTAAACGAAGACTTCCGAGTAAGACGTACGCGCGTCGGAAGTAACATAATGAGATCTCTTGAGAAGTAGATACTATGTGACACTTCCGAAAAAATTACACTTGTGTTGAAAGTGTCACCCTGAAAGACCACATATAAGAGGCGGATGTGAGCAATTCTGAATAAGATGTAATTGCTATGATTGAATTATAACATTAAGACCTTATTTCTCAAAAAAGGCATTGATCTTATTCTGACCTATGGATTTTATGATATCAGGAACGAAGGATGTATTTGTCCCTTACTTTCCTGGTTCAATGCAAGAGCATTCTAAGTTTCAAGATTGGATCGCAAATGCTAAGTTCCCAGCAAAGCTGAAAATGCCAACTTCCATAAAAAATATGGTGGACTAACAGATCCTGATGATCATATATTTGATTTTATCACTGCTGGGAGGCTTGAACGATGGTCAGAAGAAACATGATGCCACATGTTGGTACAGACCTTTACTGGACCTGCAAGAGTATGGTTCGATGCACTTCCAAATGCGCAGATAAGTGGCTTTGAAGATCTAAGGACCAAATTCCTAAGGCAATTTAGCCAACAACGGAAGTGCACAAAGGAGGTGACGGGAGTGGATAACATCCGAAGAAGGAATGATGAAAGCCTTGAAAGCTTCGTTATACGCTTTAACAATGAAACTATGAAAATATCTGGTGCACAGAATCAATTACGTATATCTGGCTTTTGTCATGGTGTGAGACATACACACCTGGTGGAAAAATTGCATGAGGACTTGCCTCAGACAATGGAAGTGCTCATGGATCGTGTTAGGACCTATGTAAAGGGAAGAAGCGCTTCCGGAAACATTCAGGGTGTCAATACCCAGAAACCATCTCAAAAAAGTGGTAGTTACCGAAATACAAATGCAAGTGTCTCCGCTGCACCAACAAGAAATCAATCCTAGAAAAAATTTAGATCTCAACCCTATGACCGTAGGGGGGAGGGTAATTACGGAAGATACAAAAACGCTTGGGAGCCTAGATCCAATGATGTCTCATCACTTACAAAAACCCCAAGTGAAATCTTAGCAACAGAGAATGTCCAATTTTCAAAACCTCAAAGGACTTATAATCCTTTGGGAAGTGACATGGGTATATATTGTGATTATCACAAGGATCGTGGTCATGACACAGATAATTGTAGACACTTACGAAGTGAGATTGAAAAAGCCATCAAATCTGGAAAATTATCGCATCTGGTCAAAAATATCAAGGAGGACGCCCTCCAGCTGCTAAACAACCTGTGATTGCAATGATACGAAGAGGATCGAACGTTTGGCATCGTAGTGTTAAAACAAAATTTGAAGAAGAAAAATGGAAAAGTCAAGAGATTACGTTTCCACCATTGATCGGAAAAGAATCCAGGGAGGATTCAGTAATTGTGACTGTGGTATTGCTGGGTTTCTAGTGAAACGGACCTATCTCGATACTGGAAGTGCATCGGAAATTATGTATGAGTCTTGCTTCCGGAAAATGGGATTAGATGTGCAACAAAGGTTGAAGCCTCATAATTCCACTCTTATTGGCTTTTCTGGAGAAGTTGTACATCCGATGGGAGAGATAACTCTACCAATGATCTTTGGTGACAATAAATTCTTCCGAGAAGAAATGATGACTTTTATTGTGGTGGCCACTCCTTCTCCTCACAATGTCATTATTGGTCTCCCTGGGCTTAAAGTTTTAGGCGCTATAGTCTCAACAGCACATGGATTAGTTCGATTCCCAACTCCAAGAGGAATCACAACTGTTAAAATAGATGCAGATCCATATGTGGCCTTGGTTGGAAAACCACTGATATCATAAGAAGGCTTGAAAGATATAAAAAGTGGTACTGTAGAGAAAAACAAATGGATCATAATGAGAAGTTTCCGGATCAAGCAATCGAAATTGGATCACAGCTAGAAGGATAAACAAGGAAGAAGTTGTTTCAACTATTAATAGACAATGTAGATATCTTCGCATGGGATCGTCGGATATGACGGGGGTCCCTAGACATTTCGCTGAACATAAACTAAATATTTATCTAGGTGTAAAGCCTATTCAGCAGAAGCGAAGAATTTATGATCAAGTTCGAAACGTGGTTAAAGTGGAAGTGGATAAGCTTGTGGAAGCAGGGATTCTTCGAGAAGTGCTTTATCAAACATGGGTCGCAAACCCTGTTTTAGTCCGAAAACCTGATAATTCTTGGCGAATGTGCATTGATTTTAAAGATCTTAATAAAGCATGTCCAAAGGATTGTTATCCACTTCCGGAAATTGACCTAAAAGTTGATTCTTTAGCGGGATATCGGTGGAAGTGTTTCCTCGATGCATATAAAGGATACCATCAGATCTTTATGGCTGAAGGAGATGAAGACAACACTACGTTTATTACAAATGAAGGTTTATTCTGTTATAAAAAAATGCTGTTTGGATTAAAAAACGATGGTGCAACTTACCAGCGTCTCATGGATAAGACCTTTCAATCGCAAGTGGGTAGAAATCTTGAAGCCTATGTGGATGACGTGGTCATGAAAAGTTGCCATGAAGAAGATATGATTAAAGACATTAAAGAGACGTTTAAAAACTTGCGGAGTATCAACATGAAATTAAACCCCAAGAAATATTCATTTGCGATGGAAGAAGGTAAGTTCTTGGGGGTCCTAGTCAATAAAGATGGGATCCAGGCACATCCGAGAAAAGTTAAAGCGGTCATGGAAATGGAACCGCCTAAAACCCTTAAAGATATACGAACTCTAAATGGGCGTTTGGTGGCTTTGCATCGATTTTTATCAAAAGTAGCTGAAAGAGCCACACCATTCATGAGAGTTTTAAAAGAAAGTTTGAAATGAAGTTTTGAGTGGACTCCTGAGGCCAATCAAGCATTTGAAGAGTTAAAAACAGCTCTAGTTACACTTCCGACTCTAACCGTACCGAAAGTTGGTGAAGAATTGATAATGTATTTGGCGGTAACTGATCATGCAGTAAGCGTTGTGCTATTGGTTGAAAGGGAAGATAAAGAACTTCCAATTTACTACATAAGTAAAATGCTAAAAGACTACGATACCAGATATCCTATGATCGAAAGAGTTGTCTTAGCGCTTGTGCAAGCCACAAGAAGACTTCGGCGTTATTTTCAAGCTCACACTGTGAATGTTCTCACTTCATATCCTATTAAAGGGATCTTCAGAAAAACGAAAATGTCTGGGAGATTGATCAAGTGGGCAATTGAGGTGGGACCATTTGACATACAATTTAAACCAAGAGTTTCAATAAAAGGTCAAGTAGTAGCTGATTTCCTGGCGGAAGTACCAGCTGGCACAAGTGTAAATGTTTTTTACCGTTCCTGAGGTCAAAGAACAAGTATGGATCTTACATACAGATGGTTCTTCCAACTCTGATGGCTCAGGAGCAGGTTAGATCAATTATAAAATTAGTTCTTTCCCTAGAAGTGATCACTATTCAAAGTATTGTAGATTTAATATATGCCAAATGCAGGCTTGATCTTGAAAAGTCCCGAAGGGGATGAGCTGACATATGCAATCCGCTTTAATTTTTCGACCTCTAATAATGAAGCAGAATATGAGGCATTGTTGGCAGGTTTGAACACTCAAACTTTATAAGTTTTTGTGTGTTTTTTGATAAAAAAAAAGAGAAATATGGATACGAATGATCTAAGTAATGAAGATCAAAAGTGCTGAGTACACATGCATTTGCTCCATGAATGCATGAGATATACATAAACAAAGTCCATATGCACTTGCTCTGTAAAAGTATGGATAGATAAAAGACCTAAACACTGAAATTTGTTCCAGGTTTAAGATTAGCAAAAAAGATGGGTGCAACGCAAGTGACCGCTTATGTAGATTCGTTGTTAGTCGCTAGTCAAATCGCTGGAACGTACGAGGCCAAAGGCAAATATATGGCGTTGTACTTGGAACAAGTTCAAGAATTAATTAAGATCTTAAGCAAATGTGAAGTCCTACATATTTCTAGAGGTCACAATAGAAAAGCAGATGCGCTGAGCAAGCTAGCCTCTGTAGCATTTGAACATCTAGCTAATGAGATTCGAGTGGAATTGTTAGAAGCTCCAACTCTCAATTTGAAAATGACTGCGGATGTGCAAATGCAAGAAGACAGTTGGATGACACCCAATTATTCAATATTTGACCATGGGTAAACTTCCAAATGATAAGGAACAGGCCCGCCAGATACGAGTAAATTCGCTTCAGTACCAAATGCAAAACAATGTTTTGTATAGAAGAAGCTTTTTAGGACCTTTGTTGAGATGTTTGACCCCAAGTGAAGCCGAAAAGATCGTTAAGGAGGTACATGAAGGTATATGTGGCATTCATGCTGGTGCAAAGATGGTAGTTGTTAAAATCATGAGTCTTGGATATTTTTGGCCAGGCATGTACCGAAGCACTTGGGAGGAACTTCACAAATGCCAAGCTTGTCAAGCACATGCTCCAGTGAGCATGCGAGCAAAAAATGAATTGATCCCTGTTACGTCAGCATGGCCCTTCCAGAAGTGGGGACTGGACATAGTTGGACCTTTTCCACCAGCAAGCGGAGGGGTAAAGTTATCATTGGTTGCGATTGATTATTTTACAAAATGGATTGAAGCAAAACCACTTGCTTGTATTTCTGGTAAACAAGTCAAGAAGTTCGTATGGGAACATATCGTATGTCGATTTGGTTTACCTCTTTACATTATAACTGACAATGGACAGCAATTTGCTGGGAATCCATTTGCGGAATGGTGCGAGGAACTTCATATAAACCAGATCTTTACATCAGTTGCGCATCCGCAGGCCAATGGCCAAGTTGAAAGAGCAAATCGAAGTCTTGTTGAGGATATAAAAATGAGACTGTAAAAGTATAGGGGTAGTTGGGTCGATGAATTACCACATATCTTGTGGGCACATCGAACCATACCTAAAACTAGCAACGGTGAAACACCATTCAGTCTTGTATATGGAACTGAAGCCGTCATTCCGGCTGAAATTGGAATACCCAGTCACCGTTTGCAAGTACAAGTGACAGATAATGATGAAGAGTAAAGATCCAATCTGGATCTTTTGGAAAAGCGAAGAGAAATCACGGTTATACGTGAAAGTAGATACAAAAAAGAAATGGCAAAATACTATAACGCCAAAGTCAAGACCCAATAGTATAAAGAGGGAGAATATGTGCTAAGGAGCAATGAGGTGAGTAGAGCACTTCCGCTTGGGAAGATGTCTCCCAAATGGGATGGGCCTTATATAATCAAAAAAGCGATCGGAAATGGGTCTTACATACTCCAGCAGCTTGATGGAACTGAGCTAGTTCGAGCTTTGATGTTGAAGGTACGACCACGAGCGCCTTGAGTTCTCGCGGGAGGAGCCCCATGGTTGGCATTGTTAGCAGGACCATTGGCATTAGCCAAGTAAGGGCATGCATTGCGGAGATGGCTAGGATTTCCACAATTATAGAAAGCAGGAGCCCTAGGCATAATAGCAGCAGGCTGAACCATGGGCTGGATGACAGGTTGATTGATAAGTTGGGCATTAGGAGGCTGAACATTTGCAGGCTGAGCATTGATTGGCTGTGCTTGAGCTGGAAACTGGCAGGTGTTGGCAAAATGACCAAAACGACCACAGTTGAAGCATTTCCTACAAGAAGAGCTTGCAGGGTGATGGCGTTGACATGTGTTGCACAACGGGAAAGTCCCGGTGTAAGGCTTCTTAGCTGGAGTGGCTGGAGCAAATTGGTTAATGGGCACAGCAGGGATGGCAGGGGTTGTTGTCACTGCAAAGTTTTGGCTACCAGACTTCCTCTTCTTCTTGTTAGACTTGGAAGACTCGGCCTTGACCTCCTTGGTTGGTTCAGTCGTAGCCTTGTCGGAAGTCTTTTCAGAGTTTTTCTTAGCACCCTTACGAGTCAAAGTGCCATTCTTGACATGATTGTCAGTTAAAGTAGCAGCAAGTTGTTTGGCTTCCAAAAGAGTCTTGGGGTCACGTCCCCAAACAGTGTCTTGGATCTGCATGGGCAAACCCTTGATGTACTTTTCAATAGCCACAGACACAGGAGTGACAAGGTGAGGGACCAATTCAGCAAGGTCATCGAAGCGGTCATTATAAGCCTGGTTTTCACCGCTGTCCTGCTTGAGGACCCAGAATTCATTTGCAAGCTCACGAAGCTCACTTGCGGGACAAAACTTCTTCTTCATTAGTTCCTTCAGCTCAGTCCAAGGCAAAGCCATTGCAGCATCTGTCCTACGGGCATGTTTCTCCCCATTCCACCAGGTAAGTGCCCTTTTCTGGAAGACACTGGTGGCATGACGCACCTTGAGGTATTCGGGACAATCACTGTTGATGAAAGTGTTTTCGATGCCTTCAAACCACTGTAGTAGGCCAGTGGCGCCCTCAGAGCCAGAGAACTTGGGCGGGCTGCAGGAATTGAAATATTTGAAGTTGCAAGTGGGAGGAGCAGCAACTTGGTTGGCAGGGGTGACGGGGGTGGCACCAAGGTTCTGTTGGATTTGCACCATCATGTTCGGGATGACTGCCGCCATTTGCTTGGCGATTTGGGCAGCCAACTTAGCGCCAGAGCTTCGACAATCAGTACCATTGCGACGAGCAGACATGCTGAAATGAGAAGGGAGAGATTTATGAGACAATGAAAACGTGGAATGATCAATTGATAAATTCGAGGGTATACATTGTAAATGATGAAGGACAAAAACCACATAGTGAAAATAATGACGTCATATAAATCATGGAATTACAAGCAATATCATAATAGTCGAGTGTCATAGATCGTGAAATATCATGGAATTGTGAAGCATTGGAATATCACAACTTGGGGAAAGAAAAAAAATTAAATATATAAACACGAAATTATTTTTGATTCATTTAAAACATATGGAATGGTTCTCATTTCCCGATTGGGAAACTACCACCTATGACTAATCAGAGTTGATATGGTTCCTAGCAATGTTTTTATGACATGCTTTGGCCTAATAGGCTACAACACTCTCATCAGGGCGTCCCAGGTAAGCGTCCAGGTCCGACGGTAGGTTCGAATTTATACGCAACACTTACCTTAGACGGAGACCCCAACTACCGGTGCTTTCACCCTTCCAGTTACTACATGTCCATTACAAAGAACCTAACTCCGACGGAATTTGAAAATCAAAACGAAAACCTAAAATGGTATGTAAGGTACCATCACTAAGGAAAAAGGCTAGGAAGCCTTAAGATTTCGTGTATGTATGTGTGCTATAAGTGCTAAGCTTGAGTTTGGAAGATAGTGTGAGGTGTATGAATAAGTGTAAGGCAAGTCCTAGCTAAAGCAAGATAAGCATAAAGGGCAATCCCTAAACTAAGCATGCATACCACGAGATTTCGTGTTTTGGACACCTAAGGCATATAGTCTAGGTCATTCCGTTTCTAATAACCTAATTCCCTATAGCCATGGCTCTGATACCAATCTGTCACACCCCAACCGACGACGGAAACGTCGGGGCATGATTAGATTGCCCAAAAGCTCATGACAACTAAATTAAGATGACAATATTTAAATAACACTATTATTAATGATCAAAGGTCATTACATAAACTTGAAATTCAACATAACATAAATGCTTAAACAATGTCTTATTAATAATTTAACTTGGTCCAAATCCCTAAGTGAAGCAACTTAGATCAAACGTTATTATTTCCTGTAACATGTATAAGATAAGGTCAACTACAAAGTTGGTGAGTAATCACATGTTTAATATGTAATATGGTATATAAAATGAAAACATGCGAATTGTATCATATGATAGAATGATATGAAAGATCAACATACTAGATAAAATGACAACATGAAAATAATGCATAAACAACCCTTAATGACAAGGATTCCCTAACCCGAAGGTTAGACTATATGAAATAGGTCTCAAACACCCAACGCCAGAACCGGTCAAGTTGAGTGGGTTGTCAACCAATAGATCTATCTTTGATTCTCCAGGCCTTACGTTAATGTTTATGCGATATGAAATACATGAAACACTATGAAAAACATGAAATCCTAACACATTGACAAGTTATGCTAGAATGAAATCCTACACACATTCACACATATGGTCTACAATCGCATTATATGAAAATCATAAAGAATCAATAGTTGAGATAGGATACATGTTGCACCCCAAAATGTAAAACACGAAAAAGGGGCAAGGATTACTCACTTGGTAAAATGAAGGGTTTCCACGAAAGAACGCGAGAATCATAGTAGTAGTCCCGAAGGTCAACCTAAAGGAAAACGAGGGGACCTAGTTGAATAACGAAGCTAGGAGACTAGGGGTTCATGGGCATTTGGGGTTTTGTTTAAAGACGTGTTATTTATTTGACAAAAGTTATATAGTGTATTTATGAGTAATATAAATGTTAAGTAAATTCTTATGGCATAAATGAGATGTCTTTTAATAAGTTTAAATAATAAGTTTAAATTAATTAGGTTACAACACTAACTAATGATAATAAATAATAATAATTATAACAATGATAATAATAATAATAATAATAATAATAATAATAATAATAATAATAATAATAATAATAATAATATTGATAATATTAAACATAATAATACATTTACAATCTTCTCAGCAAAGCTTTAAATTTTTGTATAAGATGATTGTGAATTGATTTAATAATACGAGATTGAACGACTCGTAAAAACAATATATGAAGTTTGAAATATATTTAGACTATGATGTTATAACTATTACAAAGTAATGTAATATACACTGATTATAAAAGTATTTTTATAATATGATCTAATGATTATGGAATCATCATAATTTTATTATGATTTATAGTTAACGTCGTAAGGAATAAGTATCTCTATCACGTGATAATATATATAATTTTTAAATATATAAATATATATTTAGAAGATGATAACAAGTAATAAAATAGATCAAATAATTATGAATATATTCTAATTGCAACCATCGTGATTTAGAATAGAGATTATTGATATTGAGATGTTTGGATTAAACTAGTTAGGCTACAATTTATGTTTTCATAAAAATCCCCAAATCACGAAGAACCCTAAAATTGACATATGAAATATGATGATAAAACCTAAAATTAACAGAGGGGTTTTGTAGATAACGAAAAACTAGGTGGAATGGACTACTTACTTGATCAATTTGACGGAGAATTGAGCCCGGAATCGAACGAACAAGTTTGGAGCCCTAGAAATTGGGGGTTTTTAATTGCCCAAATGAAAATCGAAATTGGGAGAGGGGTTTTGATCGTGAGTAGGTCTACAACAGGTTCACGGTCTCAATTTATAGTGAACGAGATCATGAATGGGTTAATTGAGAGCTTTAAAATCGGATTTAATGGAGGTTTTAAGAAAATAGGGGTTTTGAGTGAAAATCTTTAATTGGAAACGATTTTAAATGATTAAGGTGTCATTAAACTCGGGTTATGATTTGGGACATGAAACCGTGGTTTAAATGGTGATTTAAGTGATGAAAACGGCGAGAAACGGTGGTCAAAGAAGGTTATGGCCGAAATAAATAAAAAAGAAAGAAGGAAGGAGAAAGGGTCACAGGCGCGTGGAGGAGGAGGGGAAGGGAAAAGTGTACGCGCTGGTTTCATTATATATTTGCTTGGGTCGGAGTATAATCGCAAAAACAGATCTGTCCTAGTGGTTAGGTGCATGACATGTGAGGTAGAGGGTCACAGGTTCGAATCCTATGGCCCTCATTTCCTTATTTTTTTGTTATTTATTTTCTCTAGCTTATATGCAACCCATAAAAAGCACAGTTAATTCCCATAATGTATGTTTTTAACCCCGACCTTTTCTCATAACTTAATTTGCGAGTTAATTATGGATGTAAAATAAATCTGACATTCAAAATTATAAAACTATTTACAAAGTTTATCAAAATTACATAAATTGCCCAAACTTTGAATATTTTTGTTTTAGTTTTAGCCCAAAACTTTTGTACAACCATATTTTGTGTTTTAATTGTGTGCGTAACTAGTATTGCCCATATTTGCCCCACGTATATAGCATACTCGAGTCTCGGATTAACATAAATAAATTGAAATCTTGAAATATTGAAATACGAATTGAAATCAAAGCACCATATATTAAAATAATCATAAACTACACGTTGAAACACCAAACGAAATGGAATGAACTTCCTTATGGAATAACTCATGGAATACAAGTCGGGTACAACGAAATGGATAGACCATGGATGTTACATGTGTATTCATTCTTAAATTCCTTTTGTTTCGCAACAAATTTTATAGTTCATTTTTAAACTGGACATAAAAATTCAAAATTTAACTGGATGTGTTGATAAATTGTAGTTTAACATCTACTTAAGAATGTTGGTAATTAACTTGGTTTTGAGTTTTAATGGAAGTGTTGGTATACTTTTCGATCACCCCCTTTTCGACCAGGTTCCGTGGCTTTGACCCGTTACACCTGATCGAAAAGGTACTTCTTGACCAGCCAACACTTTTCGATCGAGCCAAACTCTGCTCGATCAAAAAGCAGGGTTTTCGACTCTACTGTCTGGATCGAGAACCACCTCTCGATCAACCCTTCTTCTGATCGAAAACCACATTTTCAATTCCACACCCTTCCAGCCGAAAACCCCCCTTTTCCCGAAGACACCCAGATCCCTTCACACCTTAATTAGCGGCCCGCCCTCCATCTGTGTCTGTTTCAACGCCAAGACGGTTTCGTATTTAAGTTGAGATTATTCTACTTCTTTATCTGCATACATACATGAATTAAAGGAAGCGATTTGGGTCACTAAGCATACTGGGGGTACCCATTCCCATTTGTCTATACGAAGTGCGAGGCTATAATGAATTTAATGAGACTAAAGTACAAGAATAAAAGATAAGACATCATGTTTCAACCATACGAAGTATTTAGTTGGTTTAAATTATCCCAAACAAACCTTGCATCGATCCTTCACCCGCTGCACAGACGAAACAAACCATTTTTCTAGGAAGTGATATAAATTTCTAGGTGTTTGATGACTGACACGTGTAAGGTGGATGTGAAAAGTTGTGATTCATGGCTGATATGCTTGGTAGGCTCTGTTGTCAATCAATCAAAAGGTATGGTTTATCACAACACTTAAAGATAACGTATGATGCTTGATAGGAAACACACACTTAGGTTAGTACAATCTCTATTTGACTGTGTACCAGGAATCTTAAGACACACGCCCGGTTCTGAGTTTTGATGTCATGCTCAAAAAGTCTCATTCCCTCTGCTTTGCGTGAGCAATGACCTGGGAATGTTGTACGTGAGTCAGGACTCCTCTGTTTTGCGGTAGCAGAGACCTGGAACCTCCCTGATCCACGTACATCTAAGATCACATTGTACATACATAATAAACCCAGAAGATGCCAATGTGCACAACCAAAAGAGACCCTCAAGTGTCCAAAACCCTCAGCCTTTGTCATTGATGAGAGCATTATCAAAAATGTTTCAAAAATTCAGTTGACATTGTATATTATCCCCAAAAATCTCCGTGATCTATTCTTTCTTTTCTCAACCCAGTCTGGAGCATGATGTTAGGCTTAAGGAAAATTGTCGTGAAAAATGTTGTACGGAAACCAGGTCTGCTTGATAGAATGTACAAATTATACCTAGGACGTATGTGTGTGCCTGCATAGATGATCATAATGAATAAACCCTAAAAGATAAAAGATGTGATAAAACTGCCTAAGTAAGCGAAAGCGGTAAGTGTTTAAAGTTGGATCAAAATACCGGCAATCACCTAAACACGCGAAGTAACTGAAGCTAAAAAGGGTTCCTCAGTCACAAACTATATGGGTATGATCCCTTATGTGCCTTCTCACTCAAAACTCAGGTTGTTAAGTTTTTTAGTTTTTTTTTTATTTACTTTAATTTTTATTATCTCTTTATTTTTAGTTTTATTCTATAAAATATTTCAAAGTTGTCAGATGTGAATCTCTCGGGCTTGATTTCAGGGGAAGTTTTATGAATAAACGGTTTTATTACTGGTGGTATTAAAGCTTAAATTGAGAGAAATTGTGTTTTATTAGAACTTTGGGTTATGGAGTAAAGTTCTCAAAGTTTGAGGGTTGGATATGAAAAAAAAAAAACATTGAGAGGTATTGGTCCAGAAACAACAACCGTTCACGATATCTAACTAATCTAGGCGTGCGGAATCCGGTTAGATTAGTGATTCAAGAAAGAGAAGAGAATAAATCAAAGAATATGATGAATAAACGTTAAAAACCTGAACTTGCACACAAGATGAATTTGTCGGGTACAACTCATAATCGTAAACTGATCTCTCTCTAGTTTACGATCGTAATCTCCTTGAGGCTGCTCTCCTAAAATCGTAAACAACCAACCTCCATGATGGTGAACTCATGGGGTTTATATAGCCACCCCATGAGTTTACAATTGGGCCCTTAAACCCTAATGGTAAACCCAATCTTAAACCCCAAGCCCAATAGTAAACCCAAATAAACTAGTCTACTAAACTAAATAAACCCTCTAAGCCTAGCCCAAACTATTTAATATTACAAGCCTCATAATCTAGCCTCAACAATCTTCCCCTAGGCTTGTGATATTAAATGTCTTTGATCTTTGAAAATCTTCTTCTTGACTGGCTTGCATAGATGTTGATGAAGATTCTTTCCGCAGAAATCTTCAATGGGTTTCATGACGGGCACTTGGGACTTCCTCTTGATCAGCATCAGCTCGAACTTCTTGAAATGAACAAGTTAATGAGATGGAGGATTCTCATTGACTTGCTTCTTTTGAAAGAACTGGTTCTTGCTGAATCTTCGGTAACTGTCTTGAATCTCCAAAAATTAGAGGGTAAAATTTTGAAAACCTCTAACTGTGAAGAACTTGATTGTTGATCTTGGATCTTCATGATCTCTGACTGCTCTCTGTATCATTTTCTTTATCAAAGATTGACTTGAAATCTTCAGCTTCCCTTAAACATGTGAACATCTTCTTTGAAGCTCTTTGATGCTTTTGAAAACTTGTAAAGACACCAACAGCTTCCCCTGGACAGTTGCTTTTCCAGATAGAAGTCTTGTCCGGCTGGTTCTTTAACTTTGAGCAGCAGCAGCATCAGCAGCATCTTTCTATCATCAACCTGTCTCACACTCATTTGAAAAAAAAAATACTCCACCAGACATTTGATGACTGGTCTTTGGGTTAGAAGGTAATTATCATCTGTTCAGTTGATTCAAATTAACATTATTTTAACCGAAAACCCTAATATAGATACGGGTTTTCTATAAAACTTCCCCTGAACCCAAGACCTCTAAAGACTTCCCCTTAGCTGATAGCTTCCCCTCAGCTAAGGACTTCCCCTGAGATAATACATATTATCTTCGAGTTCCCTTCAGATACTATGTATTATGGAAGTCTTTTCATTAGATAATAAGTATCATCCTCGAGTTCCCTTCGGATAATACTTATTATCCCCTCTCCTTCCCCTAAAAATTTGTCAAGATCTGCAGGGGGCATACTGTCATGCATCAAAACCCATGAAAACACATTTTGACTTCTCAAATTAACCTGGCCAAGACATAATCACAACCAAAAAGAACTTAAAGACTCACACACAAAAGATAAAAAATAAGAAAATACTTACCAATATCAAACATGAGAAAGTTTACAAGGGATCAAACCGTATGAATCTGATTGGGGAACCCTTTTCAGCTTCAGTTACTCGACTAGTCCAGGTGATGCTAGTATGTGTGTCCGCTTTAAACTCAGACCCATTCAAACCCAACCAAATGCATCATGCTTAAAAGATTACTAATTACCAGCATGTTTAATTGTCCCCACACCCAATTGTACATAGCAAAACCTACCCAACCTCAGAGTTTATTGAGGATTCACAAACCCCCAACTTGAGGAACCATGCAACACCGTTATGACTACCACTTATTTCATTAATCATCAGTCGGTGATCAGGTCGGCCGAATAAGCACGCAAAGAAGACCAAACTGAATGATTATTTTTTCATTTTCTTTTCTTTTTCTTTTCTTTTTCATTTCTTTTTCATTTCTTTTTCATTTTTTTTTTCATTTCTTTATGTGGTGTAGTCATGACAGCAGAAACATGGCGTGTGAGAGAGTGAATACTAGGTATAATTACCACTCTCAACCCATTTTTGCTGGGACTCAGTTTTTTAAACCATGCAAACTGAGATGAGAAACTAAACATATATATATTTTAAGTTCATTGCACTTACATTGGTGGTCATAAGATTAGGTCGAGCCTACCGAGCATATCACCGTGGAGCTTGCTTTTCACTTCCGCCTTACACGTGTCAGTCATCTCCAATCCAGGCTTCCCTCCCTTCTCAGAAATAAAACACAAACAAACTATTAAAAATTGAAAAACACACTATTTTTGAGGGGTCAACTTTTCTTCATTGATTTTTGGTTTCCAAGTTCCATATGATTTAACATTTGTTTTAGTCACTTTTGGAGTTGTGACTTTAGGTATTTCAACCTTCTTCGTTTTAGATTCACACTACTAGAAACAGGGTCTTCCTTGACGCACGAACCATGACACACACTACATTTATGACGCGCAAAAACGCGCGTCATTAATAATCTGTCGTAAATTGAAATATTCTAAGGGTAGATGACGCGCATTTTTGCGCGTCATAAAATTTGTGTCATATAATAAAAGAAAAAAAACACGGAGTACACTGAAAATATGCACGTCAAGAAGATTCCGTCGTTTTATAATTATTTTCCCGCCAAAAGTTCGCCCTAAAATTCACTCCCGCTCACACTTATGTGTTTTCTGCCATTTTCCCCAAATTTTGCCTTAATTCTTAATAATACTCCCGCTATCCCTTACTTGCCGTCCAGTCCCACTCCCTTGCCCTAATTCTTACTTGCCATCCATCGTAGCCCCGTCTCTCTCTGTTCATGCTTGTTCGGGCCGACCAACACCGGTAATGAGACGATTACCGGCGGTGAGTCTATACCTCGACCTCTATCCTTTCCCAATCGTGTTACGGTGTTGAAAGAGCCGTCAATTGACTCGATTGAACCCTAATTTCACCCAAGTTAAAAGATCGACGAGTTAAGGTCAAGGATGTCACTTCATGGAGCACACATCTAACTGGATTCTGCACTTACGATTCTCGTCCTGACACTCAACATCGTTTCTAGGGTAGGTTTTCTTTGCTCCATCACTCAACGGCATTTCTATGGTTTTCTTTGCTCGAGCACGATGAACAGAGGCGATTGAAGCCAGAACTGCGCCAGTGAAGATGTTGTTGCTGACCTCACGATTAGCTGCAACAAAAAAAAAGGTGAGAAATCTTAATCTTCTTATGAAATGTTTATCGTCTTTCTGCGTTTCGTTTTCTGGTTCTCCTTCTCCGCTTTGCTTTCCGATTGTATTTGTTGAAGGTCAGCTTTCGGGACCTGTTGTTTGTAAATTAGTTTATAATTAGGCTTAGGAATCCAGCTGTTTCTTAGGTATCATATATGTTGTTCTTAGTTACCTATATCTTCATCGCCTTTTCAGGGGTAAGAACATCTCTTCTTCTTTTCTTAGGTACGATTTCATCTTGTTCTTATATTCCCAGGTAAAATTCAATTGTGATTCTTCTAATTTCGTGATGTATTACAAGTAATTTTCTGATTTTGTGTAAATCGGTGACCTAATTAAAATATACTTGATCAGTAATACAGATTAGGGCAAAATATACTTGATCAGGCAACGTCCATATCTGCTCTCAGATTTCTCGCACATGTTCTGATCCTACTTAACACATCTCATCTCTTTCCCTCTTTTATTTGCAGCAAATCACAACTCTAAGTTTCTCACCGACACCCGGCGTTTTCTTCTGAAATGGGTATGAGGACGGTCCTGATTTCTCTCCTATATCGATCGAGAGTCTCCATAGTAGAGCGAACTCTTTGCAGGTTTATTTCGTGTTCTTTCTTTGATTTGGTAAAACCCTAGATTTCATATTTGTTTTTTGAATTTCGTTTGCTGTTTGCTAAAATCTTTCTAGGAGAATTCAGTTTCTTCATCGTATCCCCCTTATGGTTTACTTAAACTGGAAGCAGGGATTTGTTCTTACCGATTACGAAGGTTTTCTTAACGATTACAAAGTTGTTACCGAAAGATCTCCATGGTACTAACATCCAAAGAGACGCATCTCAGGTAAATTATTTCATATGACGTTTTTGTGTTGCGTTTCTTAAAATTGTTCCATCATATCATTCATTCATGATCTGTAGATTCTGTATTCGATCATCTGCAGCTGATTTGGGGCACACTTGGGCCATGTTGAAAAGCCCCGGATGAAATACTAGCAACAAACTCGGATTTACTACAGTAGTGAGCCGAAGTAAGCGATGCAAGTATAAACTCACCTACCATGGCTTGCAACCGTAAACAGGGTGAATCAATTCTGTTACAATTTATTTCTATTTGAACTTTTTATTGTGCAAGTCCTTAAATGGAAGCCATGATTCAGTGTCTCGTATTTGTTTAAAATGTCAGTTGTGATGGTTTGTAGGTTTACAAGAGTGGTTGGTTATTTTTGTTATCAAAAGGTGTGTTTTTTTGGTCATTCTCCGTGTAAAGATCTGAGAAGTAATGCAAGTGTTAGATGAACAACTCTAATAGTTATATGTTTGGGGTCATTCTTCAATTTACATGTTTTGTTTGCCTATGCCTCTGTTATACACTTCTAAGATAGGGATTGGGTGGACTTCATGGAAGAAAATATCATTTATTTAGTGGCAGAAACAGAGCAACAACACAGGATTAAGTACATCCCAAAGCCCTCTAAACAAAACAAAATGGATACCACTGCGGCAAATGCTTTAAGCAGGAACCAAAATTTTGGTATGTACCCTTAACTTAAACAATAACACCATACCACAAACACAAATGCACAAACCAAAAGTTGATTTCCTACAATCCCATGTTTCTCAGTTATTTTTCCGTTCGATTTTAAAAGATGGAATGGCTTTGACTTCTTCACTGAATTCCTTGAAACTTCATGTTTCATGCTATTGTAAACTTTCTTATAGAATTCCTTATAGAATTATACCCCCTTATCGATTATTATTACGACGCATTTTATTATGATGCATTGTTACGCTCCATTCAATTTGTATTTTTTTTAATTACTTGATACTATGTAATCTTTATACTACCTTGAACCTGTGGTTAACAAACATTTAGATTTGGGAAGTTGTTTTGATTATTACATAAATCTATATATCTGGTTAACCGGATTAACATAAAAGTTGGTTATTTTTAATATTTTCTATTATATTACTATGCGGTAGCTATTGAAAACGTGTAACAAACATGTTTCTGAAATGAAGTTTTATCAGCCAAAAATGTTTATCATCTAATGTGTTGTGATTATTGTCAGGGGTGGACCCAAATTTGATATTATGTGAGATTTTCAAGGCTGGTCAGTGTGCAAAAGGTTTCAAATGATGTAAGTTTTCTCACAATTTGAATGTACAAAGGAAGCGTGAAAAGATTTGTGTTTTCGGTGATAAGCGATACTTCAACGTTTTTTTTTCTTTCATTTTATTTGTTTAGTTCCTTTCATGTGATTTGATATGGGTAATTAATCTCTTCATGTGGAATCTTAGCAACAATGGAAGACTGATTTAGAGACATTGGAAAAAGTTGTTGAATCGAAAGGAAAACAAGACAACCAAAATGTGACATTGTATACTTTCTTAATCTGTTATTTTATAACCCTTTACGCCTTTTGTTTTGTTACTAGGTTTGTCCTTGGTGAACTTCATGAAATGGCATGTTAAGGCAATTGTGAAGGTTTATGGTTACAAACTTACTATGGTTATTTTTAATGAACATGTCTCAATTTTGTGATATGATAACACTGTTAACACTTCTAATTTTTTTTGCTGCAAGATGTAGGCCCAAAACGATTTGTCCGGAGGTTCATGGGCAAACCTTGAAATACAACATGAAAGTTAGAGAAGGCAAGGAGGTTTTCTCTTAAAGAATTGAAGGTAGGAATAGTCACTTTTATATGAACTCAACAAGATAGTGTTTTTATGGTTGGTTAGTAGAAAAGTTTATATAATGCAATATTGCTTTTTTAATATTTTTTTTTTGATGATAATCAATGTTGATCAAAGTTGAAATCTAATTTTGTTGCTGATTGTTGAACACTTTAAATCTGCAATGACATACACTTCATTATGCTTCATTTTCCCGTTTTAGCGTTATCCCTTCGTTTCGCGCAACGCGCGAATCTCGGGATCTAGTTCTTCAACAATTATTTTGGGACTTTTTATTCGCACACCTAGTCTATAATGTTACTTCTAATAAAGTTTTTCACATTTATAACTTATGCTCGATGTTTTTTTTATTTGCAGGGCTGTAGATAATCAGGTATGCTACCAATTTTAGTTCTTTATATGGACTGCTCTGATATCAAACTTTTTGTGTGTTTGATGTAACCTTATGAACTAAGGTCTGAACTGATTTGAGCCCTGCTTTAACTCAGATTAAAGAGTCTGATACAGGACTCAATTGCAAGGTATGCTTGAAATAATAGATCTATCAGAGGATTATATCCTTGCATAGTCATCTGTAATATAACCTACTGCTTGTCATTTGTAGTCTTTGCAGGAGCTGATTGAGCAATCTCAAAAATATAATTCCCCTCATCCATCACTCCTACCACACCGCTGCAAATCAAATAAGAGCCAGGCACAATCCAGAAATAAGGGCTAACAAGAAGACTGTTCCCAGAAAAAAGGTAAGAAAGGAAGGCTGGGCTGGACTTGCAGAATTGATATCTGATAAATCAACATGCATAATGACCTCATCAGATGTTTTTGTGAAGTTGTGACTTGCAAAACTTATTTATGGTTTCTATTTCTGAACTTATTTGTGGTAGAATATGAATCCATTTGTAAACTCATCGTAACTTTGTAATGTTGTTATATATATGAAACACATTATTTCGCTATAAGTGTATTTTTATTTGGAAAATTGGAACTGAATAATACGAATTCACACTTCTTGGCCAATAATAATACAAGTTATGCATTTGGCCTACAATAATAACAATTAACCATTTCGTTCTCTAGAATGATACACCGTTTGTTTTTCATTAACGGTGTTAGTCACTTGCTGAGGTGGCATTTAATGTGTGTTTTTTAACAATTATAATAATCGAGGGACTGATTTTGCAATTTATATAAAGATTTATTCTATAAAAGAAAAAAAAAACCCTCCGTCGGATCCTCTTCTTCCTGCCTCCATTCGCCGGAACCCTAATCAATACCGGAACTAAATGTGGTTGTTCCACCCTTCATCGCTTCTGAGTTAGGGTTTTTAACCCCCATCGCCGCCGCTGGAGGAAACAGAAGCCATCGTCCTTCACCTGATGGGGGGGCTGTTTTTCTGGCAAGATCGAGGAGGAAGGCCGGCAGTGGCTACCGGCAAGGATGGAACGCCGGCAGTGGCAAGGGCCGGCAGTCGCTGCAGTGGCCGGATGAGGTACGCCGCCGAGGGGAGGTCGTCGATAGTCGCTGGAATGGTACGCCGCCGGGGGGAGGTCGACTGCAGTCGTGATTCGTCGGAGACGATGGTGAGACATCGAGGACTTGGGGTTCGGGTTTTCGTATGGTTGTCGACAGCAGGTGAGAGGCGGCAGTGATGTGGGGTGGACGCCGGAAGGTGGTGGTGGACGCCGGTGGTTGGAGCTCCGGCCTTTCTCCCCGTTCTTCTCCTTTTACCACTTTTTTTTTTTGCTTTTTATATTTATAGGTATTTCAAAAAAACCCCCTCCAACTCTAGAAATGACAAAAACAGCAAGTGACTAACACCGTTAGTGAAAAACTAACGGTGTATCATTCTAGAGAACGAAATGGTTAATTGGTATTATTGTAGGCCAAATGCATAACTTGTATTATTATTGGCCAAGTGTGAATTCGTATTATTCAGTTCCAATTTTCCTTTTTATTTTGTATTATCAGGTTATTTGTCATTTAATATAGAAATGAGTGATTCTATTAAAAAAATTAATTTCTTTTACATTCCTGACGCGCAAATATGCGTGTCATCAACCTTTATAACAGGGGCTTCCTTGACGTGCATTTTATGACGCGCATTGAGTGTCATAAAATGTGTGTCACTGTTCGCGCGTCAAGAGCTTCTTGACACGCATTTTGCGCGTCAAGAAGCTTCTTGACCCCTTCATCCTTGACGCGCATTTGCGTGTCAAGAAGACCTTTTCTTGACATGCATTGCACGTCAAGAAAGGCCTTTTTTGTAGTAGTGTCATTTTTCAAAACAGTTTTTGTTTTAGTCACCTTTGGAGTTGTGACTTTAGGTATTTCAACCTTCTTCGTTTTATATTCATTTTTTAAAACAGTTTTAGTTACCTTGGGAGGGGTAACTTTGGTTTTTTCAGACTTTGGTTATTTTGAAAATGGTTTCTTGACCTGTTTTTGGAAATTTTGGTAACTTGGAAAGCTGTTGTTTTAATTTAAAGATTTTCTTTCAGCTTTGGCAGCACCCCAATGTTGATCAGAGGGTTTAACCTTAGGAGTAACAGTCTTCGTTGCCTTAGGTTTTTGCACCATCATCGGCTTAGACTTTACAGACTCCTGAGATGAAACCCTTTGAGCGTTCGGATAATAGGGTTCATAGGGGCGATAAAGACAGTTTTTAGCAACATGACCAGCATTGCCACAATTAAATCAAGACTGCTTCTTTAGATAGAAGTCAGACGTGTACCAATTCGTCTTTAGTGGCTGATATGGAGCTGGTTTGCCTTGTGTCTGCTTCTTTGCTTTCTCTACAGCTTCATATTTGACTTTCTACTGGTTCCTCGAAGCCTGTGTTGAACTTGTCTTTACTGTCTTTGTGCTTCCTTGATTCTGTGACGTTGAAGCATCATTCTTGCAATTACAACGGCAACTGCATGATCCAACTGAATAAATGGGAGACACAGCTACTCCCTTGAGTTTTTCATTCTTCACTCCAGCTGCCGGTTTCATATTCGGATGCTTGATGGTGATCTTTGGCCTCTCAACTTTAGGTCACTACTACAAAAACTGGCTTTCTTGACGTGCATTGCGCGTCAAGAAAGGGCCTTCTTGACACGCAAATGCGCGTCAAGGATGCGGGAGTCAAGAAGTTTCTTGACACGCAAAATGCGTGTCAAGAAGCTCTTGACGCGCGAACGATGACGTGCATTTTATGACGCGCAACGCGTGTCAAGAAATGGTCTTCTTGACACGCAAATGCGCGTCAAGGAAGCCGGGGTCAAGAAGCTTCTTGACGCGCAAAATGCGTGTCAAGAAGTTCTTGACGCGCGAACAATGACGCGCATTTTTGCGCGTCAAGAATGTTTTTAAAAAATTAAAAAAAAAACATTTGTTTGTAAATCACTAATTTCCACATTAAATGGCAATTAACCTCAATACAAAATACAATACACTTACAACAAAATAATGCATTTTATATATATATAGTAAGCATTACAAACTTAACATGAGTTTACATAAAAAAAATAAACTATGAACTAATTAATACATAATATAAACACTATACTATCAATACTTTATTAGTTGTTGTTGCTGCTGCTGTCATTAGTTGCACATCTGCAAAAATATAGTTCAAATTCATAAAATTTCATCTTAAAACTGACATGATTATCAAATATTAAAAAAAGAAGCAACAAATAATTCACCTAAAAAAGAAAGCTAGCATAAAAAACTATGAGAAAATGATAGTAATGTCAATGAGGTTTCTACAAGAGTTACAATCTGATGTACAAGGAATACTAAGGTAAAGTTTTTCAAGATAATAAGGCATGTTCCAAGATATTTGGCTAGTGTACCTTGATATTAACATAAGGGTGTTGGCAAATCAGGACCACCATTGTTCCTCATCCTTGAACAAGTCTGTATGCACAGGTCTGTATGTACCTAAACCATTGTGTGATTTAAAATAGGTACTAAATAGCTTTGAGTGTGGTATTAGACTAACATAATAACATATTTTAGAGCTCAAAGTAACATACAGTAGGGTTATGTTTTATAGATGGGGTACTAAGGGATTCTAAATGCAGATTCAAGTTGAATAGGAATTAGTAGATATCAAATCAAGTCTTACACCAACATTACCTTAACCTACCTGATGAGGAACAATCATAAACCTTGTATCCCATAATTATGAGTTGTGTAAGAAGATTACCAAGTCCATGCATGACATCAGGTGATAAAAAATCTAGACAAATTTAAAATAGTTAGAATCAAACATTGTAAAAAACAAAAGAAATAATGATGTGTGAATGTATCCAGTACTGATTGGTTACATATTTAATATAGTTAGATATAAATCATATATTAGTATATATTTCTTGCATGAAATTTAGATCAACGATGGGATCCATTTGCTGGCTTGCTGCTGTTGGGAGCAGAATTAGCGATGAATGTTGTGTTTAATGGGACTTTACATAAAACAGGGAGGCTGGATAGGCAGATTTCCAGTGGGAAATCAGGGAGGGAGGCTGGGAATTTACATAAAACAGAATAGAAATAATGCCCTAATAATGGGGTAGTTATGTGCATATTATGATAAAACATTCGTATCAAATGGCATCATGAAAATGCAATGAGTCCACTCGATATATAAGTAACCTAGTACATATGTTTTAATAAATTTTGTATACCTTCTTAGTAACCTCAACTAGAATATCATCAAGTTGAGGCCTTGTGGCAGCATGAAATCCCTGCCCTTAAACAGCACAATCCCATGTATTCATGCTGCCCAATTTTCCTAATCATGTTTGAAATTCCAACTCCACCTGTAAAAACCACCATTTTCCCATATAGTTTGATCAGACACTTTCAATTTTTAGAACAGATCCTACACTTTTCCTATTAACCACCTAAAACTGCTGACTTATTTATCTCTTACCATAATGCAACTGTTACCCTTTGAGTCAAATGGGTTGAAAGTAATTGCTCAACAGCCCCATCCGGCCATTTTGCCACATCTATCTACCGGCATGATTTTACAAAATATTAGTTAGAAACAGGATATGACTTGTTGTACGGGACCAAAAAAATAGATGGCAGCAAAAAGAAATTAAAAAAAATATCAGTGTCCAGAAATAAACCTGTTACACTCATCCTGCGATGGAAACCAAAGAATACAACTGATTGGAGAGGCGTAAGGGCCATATAGACTTCTATGTCGATTGTAATGTGTTCCATCTTCTTTTCAGGAGAATGCAAAACCCAAGTTTGCACTGTATCAAAATTACATGATCTGATTGTACAATCCTGCAATAAGTGAAAAAGGAATTCACATACAAAATAATACCAACATAGGAGAATAATAAATCATAATGTGAAGGCACTGAGCAAGCTGCTAATTCACATATTAACAAGTAGTACATGTAGTGCCACTAAGACCATGTATAGAAACAGACTTAATAAATGAATTAAGATGTATATCAACCTTGCAATATGTATCGACAACAGCAAATTGACCAAGCAAAGCAGCTTAATGTTGCCTCTCCAAACAGCTTGAGCTGTTGATAATCAAAAGGAAGCCAACTCAGCTTAATAGTGTGAAAATCACACTTAGAGAAAATTTTGGCAGCACACTTAGAGAAAATTTTGTTACCTCTCATGAAATGCAATATAATAAAGAAATAAAAGTTCAAAATAAGAAGCCTTCTCTTATGTAAAATCAATAAAACAAAAAATTATCTTCAATTTATGTTTAGGAAGCAGCAGCCAAATAACAAATGGTGAGGATGATGATGATCTGATAGGTGGGAATAACAAAGAGGGAAACAAATTTAAGAACAAAATTAAGTAGATAATTATGCATCAAAGTCAGAGATGTAATGAACTTAAACCATGTGTACCTCCAATGGCATGAAATGAGCAAGCTCATCACCATCCACTCCGATTAAAGCCTGGTGTTTTAAAGGTTCATTTAGTTATATATCTTTTACTATATAATATATAATCTAAGACATAAATTCAAGTCACCATCCGGCATAAAAAGATGAGACGTTAAATTCTTCCTTTGGGCTACTTGATGGAAGAAGTTCAATTGAGATTCCAAGGTCTTGTACATCCGGCAACAGTTGAAATTAAAATCTTGTAGGTACTAAACATAACTCAAAATTCTTTCGATTATCATCTTTTTTAGTAGTTCCATTACTTTAATATATTTTTTTTATATAAATTATCACCTTAGCTCGCTGCAATGATGTCCAGTTCCAGAAACAAAGTCTGTAGATTGGTGCAAAGTTGATGTAAATAGTTTAGTCATTACCTTTCGACAATACCTTTCGACGATGCTTTAAAAAAGTATAAGTCAACCTTGATTGGTTATTTGTAGTTGAATGCCCGATTGCCCTGCTTAATGATCCATGCTCCAAATAGTCAACCATTTGAATTTTCACAAATCTGTACTGATGGCTCCCCGGAAATGTTGACTTTTCCTCATTGTCCATTTGTTTATGATTTGTTAGTGACTTTGGATCCAGCAAGTCGCGTTCTTCCTCTTTTAGAAACTTGAAATGAGAATCGTTTGATTAAAACTTCATAGAAGCATGTATATTTAAAAATTTAATGCTAATGACATAATACCTCACTGAAATTAAGAAACATGCAACTGGAATTCTGTTTGGTGCTTTAAACTTTCATTTGTTGAATAAAGCATTCATAGCTTGAGGAATAAGGCTTGTTTGTGAACCATCTTTGCAGCCAGAACCCATAGTGATTGGTCAATGTCTTGCCTGCACCAGTCAGTGAAACTTTAAATGTAAAATAGTTGAATAAACCTGATCATAAGCTAGAAAAGTAGCATTATATCATTAAAATAAACCAACTATAGCAGGAGAAACACACTCTTTAAACATGGAAAATGATGAATATAAAGTGCTAGCATACACATGAACAAAAAAGTTGAACTTTGACTTAGACAGAATCTCATTTAAGAGTGAAATCATTAATCCGTGAAAAAAAAACAGACAATATATCCAAACTCTTAAACCACTAACAAATTAAAACATATCAGTCAAAACAAACAACAGTATATTATATCATAGTATTATGTGTTTAAATAAGAATTAAAAGCATTAAAACATATAACCTGCCCTACCCTTATTTTCCCAAGTGGTGTGAATAAGTTGTTAGGTAAACCAACAAACTTGCAGTTGTATACAAATCCAACAAATACCAACTCGGGGCTTTTCTGATAGATTTCTTTGTGTTTTTTTATTTAATTTTCTGAACCGGGTGGGATCTTTTTAATAAAACTGGGTCTGGCCTTTGAATAAAAAGCTGTAAAATAGGTCAGCTATAATTAGAATTGTTCATGTTTTAAACCTTATGCTCATGCCATATTTTTCATGTTATCTGTTGTTTAACCTTCTGACTGATGTATGTGCTGTCAATTTTTTTTTCCCAACAGCAGGTTCATGACTTTCAACCTGAACAGAATTAGGATACCAACCAGCCACAATCCTATTCTCCCACTACAGCAATCAGAATTAGAAATCCAAAAACTCTAGAGCAGACAAATTAAACATTACTATGCTCTAACTGAGTTTCAACTAAGCCATAAAAATCAATCATATTACCTCTAGTGAAATCAACAACCTGGTTGAGACCCCTAACATTCCAAGAACCCAGCTTCATCATTGAGAACCAATTTGAGCAAGACCTAGGTTAAAAATTGATCCAAGAAATACAAAATACACACCAGAATCAGTTCATCACTTGAACCAGAATCAAAATCATGAAAGTTCAGAAACTTCAAATCTGTTTGAAGCGAGACCTAGGTCAAATATTGATGCAAGAATTATGAAATACATACCTTTGTGGAGTCTGTTACCGGAAAAGGAATCGGGGGTTGAGGAGGTGCTCGATTGTAAGGAGGTTGTGCCCTAGGGATTGCAATTCCCATCGGCCTTCTATTGTTACCAAAAATCGGTTGTGTAACACCCCAAAATTTTATGACCTAAATTAAATACGTGTGCTATATTTGTTAAGTAGCTGAAATATATGTGATATAATATATATACGTATAATAGAGAAACGTCACGATTCACGTACGAATATTCGACACGACACTCGAGAAAACGTCAAGAGACGTATTTATAGAATATGGTAGATAATGAAAAATAAAGAACGTGAGCGCAGGCGGATCTTAAATCCGAGTTGTGACGAAGCGGGAAAACGCAAATTAGTGATTTAGGCCCGGTTTGTAATAACCGTAATTAAAGCACGAACGTCGCTAAATAACACCGAAGCGAAGTTAGAATATCAGGTAATGCTAAATACTTGATTTATAATCGTTATAAAATATATTTATGATGTTCGGCATGAAAAACGGTGGAATCGGTAACCGTTGATGTTACGCGATAATAACCGAAATCGATTCGGTTAGCCGTTCGAAGCAATTTTAGTGACTCGGCAAAGTACAAATAATTATTATAATATCTATTAATAATTTCAGTCGAGAAGACGTATTCGGTCTGTCAAACGGCCACGATCGCGACGCTGATTAGACGCGCTTTCTACCGCGTCATAACTAAACGCTCACCGGTTAAAACGAAGAATAAATATAACGATTAATATTTATTGGACCCTCGTAATATTTTAGACGTTCGGTAATTTTTATGAACCGTTTATAAAATATTATGTTATTTTACGAACTTAGAACACGGATATAATACCTATTTATTATAGTATACCACATTTGCTTGTTCCTTACTTCTCACTTTCGTAGTTGTCAAATTGTTATGTGATTCAGCAATTGAAAAGCATCATCATATACATACGTGTCCATCATATGTTGGAAAGATATGTGTATAAATACATACATACACATTCAATTACAAACACACACAAATCACAAATTGTGATATAAACCCACTACCCGACAAAATGAAATTGAAAAGAAAGGAGAGAGAGAAGAAAACAGCGGCCTCTCCTCCCCCACTTCGTTTTTCCGGCCGACGAACCCGCCGGCGACTCACCTCTCTCTCTCTCGATTATCCGGCGGCTACACCGGCCTCCACCCTTCTCCGTCCCTCTGTTCGTTTTTCCGACCAAACCAACCAACCTCCTCTAGACTTTTCTTTCGGGCAACCACAGGCGGCGAGCCACCTCCCTCCGCTCGATTTCCCGGCGACCTGGCAGCAGCACCCTCCGGCGAGCCACTCTTTCTCTCGTTCGATTTTCCGGTGGAACCCAACAGCAGCCAGAGATCGGCGACCTGCTGTTTTTCCGGTAAACACCCAGCCCCAGTTCTGTTAACCTTCGACGCCGGCGACGGGAAAAGGCGGTGACACCATCGGAACGGTGATCAGCAGCGGCAAGAGCAGTGGAAGGTAAAGGTGACGGTGGTGGTTGCGGGTCGAGATAATGAAGCCGGTTACCCGTGAATGACACAAAAACCGGTTAAGTTCGGTTGATGTTTCGGTGACATACGTTTAACGACGGGGTATGACGGTGACGGTAATGGATCACCGGGACAGCGGTGATGATGATGGTGGTAGACGGTGGTGGTACGGCAGTTGTAGGTGGTCGCAATTCGAGTTAGAAAAGGAGGTGTCGAGTTAACCCGTTTACGCTTTCGGACGATTTTTCGGTGGCGTAACGATGTCCAAACGATGAACCGACAACGGGGAAATGCTCGTGGCGAGAAAATAGTCGGGAAGGACTATTCGTTTGTCAAGAACGGACAACTTTATTATTTTGGTTATTCGGACTCGTTTCACGACCCGTGAAAAAGGTAATCCCGTTAAATATTTGTTATTATTACAAATATTATATTTTAAGTTAAAGTTTATATCAAATCATAATAGAACGGGATAAATGATATAAATATATATTTAAGACGAATAAATATATATAATTATTAATCAGTTTTATTTAAATAAAATTGATTAAAAGAAAAGATTTAAATATTAAATATATATTTTAAACATATATATTTAATATAAAGGTTAACGATAATTATAAAGTAATTATCGGGTTAAAGAATATTTAATATATGTTTGAAACATATTTAAAATATGTTAAATATATGTGTTGAAATGAAAAATTAGGGTTTTCTAGACACTGTTCTGTCAATACCGAGTAAACGGTAAAGAACTAAGCTTTGAAATTGTAAAGGATATTATAAAATGTCATAATGGATAAAGCCCTAAGACGGTTTTGTATAAAAATGAGTTTTGCTATGGAAACAAGAAAAATGGGTAATTAGGGTTTCGGAATATGGATATTTAATATAAAATAATCCGGAAGGTATAGGAACTTGAATTTTGGTATGGTAACATGTTTACATATATATTAAATATATATGAGTTCAAATTTTGATAATTAATAATTGAACTACTCGGTGCAACGATTGTAGTAATTCCGCCTCATGGTCGTCAATGACGCCTACACGGCCGGTAACGATCGTCACCAAATTCCAAACCCCGTGACTATTCCTCATAGTAATTCCGCCAAATGATCGGTCATGAGGAAACACGAGCGGTAAATGTTAAGGAGCAAAGACTTGAAAAAGATATAGCAAAATATGTAAAGGGGGCAAAATGGTCATTTTGACTATTAAGGGTATTAACTAATAAAGAGTTGGGTTTTAGATAATGAGTTAAGTCTTAAATGTGATTTGTAACATTTAAGATGTCTTGATTGGGACATTACGTTAAAGGCATTAAGAAACTGATTCACAAGAACTTAACCCAAGAATAATAGCTTTGCAAAGCTAAGGTGAGTTCTATGAGCCCTCTTTTAAATTGTTTAAATGCTTTAAACCTTTTTGGGCTGATATACATAACGTTGTGTGAAAATATTCTCAATTGTTATAATTGCTTGTTATATGTATTGATCGTACGATGATGAGTAGAGGAAATATAGATTGCCATTTCGATGTTTCTAGTAGAATAGAATAAGAATGGTAATCAAGGAAAGATCGGTAAGTAAGGGACTTCTGAAACAAGAAGTTAAATAGTGTTGTCCCAATGGTGTCAAAACCAAGCGGCGTCAAAGCCAGAAAGCGTCAAAGCTAAGCGGCGTCAAAGCCAGATAGCGTCAAAGCTATATAGTGTCAAAACTAAAGGGACCATTGCTACACGATGTGTTCGTAAAGCAAATAGAAACACTATTTCCCTAAGATAGCATTTAATATGAGACAAGGATGACAAAGCAACAGAAGGTTAGTCTATTCACGAGGTTAGAATATGTGAATATATGTGCTATATGCTTTGTGTTTGATTGTCTAATTGCAGAAATATGTTTGACAAACCTAAGTGCCTTCGAAAGGTATAGTTTTCCAAAACGTAGAACTCACCAGCGTAAGCTGACTTGTTAAGTTATGTATGTCAGATAAGGCTGGACCTTCGGATAGAAAATGGAAGGCTGAGATGTGAGCAGGAACTAGGGGGCATATACTATCAAGAGAATATCAACTGTCAAGAAAAGACATTTTGAAGACTGGCATAGATATATAGTTATCTTTTGTAATCGTCTCTCTTACGATGTAATACTTGGCGTATCAATAAAAAGTTTTTAATTTCCGCTGCTTAGTTATCTCTGTTGTACCATGTGTTCATGAGTAAATCCGATGCGTGACCGCTCCTAGGGCCAAGTCTGGGAGTGGGCGTCACAAGTTGGTATCAGAGCCTTGGTTTAAGAGATTTAGATACTAGCACGGTATCTAGACTTAAACTAGGATTCTTGGTAAACAACGTAAGGTAAGATAGGGAATGTAAATGCCAGTCAGGATAGTCATGCCCACAGGAAAAAGGTTGCACCAGGAACATAGGAGGTAGGACTTAGGGTATGCAAGTGCGAAAACTACCCGATTGCAATTAGCTACTGCAATTTGGTATTTTACCCAAATGAACATATCATAGGTTCTAACTGTTATGTGGCCTAGTGCGGGGTAGGTTAATTGACAGTGAGATACGTGGTCAATACCTTGTAAAGAATGCCTAGAGAAAGGTAGTTTTAAAGGACCGGTTTTAAAATTTCCGGTAAAGAATAAAAGGAATAGTACGAACACCAGGGATGACTATGATAAGAATAACTGGGTTTTGAACGCATCATAATTATATAAGTGCACGTATATAATTATCATGAATTCAAAATCTGGAAACTTCACGTCACATGAGTTCTAAAGTGTCAGACTATTTTGATCGTAAGATCAGAAGATTAGAAATGATAGTCATGATAGGAATGCGAATAGGACATCCGATACGAAATCTGATGTCAGTAAAGACGAGTACCTTCAGAAAAGAAATGAAAGCCGTTATGTTAGAAATAGTGGCAGAAGCATTGAAGGTTACGTTGCTATCGATTGTTAATCAACTTCCGGAAGCTTTGGCAAGAAGAATGTTCAGTAAAGCGACCGCTAGTAGAGCTGGTCCCAAGGAAGCTTTTGGTAGAAATAGATTCTCGATGAAAGACAAACGGAAACGGTACGAGGATGAAGAAGGTCTTGAAGACAATGACGACGAATTCCACAAGAAGGCTAAGGGAGCTTCTGAACAAAGAAGGCCGATATGCCAGATGTGCGAGAAACGTCATCATAAGAATTGTATTGGAGAACTCAAGAACCGTTGAAGGTGAAAAGAGGTGTAGACAAGCCTAGAATGTCGCTTTAAAGCAAGGAAACTGTAGACGTGATAGACGCTATCACGGTAAATAAGAAATGAAAGTTGCTATGGCGAAAATAGTGGAAACAACGTTCCAAGCTACGTTGCTACCTTCAAGAAGACGATCACTATAAGTGATAGGTCGGAAGGCTCGAAGCAGAAAATGTTTAAAGTTAAGAAGAATGACAAAGGTTACCACAAGATGAATCGAGAATCCACAAGCTTAGGAATATGGAGATCCAGAGTAGGCCAAGAAGAAGAACTTACGTCCTAAGGGATGTTGTTTCTTCAAATGGCAGGTTGAAAGCACGCGATGATTGGATGAGCTACACGAAGAGGAATTCCAGCATAAGGAGAGGAAAAGCATTGTCAAGGAATCCCGTAGTCAAGCTACCTTAGACAGCTTAGGATTACGTCTTCCTTAGGACAAATGCAGAGTCGTCAAGATAGACGACCTCAAGTCGAATGTTGATACACGGACGAGCCTGACGATTCGATATTTGCAAACTTAGAAGTCGGAATTCGATATTAGGAATTGTCACACAGTGTATTACACCGATGCGAATAAATGATCAGTATTTGACAAATGTTCTTCTTAAGATCAATGTCAAGCTAGAGATGACAATGGAAAATTTAGACGCTTAATGAATTGGCTCGCGGGATGCTACGCGTAAACTATCTGTAACCAGAAGGAGGCTCAACTTCATATGCAAGGATCATGATGGTTTAGCAGTAAAGATTACAAAACGTGTAAGTACATGGGTCAAGAGGTAAGTCATACTCGATGTATGCCATTGACTCAGAGGCAAAACCAAGAAGCCGAAGAACGTACCAGTGAATCCAATTAGCAACTCGTCAGATCAAGAAATGGGGTTCAACAATCAACTCGACGCTGAAAGCAACGTTAGGAGTAACATCAGAAGCAACGCCAGAAGTAGAAACACCATACCAGTTATCTCCAACAGAAGCCAGAATATTTCTTTAGACCTAATATATCGCCTTAGGATACTCCACCAATTTCAAGACAAAGGATGGGAGCCAAGGATATGCATAGACTGCAAGAAGAAGCTGTCAGTAAGAAGCAGATATCCTTTGCTAAGGATCAATAAACTATCCAACAACTACAAGGAGCAAGACGATTCCCCAAAGATGATCTGAGATCAGATTAGCACCAGCTAAAAGAGTAAGAATGAAACTGTAAGAGAACGGCTTTTCGGAAGCAAAATAATCATTATAAGTGATTAGTAGTGTTGATTGGAATGAGGAATGCCTCTTCAAACTCAGAAATCTCATGGCTGAGCATGCTGATGAATAACGTCCTAAGGTTCTCAAGGATGGTAAAGAATGCATGAAGCATTGGAAGGAAGTACGGAAGATCACGAAAAGAAAGAAGCTATGTTAATACATCTGAAGCCGCTAAGACTTTCCAAGGATGTAACACCATTAGGTTGACAAAGAAGATGTCAAGTCCTTTTGGAATCCTAATCAGTAGCAGAGATGAAATGAAGTAATGAACGGATTAACTTGGGCATCGGTAAAATTATTACCGATTAGGCCTAGTGAAGAGGGAAATTGCAGCAGTAGTGTTTTCACTCAAAGAGATACAAACATACAAACGAGGTTGTACGCAGAATGTCCAAATTAGTTATTTAAGTAAGTAATAGATAGTCATGAATTATACTGATGTTGTTGTGGTTAGAATAGTAATATCGCCCTACACTATACTAGTAATAGTACGCCTCTAGTTGTATCAAGGGTGTGGTGGATACGCCGCTGGTACATCCTATATATATACACCGGAGGTATAACCAGAAGTGGCATTAGAATTAGTCTCGTGCAGGTAGATATTACGGGCCACTGTGGAAAACAAATAAGTAGTATTCATGAATACATATCATTTACTAACGAGTAACTGAGGGACTGTTGATGTCCGGAGAAGAAGTTCAAATCTTTTAAACATGCGGATAAATGTTTAACGTACGTAGAAGGTTTAAACAGAATGACGGGAGCTTCGCGATAAATTTCAACTTTAGGAAACTCGAAGCAAATTCCGGTGGGATTCATAATCAGGCTACCCTATATGTAGCTAAAGAGTTATGACACCACCTAGATAGTATGTGATTGATAAAAGGAAGAGTTCCTCTATTTTGAGAAACATATTCTCCCAAATCGTTAGCTAGACTGTTCGTTAGGGATACGTTCCTAAGAGTACTAGCATCATTTATAGAAATGCGATTCACATTCTAATTGTGAACAAGACTTCGTGAATAGAATAGTTGAGATATTACCTTATAGGTAATAGAGTTAAATGATAGATTATCATAGAAAGTTTGTTACGATGTTAAAATCGTAGCCTAGGAACCAAGTGGTTCATATGGAATGGATGCATTAAATGCATAGAAAAGTTTCCAGATCAATCTGGGAAAGAAAAGTGAGATATGAGAAATCTCATTGTGAGTTAAATCACAGTTTGAGTAAGTTTCGAGGACGAAACCTTATTTAAGGGGGGTAGAGTTGTAACACCCCAAAATTTTATGACCTAAATTAAATACGTGTGCTATATTTGTTAAGTAGCTGAAATATATGTGATATAATATATATACGTATAATAGAGAAACGTCACGATTCACGTACGAATATTCGACACGACACTCGAGAAAACGTCAAGAGACGTATTTATAGAATATGGTAGATAATGAAAAATAAAGAACGTGAGCGCAGACGGATCTTAAATCCGAGTTGTGACGAAGCGGGAAAACGCAAATTAGTGATTTAGGCCCGGTTTGTAATAACCGTAATTAAAGCACGAACGTCGCTAAAATAACACCGAAGCGAAGTTAGAATATCAGGTAATGCTAAATACTTGATTTATAATCGTTATAAAATATATTTATGATGTTCGGCATGAAAAACGGTGGAATCGGTAACCGTTGATGTTACGCGATAATAACCGAAATCGATTCGGTTAGCCGTTCGAAGCAATTTTAGTGACTCGGCAAAGTACAAATAATTATTATAATATCTATTAATAATTTCAGTCGAGAAGACGTATTCGGTCTGTCAAACGGCCACGATCGCGACGCTGATTAGACGCGCTTTCTACCGCGTCATAACTAAACGCTCACCGGTTAAAACGAAGAATAAATATAACGATTAATATTTATTGGACCCTCGTAATATTTTAGACGTTCGGTAATTTTTATGAACCGTTTATAAAATATTATGTTATTTTACGAACTTAGAACACGGATATAATACCTATTTATTATAGTATACCACATAATTGCTTGTTCCTTACTTCTCACTTTCGTAGTTGTCAAATTGTTATGTGATTCAGCAATTGAAAAGCATCATCATATACATACGTGTCCATCATATGTTGGAAAGTATATGTGTATAAATACATACATACACATTCAATTACAAACACACACAAATCACAAATTGTGATATAAACCCACTACCCGACAAAATGAAATTGAAAAGAAAGGAGAGAGAGAAGAAAACAGCGGCCTCTCCTCCCCCACTTCGTTTTTCCGGCCGACGAACCCGCCGGCGACTCACCTCTCTCTCTCTCGATTATCCGGCGGCTACACCGGCCTCCACCCTTCTCCGTCCCTCTGTTCGTTTTTCCGACCAAACCAACCAACCTCCTCTAGACTTTTCTTTCGGGCAACCACAGGCGGCGAGCCACCTCCCTCCGCTCGATTTCCCGGCGACCTGGCAGCAGCACCCTCCGGCGAGCCACTCTTTCTCTCGTTCGATTTTCCGGTGGAACCCAACAGCATCCAGAGATCGGTGACCTGCTGTTTTTTCGGTAAACACCCAGCCCCAGTTCTGTTAACCTTCGACGCCGGCGACGGGAAAATGGCGGTGACACCATCGGAACGGTGATCAGCAGCGGCAAGAGCAGTGGAAGGTAAAGGTGACGGTGGTGGTTGCGGGTCGAGATAATGAAGCCGGTTAACCCGGTGAATGACACAAAAACCGGTTAAGTTCGGTTGATGTTTCGGTGACATACGTTTAACGACGGGGTATGACGGTGACGGTAATGGATCACCGGGACAGCGGTGAATGATGATGGTGGTAGACGGTGGTGGTACGGCAGTTGTAGGTGGTCGCAATTCGAGTTAGAAAAGGAGGTGTCGAGTTAACCCGTTTACGCTTTCGGACGATTTTTCGGTGGCGTAACGATGTCCAAACGATGAACCGACAACGGGGAAATGCTCGTGGCGAGAAAATAGTCGGGAAGGACTATTCGTTTGTCAAGAACGGACAACTTTATTATTTTGGTTATTCGGACTCGTTTCACGACCCGTGAAAAAGGTAATCCCGTTAAATATTTGTTATTATTACAAATATTATATTTTAAGTTAAAGTTTATATCAAATCATAATAGAACGGGATAAATGATATAAATATATATTTAAGACGAATAAATATATATAATTATTAATCAGTTTTATTTAAATAAAATTGATTAAAAGAAAAGATTTAAATATTAAATATATATTTTAAACATATATATTTAATATAAAGGTTAACGATAATTATAAAGTAATTATCGGGTTAAAGAATATTTAATATATGTTTGAAACATATTTAAAATATGTTAATATACATATTTTAGTGTTGAAATGAAAAATTAGGGTTTTCTAGACACTGTTCTGTCAATACCGAGTAAACGGTAAAGAACTAAGCTTTGAAATTGTAAAGGATATTATAAAATGTCATAATGGATAAAGCCCTAAGACGGTTTTGTATAAAAATGAGTTTTGCTATGGAAACAAGAAAAATGGGTAATTAGGGTTTCGGAATATGGATATTTAATATAAAATAATCCGGAAGGTATAGGAACTTGAATTTTGGTATGGTAACATGTTTACATATATATTAAATATATATGAGTTCAAATTTTGATAATTAATAATTGAACTACTCGGTGCAACGATTGTAGTAATTCCGCCTCATGGTCGTCAATGACGCCTACACGGCCGGTAACGATCGTCACCAAATTCCAAACCCCGTGACTATTCCTCATAGTAATTCCGCCAAATGATCGGTCATGAGGAAACACGAGCGGTAAATGTTAAGGAGCAAAGACTTGAAAAAGATATAGCAAAATATGTAAAGGGGGCAAAATGGTCATTTTGACTATTAAGGGTATTAACTAATAAAGAGTTGGGTTTTAGATAATGAGTTAAGTCTTAAATGTGATTTGTAACATTTAAGATGTCTTGATAGGGACATTACGTTAAAGGCATTAAGAAACTGATTCACAAGAACTTAACCCAAGAATAATAGCTTTGCAAAGCTAAGGTGAGTTCTATGAGCCCTCTTTTAAATTGTTTAAATGCTTTAAACCTTTTTGGGCTGATATACATAACGTTGTGTGAAAATATTCTCAATTGTTATAATTGCTTGTTATATGTATTGATCGTACGATGATGAGTAGAGGAAATATAGATTGCCATTTCGATGTTTCTAGTAGAATAGAATAAGAATGGTAATCAAGGAAAGATCGGTAAGTAAGGGACTTCTGAAACAAGAAGTTAAATAGTGTTGTCCCAATGGTGTCAAAACCATGCGGCGTCAAAGCCAGAAAGCGTCAAAGCTAAGCGGCGTCAAAGCCAGATAGCGTCAAAGCTATATAGTGTCAAAACTAAAGGGACCATTGCTACACGATGTGTTCGTAAAGCAAATAGAAACACTATTTCCCTAAGATAGCATTTAATATGAGACAAGGATGACAAAGCAACAGAAGGTTAGTCTATTCACGAGGTTAGAATATGTGAATATATGTGCTATATGCTTTGTGTTTGATTGTCTAATTGCAGAAATATGTTTGACAAACCTAAGTGCCTTCGAAAGGTATAGTTTTCCAAAACGTAGAACTCACCAGCGTAAGCTGACTTGTTAAGTTATGTATGTCAGATAAGGCTGGACCTTCGGATAGAAAATGGAAGGCTGAGATGTGAGCAGGAACTAGGGGGCATACTACTATCAAGAGAATATCAACTGTCAAGAAAAGACATTTTGAAGACTGGCATAGATATATAGTTATCTTTTGTAATCGTCTCTCTTACGATGTAATACTTGGCGTATCAATAAAAAGTTTTTAATTTCCGCTGCTTAGTTATCTCTGTTGTACCATGTGTTCATGAGTAAATCCGATGCGTGACCGCTCCTAGGGCCAAGTCTGGGAGTGGGCGTCACAAGTTGGTATCAGAGCCTTGGTTTAAGAGATTTAGATACTAGCACGGTATCTAAACTTGAACTAGGATTCTTGGTAAACAACGTAAGGTAAGATAGGGAATGTAAATGCCAGTCAGGATAGTCATGCCCACAGGAAAAAGTTGCACCAGGAACATAGGAGGTAGGACTTAGGGTATGCAAGTGCGAAAACTACCCGATTGCAATTAGCTACTGCAATTTGGTATTTTACCCAAATGAACATATCATAGGTTCTAACTGTTGTGTGACCTAGTGCGGGTTAGGTTAATTGACAGTGAGATACGTGGTCAATACCTTGTAAAGAATGCCTAGAGAAAGGTGTTAGAGCATATTCCTATGCCACGATGTGTCTCGTGTACTGTATCTATGTAATGAGAGCAACTGTGTGAGTCTTGTTAGGCAACTGAGCGTACCACATGGTCCGCCGGACCAGTTGGTGCAGCGTACCAGTTGGTACGCTGGGTGGTACGCCAGCTAGTCTAAGTTACCTATAAATAGGTAGTTTGTGTTAAGAGCATTAGCACTAATAGAGAACTTCTGGTCATATCATCTCCACTAAGTGTGTGTTTCTAAGTGTGTTCTAGAGAGAGAAACCAAAGCTTTGTAATTGTTCTCTTTGTGAAATCAATAAAACAAAGCTTATTTACATTCTCGTCCACTAGATCGATCGGTTCATCCAGTAGTAAGATCGTTACTGTGTTTTACAAGTGGTATCAGAGCAAATCCAGGTTGCTCTGCTGGTTTGAATTGATCAAAATTGGATTTTTCTAGTGAGAGAAAGTGGGTTTCTTTGGTTTTTCATCAAATTTCTTCAATTCCGAGTGTTTCTGAGGTAAAAAATGATTTCTGAGTGTTCCTAGTGAGTTTTCGCACCTCTCTGAAGCAAATTCAAGTCCAAATTGTCAAAATTCGCGAAAATCCGTCGATTTCAGCGTTGGTACGCTTGAAGAACAGTTGGTCCGCCGTTGGTCCGCTGTTGGTCCGCCAGGAAATCTTCAAATTTGGTCCGCGGCAGTTTCAGCGTACCATTTGGTCCGCCCCCGTACCATTTGGTCCGCCCCCGTACCATTTGGTCCGCCACCGTACCATTTGGTCCGCCGTACCAAATCTGGTCCGCTGAGTACAAATTTGGTCCTCCGTACCATTTTGGTCCGCTGGGTACATTTGGTCCGCTGGCAGTTTCTTAAAAGTGTCATAACTTTTGCATCGTTAATCGCTACGAGAGCCATAAGTACTCAAATCGATCGTCTCGACGAGCTCTACATTGTTCGTTCAAAGTTGATCTTCAAAATCAAATTCTAAGACATTCATTTTTGAGTTTGAAGTTTTGTTATCCAATTTCACAATTTTCAAAATGTATACAATTGATGCATTTATTGAGAGACATAGTCAGATTGTGCCGAAGTTGATAAATCTTGAAGATTATCATGGTTGGGCAACACATTTTAGAGCATATGTTGTTGACTTGGATAAACGGTTGTGGTTACCGATTTCAAATGAATATCAGTATCCAACAACTTATGGTGGTGAGTGTAAGATGAGATGGAATTTTTCAATTGATGAAAGGGAATCATATGATCAAAATGAAAAGGCTAAAGCACTTCTTCGGTTAGCTTTGCCTATAACTCTAAAAAATCAAGTTAGAGATTGTGGAAAAGCAAAGCTGATATGGGATTTTGTAAAGAAACAGTGTGAAGAACATATGTCTACAATTTCTCAGAAAACGGTTGATCAAGAGTTGAAGTTTAAAGGTAAAATTGAAGAATTAGAGAAGAAAGAAGCGAAGTTATCCGAAGAGAATAGTATTCTGAGAAAAGAATTGGAGGAATGGAAAAATAAAATTCATGATGGTTACGAAGTCAAAATTCAACAGAGTACATCTTCCTCGTGTACAACGTGTACTGATTTTGTTAAAATTAAGGAAGATTGGTTGAAAGAAAAAGAAGTGTTAATTGAAGAATGCAATAAAGCTAAAGCTCATGAAAAGGAAGTTGTTGAAGATTTTGATGCTTTATTTGCAAAATGTTATCCTCTTCAACAGAAATATGAAAATGTTAATAAAATTGCTGTCGAAGCTGCTGATAGAGTAATCCAACTTCAGGAGGAACTCACAAAGTTGCGTGATGAAAAAGGTGAGGTTCAAAGTCAAAATGACATTTTGAAACAAGATGTTGCGTATTATAAGAAACAGGTAGAGAAGGTTACTGGAGAAGTTCTTGCTGGATGTGATAGAATGTATAGTCAAAAGCTTAAGTATAACGAGTTGTCTGAGCAATTTATTGCTTCTCAAAAGGAGTTACTTGAAGCTAATACAAAGGTTTCTGAGATAAAGATTGAAATGCTTGATCTTCAACGAAAACTTGAGAATTTCAATACATCAAGTGTGTTTCAGAATTATCTGTATCATATGGAACGAGATGGCAGACCAAGTAAAGATGTTGATAATCATGAAGTTCCTGCTCAAGTGATTGATCTGAAAAAGCCATCTAATGATGATTTAAGTCAAAATTTGCAAGATTTTCCTGAAGGAGATGGTGTTAAGTCTGGAAAAGCACAAAAGTCAAAGACTAAGAAGAATAAAAAGGGGGTTGATTATTGCAAAGGATTGAAGTTTGATTCCAAGTCAACATTTCTTGATAAAGAAAAGATTTTTGAAGGGAATCCAGGTCATGTGAAGATTCCTGATTTTTCTGATATTGTGATCGATGAATCTTTACTAAATAAGAAAGTTGGTGTTAAAGCTATCAAAGATGAATTTTCTCGTCTAGCTTCACAAGGGCATTCTTTGAAAGAACATCCTAAGCAGAAAAATGGTGGTTTGGGATATGAAGAAAAAGAAGTTCCGGTTAATGATTCCAACAAGAAGAAGGTGAAAGATGAGCAGAAACAGAAACAGAAGGTGTCTACAGAGAAGAAGCCTCAGTTTTGGAAGAAGAAAGTATCTACACCATCTGCAGATGAAAAGATTTCTTCTGAAGAGTCTTCTTGCATATCTGATGCTACACCACAAGGCGGTAAAAATTCAGATTCATTTTATTCTGCTAATTCTAACATGCTTTATCATCAAGATAAATTCTTTGGTTATGGAGATGATTCTGGTTTTTATGATTCTCCAAAATGTTTTCCAAAATTTCCGAAACCAAAGAAATTTAAACCTGTGATTTCAAAGGTTTATGATGAAGGGTCGACTGATCTGTTTGGAAAACCAATTTCAAACAGTAAAATTAATCATCGACTGTGTTATGTTTGTCGTGAGAAGGGTCATTATGCAAATAATTGTCCTACGACAACTAACAATTCATCATCAAATGCCAAACATACAAAGTATGTTGATCCTGATGGCATTATTTTTAGTGAACCAATGCCCAACACTACATTTTTCTGGAAAAAGAAACTTAACACAGACACGTTGGGTAGTAGTTCTGATTGTCACTCATCAGTCGACAATGGTTCACTAGAAATGTTAAAACCAAAACAGGAATGGAGACCAAAGGTTGTCTCAACAGCCAACACTGATTTTGTTGAAGACACTGGACGACCTATCACAAATGGGGATGAGGGTCGGGGTTTTACAAACTTATTATTTTCCAGTGTGTGCAGGTATTTCAAGAAGACCTGTTAGTAATTGTCTAATTGCTGACAGTGGAATACTTGTGATTGATTTAAGTTAAAATGCGTCGAACCTATCTTTGAAACACAAATTTTTATAAAAATCATTTTCAAAAATGTGTCAAGTGTTGATTGATCATTTTCATGTTTGTTTTTCATTTTCTTTCGTTCATATTTTTAGGGGGAGAAAATTTGAAAATTCAAAAAAAAAAATAGTGTTTGTTTTAATTTTAGGGGGAGAAATTGGAAAAATATAAAAAAATGGAAAATTGAGAAATTGATCCGACAAAAGCGAGAAATGATGGTACATCAGCATATATGTTATCTGCCATGGATAGATTAAGTCTAAAGGCTGTAGGTACTTGCATAATCTGTGAATGTGCATGACTAATCTGATATCTGCAAGTAAGATATAAACATAAAGCTTGCCTGATGATCTTTGGTTATTTGCTTCTTGATGAATGCTGTGTGATGATTCCAAAAATAGAATAAAGAGATATCCTGATGAATGCATGTTTTCATTTTGAAAGATTTAAACTTGTTTGATTTTCTTTATTTTGTCAAACGATCGGACTTTCTCTGCGTATCGAAAGATCGACCTGATTGTTGTTCGTTTGACGTTCTGCTTTATTTTCTTTGGTGTTTCGTATAATCCATCGGACTTTCTCTGCGTATACGGAAGTATCGACCTGATTGTTGTTGGATTATACAATTTCAACTTGGTTTGCTTTCTTATTTTCTCAAATACTTGGGCTTTCTCTGCGTGTCCTCAAGACCGACCTGATTGCTAGGTATTTGAGGTTCTGCTTTATTTTTGCATGACTCATCAAGGATGATTAAATCTCTAAGAAAATTTGCTTCTATATGATAAACATGATGATTTGCTAGTATTTCTAATAGAGTGGAGGCCGAGTTATCAGTGCATGATAAAATTACCTTAAGCATATCTGAAAACGATAAAAATTGATTGGTGCATGCTGAAATAAACATAAATGTTGTATTTGCGATTATCTTGGCTTGCATGCTGATTAAGACCGAAATTGAAATGTGCTAGATGCGTTATGTCTGATATGATCTCGTGTCGTGATCTTTCTCGCAAAAATACCAAAAATAGAGTGTAATTTTGTATTGCATTTATATTTCCATGTTAGTAAAATTCAAAAAGATTTTTGGTGTGTTTTAGCATAACTTTGAAAAATCAAAAAGATTTTAGGTGTGTTTTGATCTAAAGTTTCTAAAAGCCAAAAAGATTTTATTTCTTATTCGTTTTCGATCGATCAACACTTGATTCAAAATCAAAATTTCAAAATCAATATCTTGGATTCTCAAAGAGAAGTTTTGCACCAAGATTAAATTAATTTTGGAAATTCAAAGAAAATCCGCACTTTTGTCTTCTAAAGTCGCAGGTTCTGTGTGTCAAGACTCGAGCATGGTGTAAAGAGGGAGTTTGTTATATCATTCTCAAGTGGGTCTTGATGATCAAAGATGTTTCAAGTAGAGATCCAGCCATGCAAGCTCTGTTTCTGACAAGATTTCAAGTTGAAGATCTGATGCAGCAATGTTGAAGATTGAAGACTAGAGATTTAGTTAGACTAGATACACTACACGTTAAGGGGGAGTTTGTTAGAGCATATTCCTATGCCACGATGTGTCTCGTGTACTGTATCTATGTAATGAGAGCAACTGTGTGAGTCTTGTTAGGCAACTGAGCGTACCACATGGTCCGCCGGACCAGTTGGTGCAGCGTACCAGTTGGTACGCTGGGTGGTACGCCAGCTAGTCTAAGTTACCTATAAATAGGTAGTTTGTGTTAAGAGCATTAGCACTAATAGAGAACTTCTGGTCATATCATCTCCACTAAGTGTGTGTTTCTAAGTGTGTTCTAGAGAGAGAAACCAAAGCTTTGTAATTGTTCTCTTTGTGAAATCAATAAAACAAAGCTTATTTACATTCTCGTCCACTAGATCGATCGGTTCATCCAGTAGTAAGATCGTTACTGTGTTTTACAAAAGGTAGTTTTAAAGGACCGGTTTTAAAATTTCCGGTAAAGAATAAAAGGAATAGTACGAACACCAGGGATGACTATGATAAGAATAACTGGGTTTTGAACGCATCATAATTATATAAGTGCACGTATATAATTATCATGAATTCAAAATCTGGAAACTTCACGTCACATGAGTTCTAAAGTGTCAGACTATTTTGATCGTAAGATCAGAAGATTAGAAATGATAGTCATGATAGGAATGCGAATAGGACATCCGATACGAAATCTGATGTCAGTAAAGACGAGTACCTTCAGAAAAGAAATGAAAGCCGTTATGTTAGAAATAGTGGCAGAAGCATTGAAGGTTACGTTGCTATCGATTGTTAATCAACTTCCGGAAGCTTTGGCAAGAAGAATGTTCAGTAAAGCGACCGCTAGTAGAGCTGGTCCCAAGGAAGCTTTTGGTAGAAATAGATTCTCGATGAAAGACAAACGGAAACGGTACGAGGATGAAGAAGGTCTTGAAGACAATGACGACGAATTCCACAAGAAGGCTAAGGGAGCTTCTGAACAAAGAAGGCCGATATGCCAGATGTGCGAGAAACGTCATCATAAGAATTGTATTGGAGAACTCAAGAACCGTTGAAGGTGAAAAGAGGTGTAGACAAGCCTAGAATGTCGCTTTAAAGCAAGGAAACTGTAGACGTGATAGACGCTATCACGGTAAATAAGAAATGAAAGTTGCTATGGCGAAAATAGTGGAAACAACGTTCCAAGCTACGTTGCTACCTTCAAGAAGACGATCACTATAAGTGATAGGTCGGAAGGCTCGAAGCAGAAAATGTTTAAAGTTAAGAAGAATGACAAAGGTTACCACAAGATGAATCGAGAATCCACAAGCTTAGGAATATGGAGATCCAGAGTAGGCCAAGAAGAAGAACTTACGTCCTAAGGGATGTTGTTTCTTCAAATGGCAGGATGAAAGCACGCGATGATTGGATGAGCTACACGAAGAGGAATTCCAGCATAAGGAGAGGAAAAGCATTGTCAAGGAATCCCGTAGTCAAGCTACCTTAGACAGCTTAGGATTACGTCTTCCTTAGGACAAATGCAGAGTCGTCAAGATAGACGACCTCAAGTCGAATGTTGATACACGGACGAGCCTGACGATTCGATATTTGCAAACTTAGAAGTCGGAATTCGATATTAGGAATTGTCACACAGTGTATTACACCGATGCGAATAAATGATCAGTATTTGACAAATGTTCTTCTTAAGATCAATGTCAAGCTAGAGATGACAATGGAAAATTTAGACGCTTAATGAATTGGCTCGCGGGATGCTACGCGTAAACTATCTGTAACCAGAAGGAGGCTCAACTTCATATGCAAGGATCATGATGGTTTAGCAGTAAAGATTACAAAACGTGTAAGTACATGGGTCAAGAGGTAAGTCATACTCGATGTATGCCATTGACTCAGAGGCAAAACCAAGAAGCCGAAGAACGTACCAGTGAATCCAATTAGCAACTCGTCAGATCAAGAAATGGGGTTCAACAATCAACTCGACGCTGAAAGCAACGTTAGGAGTAACATCAGAAGCAACGCCAGAAGTAGAAACACCATACCAGTTATCTCCAACAGAAGCCAGAATATTTCTTTAGACCTAATATATCGCCTTAGGATACTCCACCAATTTCAAGACAAAGGATGGGAGCCAAGGATATGCATAGACTGCAAGAAGATAAAGAAGCTGTCAGTAAGAAGCAGATATCCTTTGCTAAGGATCAATAAACTATCCAACAACTACAAGGAGCAAGACGATTCCCCAAAGATGATCTGAGATCAGATTAGCACCAGCTAAAAGAGTAAGAATGAAACTGTAAGAGAACGGCTTTTCGGAAGCAAAATAATCATTATAAGTGATTAGTAGTGTTGATTGGAATGAGGAATGCCTCTTCAAACTCAGAAATCTCATGGCTGAGCATGCTGATGAATAACGTTCTAAGGTTCTCAAGGATGGTAAAGAATGCATGAAGCATTGGAAGGAAGTACGGAAGATCACGAAAAGAAAGAAGCTATGTTAATACATCTGAAGCCGCTAAGACTTTCCAAGGATGTAACACCATTAGGTTGACAAAGAAGATGTCAAGTCCTTTTGGAATCCTAATCAGTAGCAGAGATGAAATGAAGTAATGAACGGATTAACTTGGGCATCGGTAAAATTATTACCGATTAGGCCTAGTGAAGAGGGAAATTGCAGCAGTAGTGTTTTCACTCAAAGAGATACAAACATACAAACGAGGTTGTACGCAGAATGTCCAAATTAGTTATTTAAGTAAGTAATAGATAGTCATGAATTATACTGATGTTGTTGTGGTTAGAATAGTAATATCGCCCTACACTATACTAGTAATAGTACGCCTCTAGTTGTATCAAGGGTGTGGTGGATACGCCGCTGGTACATCCTATATATATACACCTGAGGTATAACCAGAAGTGGCATTAGAATTAGTCTCGTGCAGGTAGATATTACGGGCCACTGTGGAAAACAAATAAGTAGTATTCATGAATACATATCATTTACTAACGAGTAACTGAGGGACTGTTGATGTCCGGAGAAGAAGTTCAAATCTTTTAAACATGCGGATAAATGTTTAACGTACGTAGAAGGTTTAAACAGAATGACGGGAGCTTCGCGATAAATTTCAACTTTAGGAAACTCGAAGCAAATTCCGGTGGGATTCATAATCAGGCTACCCTATATGTAGCTAAAGAGTTATGACACCACCTAGATAGTATGTGATTGATAAAAGGAAGAGTTCCTTTATTTTGAGAAACATATTCTCCCAAATCGTTAGCTAGACTGTTCGTTAGGGATACGTTCCTAAGAGTACTAGCATCATTTATAGAAATGCGATTCACATTCTAATTGTGAACAAGACTTCGTGAATAGAATAGTTGAGATATTACCTTATAGGTAATAGAGTTAAATGATAGATTATCATAGAAAGTTTGTTACGATGTTAAAATCGTAGCCTAGGAACCAAGTGGTTCATATGGAATGGATGCATTAAATGCATAGAAAAGTTTCCAGATCAATCTGGGAAAGAAAAGTGAGATATGAGAAATCTCATTGTGAGTTAAATCACAGTTTGAGTAAGTTTCGAGGACGAAACCTTATTTAAGGGGGGTAGAGTTGTAACACCCCAAAATTTTATGACTTAAATTAAATACGTGTGCTATATTTGTTAAGTAGCTGAAATATATGTGATATAATATATATACGTATAATAGAGAAACGTCACGATTCACGTACGAATATTCGACACGACATTCGAGGAAACGTCAAGAGACGAATTTATAGAATATGGTAGATAATGAAAAATAAAGAACGTGAGCGCAGACGGATCTTAAATCCGAGTTGTGACGAAGCGGGAAAACGCAAATTAGTGATTTAGGCCCGGTTTGTAATAAACCGTAATTAAAGCACGAACGTCGCTAAAATAACACCGAAGCGAAGTTAGAATATCAGGTAATGCTAAATACTTGATTTATAATCGTTATAAAATATATTTATGATGTTCGGCATGAAAAACGGTGGAATCGGTAACCGTTGATGTTACGCGATAATAACCGAAATCGATTCGGTTAGCCGTTCGAAGCAATTTTAGTGACTCGGCAAAGTACAAATAATTATTATAATATCTATTAATAATTTCAGTCGAGAAGACGTATTCGGTCTGTCAAACGGCCACGATCGCGACGCTGATTAGACGCGCTTTCTACCGCGTCATAACTAAACGCTCACCGGTTAGTATAACCGAAGAATAAATATAACGATTAATATTTATTGGACCCTCGTAATATTTTAGACGTTCGGTAATTTTTATGAACCGTTTATAAAATATTATGTTATTTTACGAACTTAGAACACGGATATAATACCTATTTATTATAGTATACCACATTTGCTTGTTCCTTACTTCTCACTTTCGTAGTTGTCAAATTGTTATGTGATTCAGCAATTGAAAAGCATCATCATATACATACGTGTCCATCATATGTTGGAAAGATATGTGTATAAATACATACATACACATTCAATTACAAACACACACAAATCACAAATTGTGATATAAACCCACTACCCGACAAAATGAAATTGAAAAGAAAGGAGAGAGAGAAGAAAACAGCGGCCTCTCCTCCCCCACTTCGTTTTTCCGGCCGACGAACCCGCCGGCGACTCACCTCTCTCTCTCTCGATTATCCGGCGGCTACACCGGCCTCCACCCTT
>JBCNJP010000003.1:36389588-36439749 GCA_039602395.1 Deinandra increscens subsp. villosa | reverse complement strand
CTCCGTCCCTCTGTTCGTTTTTCCGACCAAACCAACCAACCTCCTCTAGACTTTTCTTTCGGGCAACCACAGGCGGCGAGCCACCTCCCTCCGCTCGATTTCCCGGCGACCTGGCAGCAGCACCCTCCGGCGAGCCACTCTTTCTCTCGTTCGATTTTCCGGTGGAACCCAACAGCAGCCAGAGATCGGCGACCTGCTGTTTTTCCGGTAAACACCCAGCCCCAGTTCTGTTAACCTTCGACGCCGGCGACGGGAAAAGGCGGTGACACCATCGGAACGGTGATCAGCAGCGGCAAGAGCAGTGGAAGGTAAAGGTGACGGTGGTGGTTGCGGGTCGAGATAATGAAGCCGGTTACCCGTGAATGACACAAAAACCGGTTAAGTTCGGTTGATGTTTCGGTGACATACGTTTAACGACGGGGTATGACGGTGACGGTAATGGATCACCGGGACAGCGGTGATGATGATGGTGGTAGACGGTGGTGGTACGGCAGTTGTAGGTGGTCGCAATTCGAGTTAGAAAAGGAGGTGTCGAGTTAACCCGTTTACGCTTTCGGACGATTTTTCGGTGGCGTAACGATGTCCAAACGATGAACCGACAACGGGGAAATGCTCGTGGCGAGAAAATAGTCGGGAAGGACTATTCGTTTGTCAAGAACGGACAACTTTATTATTTTGGTTATTCGGACTCGTTTCACGACCCGTGAAAAAGGTAATCCCGTTAAATATTTGTTATTATTACAAATATTATATTTTAAGTTAAAGTTTATATCAAATCATAATAGAACGGGATAAATGATATAAATATATATTTAAGACGAATAAATATATATAATTATTAATCAGTTTTATTTAAATAAAATTGATTAAAAGAAAAGATTTAAATATTAAATATATATTTTAAACATATATATTTAATATAAAGGTTAACGATAATTATAAAGTAATTATCGGGTTAAAGAATATTTAATATATGTTTGAAACATATTTAAAATATGTTTTAGTGTTGAAATGAAAAATTAGGGTTTTCTAGACACTGTTCTGTCAATACCGAGTAAACGGTAAAGAACTAAGCTTTGAAATTGTAAAGGATATTATAAAATGTCATAATGGATAAGCCCTAAGACGGTTTTGTATAAAAATGAGTTTTGCTATGGAAACAAGAAAAATGGGTAATTAGGGTTTCGGAATATGGATATTTAATATAAAATAATCCGGAAGGTATAGGAACTTGAATTTTGGTATGGTAACATGTTTACATATATATTAAATATATATGAGTTCAAATTTTGATAATTAATAATTGAACTACTCGGTGCAACGATTGTAGTAATTCCGCCTCATGGTCGTCAATGACGCCTACACGGCCGGTAACGATCGTCACCAAATTCCAAACCCCGTGACTATTCCTCATAGTAATTCCGCCAAATGATCGGTCATGAGGAAACACGAGCGGTAAATGTTAAGGAGCAAAGACTTGAAAAAGATATAGCAAAATATGTAAAGGGGGCAAAATGGTCATTTTGACTATTAAGGGTATTAACTAATAAAGAGTTGGGTTTTAGATAATGAGTTAAGTCTTAAATGTGATTTGTAACATTTAAGATGTCTTGATAGGGACATTACGTTAAAGGCATTAAGAAACTGATTCACAAGAACTTAACCCAAGAATAATAGCTTTGCAAAGCTAAGGTGAGTTCTATGAGCCCTCTTTTAAATTGTTTAAATGCTTTAAACCTTTTTGGGCTGATATACATAACGTTGTGTGAAAATATTCTCAATTGTTATAATTGCTTGTTATATGTATTGATCGTACGATGATGAGTAGAGGAAATATAGATTGCCATTTCGATGTTTCTAGTAGAATAGAATAAGAATGGTAATCAAGGAAAGATCGGTAAGTAAGGGACTTCTGAAACAAGAAGTTAAATAGTGTTGTCCCAATGGTGTCAAAACCAAGCGGCGTCAAAGCCAGAAAGCGTCAAAGCTAAGCGGCGTCAAAGCCAGATAGCGTCAAAGCTATATAGTGTCAAAACTAAAGGGACCATTGCTACACGATGTGTTCGTAAAGCAAATAGAAACACTATTTCCCTAAGATAGCATTTAATATGAGACAAGGATGACAAAGCAACAGAAGGTTAGTCTATTCACGAGGTTAGAATATGTGAATATATGTGCTATATGCTTTGTGTTTGATTGTCTAATTGCAGAAATATGTTTGACAAACCTAAGTGCCTTCGAAAGGTATAGTTTTCCAAAACGTAGAACTCACCAGCGTAAGCTGACTTGTTAAGTTATGTATGTCAGATAAGGCTGGACCTTCGGATAGAAAATGGAAGGCTGAGATGTGAGCAGGAACTAGGGGGCATATACTATCAAGAGAATATCAACTATCAAGAAAAGACATTTTGAAGACTGGCATAGATATATAGTTATCTTTTGTAATCGTCTCTCTTACGATGTAATACTTGGCGTATCAATAAAAAGTTTTTAATTTCCGCTGCTTAGTTATCTCTGTTGTACCATGTGTTCATGAGTAAATCCGATGCGTGACCGCTCCTAGGGCCAAGTCTGGGAGTGGGCGTCACAGGTTGCAGCCCCACCCCATCTGCGAATCGAAGACTGATGTTGCAATTCCGACACCGGCACTCTTGTTCCAAGCGTACTGCTACAAAACTGATGTTGCGCACTTCTAGGGCTTGGATAGAGTCGATGACTGTGAGATTAGGGCTTGTGGATATGAAAATGGGATCGTAAGCGGAGGGGAGCATACACCAATGGAAAATTTTGTGAGATTAGGGCTTTCTGGACGGCAAGGTCGCCGGAGCATGGTTTGGGAGCGAGAGTTCCGTCGATGAAGCGCAAGGGAGAGAGAGTTGATTTTGTGAATTTTTAGGGTTTCGTGGATTTAGGGCAGAATTTGGGGAAAAGTTAAAAAAAATTAAGTGTGAGCGGGAATTAGATTTAAGGCATATTTCTTGGCGGGAAATAAAATTATAAAATGACATAATATTCTTGACGTGCACATTTTAAGTGTACTCCGTGTTTTTTCAATTTTATTATATGACATAAATTTTACGACGCGCAAATATGCGCGTCATCCACCCATTTAATTTCTCAAATTACGACAGAATTTTAATGACACGCGTTTTTGCGCGTCATAAAAGTAGCGTGTGTCATTGTTCGCGTGTCAAGGAAAGCCCTTTTTCTAGTAGTGGGTTCACTTATCTCTCCATCAGTTATTCCCTTGAATTTGGAGGAGAAGGATGCTAAGTCATATCCAACATCTGGTTCTTGGTCAAACATTGATCCAGATGTCATAAGGATCTTCCCCTCAGGCCGTGTCGTCAAGATCACCTTTTCCCTTTTGACTTCATCAATTACTTTGAAGTATGGGGTTTCAATTTTAGGGTATGGTTTCAACTCTATCCCAGCATCTTCAAACTTGGAGTTATGACACCTGTCATATTTCTGGCACTCAGCATCATTGTCTGATATATCCTCTACTCTCCCTTCACCATAAGTCTTGTTTGCCTCATTATCAATTTCTTCTTGAGTCAATGGTGTAGTTCCAACCAAGACACTATCAAAGGAGGAGCAGTTTCTTTATAATCAGACTTGGTTCGTTCAACTTGATCCTCACTAAGAAGCATTCCTATAATGTCTCTGGGAACTGGTGGAGGAATAATATTGTTTGCAGACAGAGACTTATCAGACTTTTCTAACCCAAACCCAGTTTTATCTTTCCCAACTTGACCAGTCACAACAGCATGTGACAATTCCTTTCCAGCATCGAGCATTCGCTGATTTCTTTCTTGATTGCAATCATACTTGACATGCAACTCATCATATTTTTGCTGCAGTTCAGTTAATTTCTGTGTTAGCTCAGATATCTCAATCCTAGCCCGATCATATAAAATAGTCTTCTCTGTTGCTAGCTTTTGATATTTCTCTATGTCCAATTTCTGAGCCTTAACTTTCTCCTCACTGTTTTCCCATCTACCCTTAAACGAACTTCTAGAACATTGCATATCAAATAATTCTATCTCACTATTCTTCCAAAGTTGTCTAAGGCCAGGAATTAATCGAGCACAAGTAGGATTGGGGGATATCTTAGTTTTGTCAACTTCATCTGCGAAAGCATCCTTGTCCTCAACCATATTTTTTTCTTCAACCACTGAACTCATTTTCTTTCTTTAGATATGCAGCCTTTGAAAATTTTGAAAAATCGGCAAAAATGGCAAAAGTACTATTCAAAGTATAGTGTCAAAAACTTAAAACACGAAAACGAAGGCCTTCGGAGTGGAATTTGCGGGTCCAAACGAGCTCCCCTAGACATTAGTCAGGGGTAGTTCTGGGGCTCGGTGTCACGAACGTCGTGTTAAAATTTGAGCCTCTAACTCCAAACGAGTCAAAAGTTATGTCCGTTTCCGTGAAAGTGTGAAATAGTGACTTTTTGCCGTAAACCAACCCTGTTTCCGATCGTAATCACCTGTGGATCGTAAACTCCTCTAGTCATAAACACCTTCAGTCATAAACTCCTTCAGTCGTAAACACAAGTCATAAACTCAGAATCGGAATCTCAATCATAAACACCGCGATTCATAAACTCAATCGTAAACTCAAAAAATGCTATCTTGAAGTCGTAAACAGCCTCTTAACGAAGAACACGAAGAACACTAGATCGTAATCACTAAGAAATGCCCAGAACGAGTCGTGAACACCTCAGCCAGCCCAGAAACAGATCGTAAACACTGAAGAACAGCACTAAAAAGTCGTAATCTCAAAGAACAGCCCAGAAATCTTCAAAAAATTCGAACTTTTTCCAGCAAAAACTTGAATCCAATATCGTGAGAACCTCGAAACACTCGTTTCTTGGCTCTGGTACCAATTGTTGGTCCAGAAACAACAACCGTTCACGATATCTAACTAATCTAAGCGTGCGGAATCCGGTTAGATTAGTGATTCAAGAAAGAGAAGAGAAGAAATCAAAGAATACGATGAATAAACGTTAAAAACCTGAACTTGCACACAAGATGAACTTGTCGGGTACAACTCGTAATCGTAAACTGATCTCTCTCTAGTTTACGATCGTAATCTCCTTGAGGATGGTCTCCTAAAATCGTAAACAACCAACCTCCATGATGATGAACTCATGGGGTTTATATAGCCACCCCATGAGTTTACAATTGGGCCCTTAAACCCTAATGGTAAACCCAATCTTAAACCCCAAGCCCAATAGTAAACCCAAATAAACTAGTCTACTAAACTAAATAAACCCTCTAAGCCTAGCCCAAACTATTTAATATTACAAGCCTCATAATCTAGCCTCAATAAGAGGAGATAGGGGACCGATCGGTCCTATCCCCTTCTCACTTATTCCCTCCCTCTTCCTTGTGCCAAACCCTACACCCACACCATCATCACCACCAATCATCACCGTCACACACCACCACCTTCATCGCCTCACTTCTGCGACCTCACCACCACCTCACACACTCGAAATCCGACATCGATACACCCCACTTCACCTCCGCCACCGCCGACACTGCCCCATACACAATCATCGCGGCCACCACCGATCTCCACCTTTCGACACCACCAGGGTGGTCGGATTTCGACTTCTAACACTCTCCCTGTGCCAATTTGAAGTTCTAAGTGACAATGGCTCCCCGATTGAAGCGTGCTGCTAGACCCCCAAAGGACAACATCGGGTAAGTGCTTAATTTTTGTGTTTTTTGGTTGGGACGGGTAGGTAATCTGGTTTGGAGATGATTGTGATGGAAATCGAGTGATAAAACACTCGAATATGGTTGTTTGATTAAGTTGCAGGTTTTGAATGAAGAAGAAGGAGTTTTTCGATCGAACCAGGGGCTTTTCGATCAGGCTGAGAAGCTTTTCGATCGGCCCCCGGTGCTTTTCAATCAAGGGTCACCGATGAACAGCACCTTCTCAATCGAAAACTGAGCTTTCTGATCGAAAGCTATGCTTTTCGATCGGAGCTTAGACTTTTCGATCGGGACTTAGACTTTTCGATCCAAGGCTCCCAGTAACCAACAGCTTTCCGGTCAGAAAGATGCTTTTCGATCGAAAACCTAGTTTTTCGATTGAAAAGGTACCTGATGACGTGTTTCAAATGGTTTTTCTTCCATTTTTAAGTCGTTATGCTGCCCATTTTTTGATAAAATTATTACAGCTAATGAATTGCTGTTTGTTTTGGTTTTTATCTATGTTTGTGATTGCAGGGACTTAGAGTTTATCAAGGATCACAACACTGTAGCATATCCGTTGGATCCACCTGCCGCGTATAAAGAGAAGTACAAGTCCATGATTGAAGGTTTGAAGAAATGCTGCCTACATTATGCTCTCACTGTCAATCCAGTTATTTGCAAGAAGATGCAACAAGTATTTTGGAAGACGGCATTTGTTTCTGATGATGAGAAGCAGATTATAGCAAAGATTCAGAGCACAAGCATTGTATTGACTGAAGAAAACTTTAGACAGGCTCTCAGATTAAAAGATGTTGCTTCAGATCCCATAGCTTTGGAGAAGGAGGTTGTTACGCAATGTTTGAAGGAAATGGGTTATCACACAGTGTCTCCACCCACTATGAAGGCTCTTATTCCGCCTTACTAGAGAATGTTGGCTCATTATTTGCAGAATTGTATCATTGCTAAGAAGAGCTCAACTGATCAGCTAAACCAGGTGCACACCCATGAAATGGTGTCACTGGTGAGAGGTTTAAGGTTCAACTGGTCCAGATTAATATTTGAAGACATCAAGGCTGTTGTGTCAAGGGACAAGAAGTTTTTCGCTATCCCAAGATTTATACAGATAGCTCTGGATTCCAGATATCCAAATCTGAGGAAGTTGGGTGATACTCATGATACAAAACCAATGGGGATTGAGGTCTTTCCAATGATAAACCCTAAGAAGAAGCTAACTGATAAAGTCCCATTTGGAAACAAATTTGGGGAATTTGCTGAGATGGTGAGAGAGGAGGTGCCCATTCAAAGGAATGCTCTAGTTGAAGAAGAACACAATGTGCATGCCTCACAGAAGCCCATCACTGAACTTTCTGATAGTAATGATTGGGAAGATTTTGATTTAGAAGATGTGCAAATTGGAGCATTGCATTTTGATGATAGTGACAATATCAACTATGATTTATATCTTGATGACATTGAAGTCGAGGAAGAAGAAGAGACAGAGACTGTTGAAGCATCATTGTCAAGAAAACGGAAAGCTATAGAGGATCCTCCTCTCCGTACTTCTGTTACAGACACTACGTCAAAAAGTGGCTTTGGCCACGTTTTTTTTTACGCATAGCCACTGTTTTGTAAAAAACGTGGCCAAAGGTAAGAAATACTAGTTTTAGCCACACATATTTTGTACCCGTGGCCAAATATATAGCCTTTGGACCCTTTTAGCCACGTATTTTTTTGTTTATGTGACAACAACAATCAGGTGCAGTCGCTTTAGTCACTGTTTTACAAAAACATGTGGCATTTATTTGTCACGCTTAATAAAGAGTGGCGAAATGCACCAAACGGCCACGGAATTTTTATGATTTTTAATTCGTGTGACCAAAAAGGAATGTATGGCCACGTTTAAATAATGTTGTGTGATGGAAGAGTAGATTTTATTACTTAGTAAATTAAAAAAAACAAAACTATTAATTATATATTATGCGTGGCTAAATGTGAGCAATGGCCACGCTTTTTACTTAGTTATGTGGCTAAAAACTAGTACATATGGTCACTGTTATTAGGTTGTGTGACTAAATAGTAGGTTGTGAGTGACAAAAATCTATTACATATGGCCACATATATTAACCGTGACTAAATAGTAGCCAATTTTAATCAGTTAATTATCTGTGGCGACGGCGGATATCATTACTTGAGGTCAAATCTTTATCTACCACCTCGAGTTTCGGATATAAATCATATAATTAATTAATTAATTGTCGATCATCACCATATATGCCGTTAGCTCTCTCAGCTCTCTGTTTTTTGTTTATCATATGCCACTCTCTGAAAATATGGCATTTGCGTCCTCTGAATGTGGAAGATAGCCCCGAATACGGTGAGTAATCATCTAAATGACTGAAATTCAAATGCTTTAATGTGGGATTCGCGTCTCTGAAATTTGGTTATTTTTCTTGAACAGGGGAAGAAGATTTAAGTCTGTTTACTTTGGTGATCTATCACCTAGGGTATTTTGCGAGCCTCAATGGTCGGATACAATACATCGATGGGAGGGTTCACTACTTCGACGAGGTTGACATTAACTCCTTCTCGTTCGATGACCTAGGTCAAATGGTGTCTGACCTAGGTTATGACTTGAACGATTTCGACCCCTACCTGAGGATCCCAGGGTTGTCTCTGGATTTTGGACTGGTTCCATTCACTGATGATCCGAGGGATGTTAGGGCCTTGGCCCTGCACGTCATGGACGAGGAGGTCATATCCATCTACCTCGATGGAGATGTGGAGGTGTCTTCCTCCTCCTCCTGCTCCCCCTCTGAAGGTAGCTACCCATGGAGAACATGCCGATATGACGATTCAGACAATTTCTCTATTAGGAGCATGTTTTAAGTTTATGTTGTTTTTTTATTATATATATTTGTAATTAATTAACTGATATCACATCTTTTGGATTATATATGTAATTAATTGTATGCATCCGATGTGTCTTTTGACTCTTCTTCCTGAAGAATTCTTGTTCATCTGGTTGTCTTCTACATATATTAGGTTGTGTGACTAAATATTAGTGTATTATAAGGAATTGTCTTCAACCACAATGATTTTAATTCACTAGATAATGGGTTTAAATACATGGGAATATCCTATAGACTACGAACAGATATAACAACTTTGGTTATTTATAGTATATATAGTTCATCCTGAAGAACTCTAGTTTATCCGGTTCATCCTGAAGAACTCTAGTTCATCCTGTTTTATTACTGAATAATTAGTCTTGATCCTGAAGAACTCTAGTTCATCCGGTTCTATTCTTCTTCTTCTCTAATGAATAACTAAAATTGATCCTGTTTAATTATAAATCATGTCAGTCCGCTAAGGCAGTGAAACAGTTGTCTAATAATGTCATCCGGTTCTGTTCATCTGCTCTCATTCCAGATGAACTCTTCTTTTTGAGGAATTATAGTTCATATGGTTTTGTTCTTGTTAGTTCATACGGTTTTGTTCTTGTTCCAATTTACTGAAGAATTAAAATCTATCCAGTTTATAAATCCTGTCATCCACTATTAGACAATCAAAAAATTATAAATTGTAGCAAACAAGGCTTGAAACTGGGTCAGTCAAAGAAAGGAACAAACTACAAGATTAAGAAGAACCATTGAGACAAAAGTGTTAATTGGTTATATTTTAACCAGAACTTATTTAATTACTCGCATCACATAAGAAATAATTGATAAACAAAATTTGTGTTGCTAAAGGTAATAAATAGACACGATAAAAACAGGATTTGCGTGGTAAAGGTAACAAAATATACACGGTTATCTTGGCCTGACCTTTCCACTTCTTCCCACCATAGCTGGTAGCGTGCCCTGTCTGCCTTTCAAGTTCCACTTTTTTGCCACCAAAATCTTCTGTCCTGTTCATCAAGAAAAAAAATTCGATCGATCAATGGCTGCCTTTGGTAAACAATGGAGGATTAGGGGTGTTAATGAACCAGCACCCTATTACGGAAAGACTCCCCGTAAGTGTATTTTCACTCAACAATGGTTGTAAGTTTTTATTTTTAGGGTTTTATGTTTTTTAGTTACTTACTCTCTACTCTGCATTTGGGTTTTTTACAGGTGGTCGGAGGTTCACCCTCAAGGTCCATCACTATGGCGATTTCCACCGGAATGCCGCCGGCCAGAATGTGTGGAAGGGAAAGGTAGATTATGTCGACTATGTCGACATTCGCACATTTGATTGTCATGATCTGGATCAAATGGTGCAATACCTAAACCACACATCGATTGGCTATTTCCTCATTTACTGGAGGATCCCACCTCTGTCCATCAAATGCGGGCTTGAGTACGCTGATTTCATCACTGCCGAAGTTGTAGGGGATATGAAACTTCATCTCAGGGACCAGAGGGGGGAGAGAGAGCTGGATGTGTATTTAATCCGGAACAGGGATTCCACCTACACCTCCGAGTTGGGACCGAGATTGCTGCCTGGTCAAAAGCTATTTCTTGATGACAGTAGCAGCAGCAGCAGCTTCTTTGATGATGAAGACTATATGTCGGATGCTAGGTCTTAGCTAGTTAGATAGATTTTTGTATAGGATCTGATGAAAATCTTTGTATAGAGATCAATATATATATATATATATATATATATATATTATAGTTTTTGTTAACTCTTCCTCATGTTTTGTTTTGGTTAACCCCATTAATTATATAGATAGATTTTATCTCAATCATTAAAGTTGATTATATTCTAAATTTGATTGTTGCAAATAGATTTAATTGTGAACTGATGTGATTTTTATTTTATTGTGAACTGGTTAACCATCCTGGATAACTTTAGAACTCTATTTTACCCGGTTCATCCTGAAGAACTCTAGTGCATCTTCTCTCAATACTCATGAACTCTTCTTCCTGAGGAATTGTAGTTCACCCGGTTTTGTTCTTCTTCCAATTTAGAAGTAAAATTTATCCTGTTTATAAATCATCTCATCCCACCATATCAAAATGCCAACATATACTACCATAGCATATGAATATATACTTTATGTAAGATCACAGTTATGAGTAAAATGGAGTCTGCTATGATTCATTGAAAATGTGTATGTTATTATAATAGAAGAAAACTGGTTAACCATCCTGAAGAACTTTAGAACTCTAGTTTATCCGGTTCATCCTGAAGAACTCTAGTTCATATTCTCTCAATCCTCATGAACTCTTCTTCCTGAGGAATTGTAGTTCATCCGGTTTTCTCTTCTTCCAATTTACTAAAGAAGTAAAATTTATCCTGTTTATAAATCAACTCATCCCACCATATTAAAATGCCAACATATATACTAACATACCATATAGTTGGGAGTTCCCATTATGGTCATGATATCCATCTGATGCAATTTATCCCAATCATCCATTCTCAAATTCTGTTTCTTCCTTACTTCACCATTGCTCATGAAGAAGTAGTGCATGTTTTCACTCTCGTGTAATTCAATCCTTAGAATGCAAGGATGAGTGACATCAACATGTGGGTTGGGAGGAACCGAAGGTTCAGACTCTTCTACAGATTCACTCACTACTATCTTCTTCCTCTTAGCTGCATAACCCTTTCTTGCAGCCATGGTTTTCTTTCTTCCAGAAAAGGAAAGAGGAATGGGTGGTTTTTCTGGTGATTTGGGCGGAGATGAGGGTTTTCGTGGTTTGTTTAGGTGATCATGAGGATATGGAGATGGAAGAGTATGTTCAATTCTAGGTTGTGGTACAAAGGGTGTGAAGTTGTCTGTTCTAAACTTTGGTGGAAGAGGCTTTAATGTTACAGGCTTAGGATTTTTTTCTGGTCTACTAGTTCTAGCTGCAGGGTTTCTTCTGGGTTGCTGTGAGGCTAGAGTTCTGTTCAGATCAGAAAATGCACCTGGTAATGAAGGAGCAGTGGGTTGTGAGGCTGTGGTGGAGGGTTGAGATGATGAGAGATGAGGATCATAGACAGTGTCAAACATTTCCTTGATAATGTTGATACTTGGCTTCTTGTGCTGAGTAGTTTGCATAGGAGCTTTACTCTTCTTTTCTTTGAGGTAGTTGAGACCTTCAGGATGTAAGGAGTCAAACAGAGCATGCATACGTGGTGGCCTTTTCACACCAGTAACTCTTTCCTTTTCAATTTGGCGCTTCCTGATAGCATCATAGTCGTTTCTCAGCCTTGGCAATTTGCAAGAGTTGATTTTTTTTGGGTCCTCCATCATGATTTCCTTGAAGTACCATTTATGAATCAGGAAGTCATCCTCCTCAGATAGAGTTTGATATCTAGTACCTTGCTTCTCTTGTTGATCCTGTTCTAAAGAGCTATCAACAAATCTCTTTACATTCATCTCCTTGGCTTGATCAGCTTGGATGACTAGGATCATGTACATCCATTTGATCAAGTCTTCACCCTTCATCTCATCAACCCATGCATTAGTGAAACACTCCTTGCTTCTGAGCATTACACTGAACTGAGCTAGGAAAATTTTGTTGTCTTCAGTCTTTTTCATATGAATTTTCGATACTCATTTCCCAGGACCCTTTGTACTTGTAAACCTTGTCTGAAAGACCTTGTTCTTCAGCTCTGGCAATTCTTTCTTCTATGTACAGATCAGATCTTCTCCTTGCTGCATTGATAAAGAACATCAGGTCTGCATTGTTGATGACATACTCATAAATACCTCCTTCTATGAGTAGTCGTTTATGTTCTTCAAACTCTGCACTTTCCTTCTGTTTTTGAAATTTCTTTTGTATCTCAGCATTCTCCTTTTCCAATTGATCAATCAGAGCCTTTGTTGCAGGATCCATGTCTTCTTTCTGGCCTCCTGTGCTCTGATCATCATTCTCCTTTTCTAATTGATCAATCAGAGCCTTTGTTGCAGGATCCATGTCTTCTTTCTGGCCTCCTGTGCTCTGATCATCATTCTCCTTTTCCAATTGATCAATCAGAGCCTTTGTTGCAGGATCCATGTCTTCTTTCTGACCTCCTGTGCTCTGATCATCATTCTCCATGTCAGTGAAACCAGAGATGGTTCTCTCACTGAGAGAATCATCATCGGCAAGCTTTGGAGATTCATGAAGTGAAGTTGCAGCATTGGGACTGACTTCTGAGATAACTTGCTCAGGAATAGTCTTAGTGCCAACTTCCGGAGTAACTGCCTTGGGACTATCTTCCGGAGCAACTTTTGAAGTAATGATGGGCAGAGATGGAGCAATCCTTAACCAAGTGCAGTTAAGAGTATTCCTAATCATCATTTTTCTCATGAAAGATAGAGCTTCAGGAGCTATATCCACATTTTTGGTTTGCATATGCACATGTTTAACCGGATCAACATAGGCCACACTTTTTATATTTTAACGTGGCCGTTGCCATCCTTTGGCCACGCGTGTTGGGACAAAATGTATGATTTAAACTACCCTTTGGCCACTTTTTTTTTCAAATATATGTGGCTAAAACAGAAATATACGTGACCATATAATACCAAAGGCCACCCTTTTTATATTTTCACGTGGCCTTTGCCACCATTTGGCCACGCGTATTGGGACAAAATATCTGATTTCAACTACCCTTTGGCCACTTTTTTTTTCCAAATATATGTGGCTAAAACACAAATATCCGTGACCATATAATACCAAAGGCCACACTTTTTATATTTTAATGTGGCCGTTGCCACCCTTTGGCCACGCGTATTGGGACAAAATGTATGATTTCAGCAACTCATTTGGCCACGTGTTTTTATAACATATGTGGCTAAAACACAAATATACGTGACCATATAATACCAAAGGCCACGCTTTTGATATTATAACGTGGCCGTTGCCACCCTTTGGCCACGCTTATTGGGACAAAATGTATGATTTCAGCAACCCATTTGGCCACGTTTTTTTATAACATATGTGGCTAAAACACAAATATACGTGACCATATAATACCAAAGGCCACGCTTTTGATATTTTAACGTGGCCGTTGCCACCCTTTGGCCACACTTATTGGGACAAAATGTATGATTTCAGCAACCCTTTGGCCACGTATTTTTATAATGTATGTGGCTAAAACACAAATATATGTAACCATATAATACCAAAGGCCACGTTAAACTAACAAATGTGGCCGTTGGGACCCTTTGGCCACGCTTTCCGGAAGAATTGTTTGATTACAACAATAAAATTGGTACCCTTTAGCCACGCTTCTAGGTGGCTTCAGCCACTGATATTGTAACGTGACCATAGGATACATAAGGTGACGGGACCTTTGGTGTCGATTGGAATGGAAAAAAAACGTGACCAAACACCTTTGGTCACGGTTTTTTTCCGTGGCCAAAGGTGAATTTTGACGTAGTTAGATGATCTGACTGAAAAAGTGAAGATTTCCACACAACACCTTACTGAAGCTTTAAATGACCCAAGAAGGAGACGATTAGACCCTACAGTGCCTATCTCTACTGGCACCGAACCCAGTCAATCATCCTCTTCACAACCCACTGCTCAAGACAAAGGGAAAGCTGTAGAGACAGCCGAATTCAGACTAGAAAGAGAGCTTAGATCAGAGATAGCAGAGTTAAAAGCTCGGAATGCAGCCCAAAGTGAAATAATTGGTGATTTGATTGATATACAAAAATCCACAACACTGAGCTAGAAAATCAGAAGAAAGTAAATAGAGAATTCTCAAGACAGATCAGAGAATTGCACAAGCTGGTAAAGCAGCTTAGCTCTGCTGATAAGAGTGGTTCAAGCAAGTCCCAGTCAAAGAAAGACGATAAAGGAGACCCGCGAAGCAGTTCTGGAGCAAGTGGTTCCTCACATTCACCGGTTTTTTACTTTGAAGTTGATATCCCATATGACTCTGAATCCGGTCCTATTCTACCTGAAAGTGCTAAAAGGGAAATTGATACAAGGGATCGTGATTACATGACAGTACCTGTTACGGAGTTTGATGGAGGATGGGATGCTAAGACTTTTGCTTATCCTCCTGAGAGGTACCTGATTCAGCTTGGTGAGCACTATCATGACAAACGAGGAATTACTTCAGATGTAAAGTCCTGGATGTTTGATGGTGAAAAACATATGTTTGTGGTTCAAAGAAAAGGGCAGTGTCCATTGGAGTACTACAAGTGCTGGACACAGTTCTATTCCTGGACGACTGTGGATCTGACTATGCTTTATAAGACACCTTTCTTTAACCCATCAAGAAATGAGTACGCAGATCATTTCTACAAGAAGTTGAAGAATGTCGTGCTTAGCAAGTTCAAGAAGTTTGAGGATTTTCCACACAAAAATTCATATACCAAGAGATACAGGGATGTATTCAAGTTTGACACAAAGGAAAAGTTCTCTAACATGTTGTATCCACCAACAGAGAAAAATAAAACCATTCCTCTACCAATGAGACATCTTGAAGGCTGCTTGGATGATTTCCAGACCTGGGCTTACAGTGATTATACTGGTGAAGCAAAAATCATCTGCGAATCAAAATAAAGAAAATACAATAACAAAGGGGTGCTTTACCACAGGTAGAATGTTTAGCAAACCTAGATGTGGCGAACACCCGAGAGGAAACGAAAAAAGTAGCACCATTCTTGGACGCCAATGGTATGGTTGGGTGCGGCCTGACAAGAGGATCAGAACCATAGCAACACGATGGCCAACAGGCGATCCACAGGCTCTCACGCGCACCTAAAGGGACAAGAGGTGGCGACGCGTAAGAGAAAGAAACGGCGCGCGAGGGCGATTGCGGTGACTTCAGGCGACAAAATTGGTGTGCAACCTAATCGGAGGGCTGGCTTTCGAATTATGTGGGAGGTGAGATCAAAATAGATGTCAAAAAAAAGATCGACAGAAAGGTTACGGTTTGTATCAGAAAAAAAGGGACTAGGGTTTATGGCTAGATACCATGAAAGAATAAGTGGAATCCTCCTTGAGGGTTATCTTTGTATATTACCAGTATATATAGTTACAGGAGTATAGTTGGGGTTTACATAATTACAATAAAGACCCTAGACTATAAAATATTATAAAATAACCTCCGACTTATTTATTCTATCTAACACCACGCTAAGCACATTATTCAAGCTTTATATGCTTTGTTTATACCTATCTAAATTTAGTGGGCTATGTGACATTTAAGTGAGCCACGTGGAATTATAATTTTGTTTTGATTTTTTATTCGACATTTTAAACCGTTTTTCTTGGTTTTAATATAGTTTCACAAAATTTCTTTTAAGTGTCTAACTTTGTAGTTTGCGTGACAAGTTTTATTCTTTTGAAGCATTTACATATTTCCCCTTTCCTAAGCTTTTTAGTTACATATTCCTCAAGTCAAAAAGTAATTATATATTATCTTTATCTAAAACATATATATTACATATTTATCCATTTTATTAAAATCAATTTATTAAGTGACTATTTTACCCTTATTTTTACAAATAAAATTTTATATGTCAGCAATGTTGACACTTGTTTGTGAGTTGGTTGTTTATATATTAGTGAATAAACACAAAACCTGTTTGTGGAAAGAGTTCGATCATGGTGGGTTTTTTAACCAACCGTTTTTGGCCTAATTCATTTGAGTTCACAAATGACAGTCATCAAGGGCGAAATTTGGAGAGCAATTAAGAGCCATTTAATTCTTTACTCCTGAATCTTTTTTTTATCAAATCAGCAAAACATAAAATTGATTGATCGAGTCCAGATTTTCTATCGAAAGGTCATCTATAAAAAAGAGATATTAAACTAATCAAATAGACTGGTTGGTTTTGGAGAAAAGGGATCGATGACGATTATGATTCTTTGTTTAACTCCAAAAAAAATAGAATTCGAACAAGCAAATAGATTCTACTATCGATATGCAACTGTGGGTCTTTGATGAAGATGAAATTCTAGTAGCAAAATATATTCTACAAGGATCTTGAAATCGGAGTAGTAATGGAGAGGAACATGTTGGGTTATATAACAAATTATCACTTTAAACACGAGTACGCAGCGGAATTAATCCTATGAATTAATTTAACTAACCGGTTAAAGAACGTGTACCTTTTTAGCTCGGCAAGAGAAGAACCTTTAGGATTTGAAGTAAATCCCTCTACGTTCGCACACACGACACACCGATGTACGTAAGCTAGTACTCGATCACGAACTCCTCTTGATGTAGGTTTTGGTCGAACCACACAAGAAATCAAAGCCCTTAGGGTTCTTTCTTGTTTGCCGAAAATTAGAGAGGAAAAGAGAGAGATTAGGGTTTTCACTTTTATCAGATAAAATCCAGCAGCATAAACCTTAAACCCATAAGGTTTATTTATAGGGTTTAGGAACTTGATGAACAAGTTAGGGATTGGGATAGGGCTTCACGAAATTTTGGCCCTAAGGCCTATCCCAAGCCTTTTCCTAATTGCAATCAAATTACAACTCTCTCTAATTTACAACTAACACCCTTGTTAACAATTAACCGTTAGTTCTTAACGACTTCTCGTTAAATGTTCGTGATAAATATTAATTAACTATTTATTAATACAAATACATTAGTGTCGAGGCGTGTAACCCCGTAGGCTTAAATACTTTCCGGACATACGCTTATTAATACGTGATCATATTCCTACAGCTCCCACTTGAGCTCGTAGTAATAAAGGTAATAACATTGGTTAGCGTCTAGCAACACGCCAATGCTCCCGGAAATATTTAAGTACAGTTTCCCAAAGTGTATTTAAATGGTACAGTCATTTACTATCCCTTTGTTACCGATACCGTTGTTAAATATGAATATGGATCAAGTCATTTCATACTTTAACGATTCTGTTTCTCATTCCATAACTAATTAAAGATTACCAAATTCAAAATCGAGACACATCTGGATTTCATTTGGGCATGGCCATGCAGACATCTTAATTAGTCCCAATGAGGGGCCCAGTGGTATCTGCTTCAACTTTTAAGCTGAAGGAACAAATCCTCTTGACTACACGTGTCCAGTCACATACTTCACTACACTTACTGAAAATAGCCCTTTTGTACTACCTTATTCAGGATAGTTAGAACTATATCAAGTAGGTGCAATTCATATATGCATGACCTGCTTGTATCTCAAGTCTGAGGATAAGTAAAGCAGCCATTTACGAATTTCACTCAATGACGACGATCCATAAAGTGACAATTCGCTAGTGGGGTAGTTTGATATGCATCCAATGAATATCATGTGAGTTTGGTGGGACCATCCATTATATATTCCAAGAATATTACCAATCACTCAGATTTGTCTTAGTTTAACTATATTCCCATATAGTTAATCGACAATGGACAATTTAGAATACTTGACAAGTACTCAAGGATTAAACATGCAAATATAGGACACAATTTACTATTAAATGAAATCAAACATATCAAGTACTTTATTTCATTATATAAATAGAAATTGCTTAACATCCCTTATCCAAATACCGAACATCAGACATACATGATTTAACTAGCTAACTTAAGTCCCATGCCCTCGGCATGCCTTTCAAGCTTCGGCCTCGACAAAGCTTTTGTGAAAGGATCAGCTAAGTTAATATATGTGTGAACTTTGAGTAATCTGATTTCACCCAGTTCGATCTGCTCACGAACATAGTGATATCTCCTGGCATAGTGTCTGGCGCCCTTCTGAACTCCAGGTTCTTTGGCAATGATTAATGCACCAGTATTATCACAGTACATATCAATAGGCAAGTTACTTGTAGGGATCACGTCAAGCCCACAAATAAACTTCTTTATCCAGACTGCCTCCATTGCAGCTTCCGAAGCAGCAATGTACTCAGATTCTGTTGCAGACATAGCAACTGTGGTTTGTTTCTTGCTTTTCCAATCCACATCGCCTCCATTCAGAACGAAGACATACCCAGACTGAGACTTCGTGTCATCTCTATTAGTCTGAAATCCAGCATCGCAGTATCTGGTCACTTTGAGCTCTTGATCTGGATTTCCCCAATATACCAAAAACAAATCTCTAGTAGCCCGTAGGTACTTGAGAATGGTCTTAACAGCAGTCCAGTGACTTTCACCTGGATTCTGTTGAAATCGGCTAACGATATTTTGCGCAAATGCTATATCAGGTCTAGTGCATCTCACCGCATACATTATGGAGCCTACAGCCGAAGCATAAGGGACTCTCTGCATACCCTTCACCTCATCAGGTGTAGAAGCACCTTGTTTGACCGATAGACCAAGTCCTTGACTTAGTCCAATCAACCGCTTAGTTCTATCTCTATAGATCTTGATTCCAAGAATGAATGCTGCTTCTCCCAAGTCTTTCATGGCAAAACACTTTCCAAGATGGGATTTTACATCTTGCAACATTGGAATGTGTTTTCCTATAATCAATATGTCATCTACATATAAGACAAGGAAAGTAACATTACTCCCACTAGCTTTGCGATATACACATGGCTCATCGGGATTCTGAACGAAACCAAACTTTTATATTTCTTCATCAAACCGTTTATTCCAACTCCTCGATGTTTGCTTTAGTCCATAAATGGACCTTTGAAGCTTGCATACTTGGTTGGGATGTTTTGGATCAATGAACCCTTCAGGTTGATCCATATAGACTTCTTCATCCAAGTAACCATTTAAGAAGGTAGTCTTAACATCCATTTGCCATATCTCAAAGTCATAGTATGCTGCTATGTCTAAGAGAATCCTAATAGCTCTAATGTCAGCTACTGGTGAAAAGGTCTCATCATAGTCAACGCCAAAACGTTGAGTATAACCTTTCGCCACAAGACGAGCTTTATAGGTGTGTACATTTCCATCCATGTCGGTCTTCTTCTTGAAGATCCATTTACTCCCAACGGTCTTCACGTTAGGAGGAAGATCAACCAAGTTCCAAACTTGATTATCTCTCATGGATTTCATTTTCACATTCGCAGCTTCAAGCCATTTGTCAGATTCCGGATCTGATAGTGCAGCTTTGAAGTTCGGAGGCTCATGAGATCTCCTGATACGTTTTCCTCGGATTCAACTAGACCAATCCATCTATCTGGGTTACGTATGACCCTTTCGGATCTACGAAGTGGAATCGCAACATCATCGACTTGAGGTTCATCACTTTGAACATTCCCCCCCCCCCCCAAGTTGATGATTGCTAGTTGTTTCAGAAGGTGACACATCTTCTAGTAGTTCTACAATTCTCCCACTGTTCTCTTGAGCTATAAAATTCTTTTCAAAGAATTCAGCATATCGAGCAACACGAACAGCATTTTCGGAAGGATTGTAAAAGTAGTAACCCATTGTTTCCTTTGGGTATCCTACGAAGATGCACTTAGTAGTCCTGGGTTGTAGTTTGTCAGGCGTATCACGCTTCACAAGTGCCTCACATCCCCAGACTCTTAAGTAAGACAACACAGGGACTTCTCCATGCCACATCTGATGCGGTGTCTTTTCAACCTTCTTGGTTGGAACCATATTTAGAATGCGTACAGCGGTTTCTAGAGCAAAATCCCAAAATGATATTGGGAGAGTTGTAAGGTTCATCATCGACCTCACCATTTCTAGTAAGGTTCGATTCCTCCTCTCAGATACTCCATTATGCTGAGGAGTGTAAGGATGAGTAAGCTGTTGGACAATTCCACACGCTTTATGATAATCCTTAAACTCTTGGCTTAAGTATTCTCCACCACGATCCGATCGAAGGATCTTGATGGTCTTTCCGAGTTGATTTTCTCACTACTAGAAAAAGGGCCTTCCTTGACACGCGACCGATGACACTCGGTCCTTTCTTGACGTGCAAAAAAGGGTGTCATAAAAATCTGTCAAGAACTGAATTATTTTAAGGGTAGATGACGCGCATTTTTAGGCGTCATAAATTTCTGTCATAATTTAAGAAAAAAAACACAGAGGACACTTCAGAACTGCGTGTCAAGAAATCCCTGTCGTTTTTTAATTTTCCCGCCGAAAAAATTCCCCAAAATTTTTACCCTAATATTTAGCCGCCTCCAAACAATTCCCCCAAATTATTTCCCTCTCACCAAAAACACCTCCCGACGAAAATCTCTGTGTCGGCCGCTCTCCACCGACCGCCTGCAACGACTTCGTCCACGCCGCCGCTGACGGAATCCTCCACCGCTGCCCTAATTAGGTATCATTATTCTCTCGGTTTCCCCATCACCGCTCACCGCTGCACCCTCTCCGTTTCTTCTCCTTCATCATCGCTGCCCTAATTAGGTATCATTTCTTCTCCGCTTCTCGACTTCATCTTGGCCAAGAGCCTTGACCTGAAAATGATGTCAAGATAGAACCTGGCCTTGACATCACTACTTTAATAACTGAGCATACTTTTTGAAACGTGGTGGTCTCTTAATGTTTCCTATCTTGTGTTTTGGCGCTCATTCCTCGTCCATGTAGACACTCTCCCGCCCCTTTTAGGTAACCCTAAATTGCATTGATTTTTCGGTTTTGGCTCCAGAGACTGTTGAAACACCTCATTCAGTTGGGGATTTCTGATCATCCACCAGAAGGGATTCAAATGGGGATCTCAATCATTTTTTGTAGTCTTCAATTGCAGCAATTAATTTGGGTTGGTAATGTTTTATATATGATTCTTGATTATGCTTAAAAGTTATAATTGGGAATGTGTAAATAACATTAGTCTCTTTGTGTTTATAAAGATCATGGGTTAGTGATCGGAACAATAGCACCATTGCACCACCTACTGGTCGGCACCACAGCTCCACTTCCAGTGATCCAAGATTCTGCATCTTTAGTAGGGTATAAATTTTAATACCATTTCTAACATGTAAATTGGAGGCAGCCATTTGTTCTTCGATTCAAGTAAGCTCTTTGTTTAACTCATATAAATGAATTGGTAGGCGTTTCCTTTGTTACTTGAATGCCTGTGTATTTCTAACCGAATTGCTTGAACAACATCATTTGTTGTTTAGTGAACCGAATTGTGTGTATGAGCTGCTTAGTTTCACAGAAGCATTTCTCTAATTGTTGTTCACCAAACCAATTTTCTAAGCATGCTTGTGTGTGTATGAATTCATGTGGGGTTGTGTGTCTATGAAGATGAAGATGAAGCATATAGCTTATAAGGGTTATGATTGTATAATTTGTTTTTATTTTTGTAAGTGCAAGTTCTGAAAATGATATATGTCATGAAGTTCTAATCGATAGTGAGGTTTGATACAATCTTCATAGTTTTTTTTTTTTACAGATATCTATATATATAGGTTTAATTTGAAGATCTATAAGGATACAGTCAAAGTCCTCAAGGCAGATATCAACATGCTAATGCCCTCTAAGAGGTTAGCCTTTTCTCTTTGTTTATGTGTGTGTAAAGAGTGTTAAGTCTATTATATTAGTTGTGATTTTGTTGATAAAATTGATGGTTTTTATGTACTCTGTAAATATGTTTGTGGTATTATTATTTTAGAACCACACCTAACACATCCAAATATAGTTACCGTTGTTTAAAAATGGAGAAAAGCAAGTGATGTCAACCTGACTATTTTGATGTAAGTCATTGTCACCATTTCCATATATATTTCTCAAATCGAACAGATTTTTTATTTTGTGTGGTTAAAGACTCTCCTCTCAATAAGGTGATATCTTTCTTTCATTTGATATCTCCACAGTAAGTCTCTTTCTTTGTCTATATGCATTTTTGGTCATTGCATTTAACTCAAGTGGATTTGCAGTAGTATACAGTCATGTGGTTGGTTATAAAATAGAGGTTGATGAAGGAGACAGCTAAGAGAACCACTAAAATATTACCAAATACCAACCTCCTATTTATATTCTTTTAGGATGCTGCTCCATGAGCTTGTACTTTGAGCTCACCAAGATGTGTTGTGAGTGCCACTACTTGGACCTGGGTAATACTGACCAAACCCACACTGACCCTGCACCCCACCCGACCGGTTCCTTTTGCTAGGTATAGTGCATATAGGCCTTCCATGGCACACTGATCTGACTGTTTGACTTTATATAGCGAGCCTTGTCATTTTTCTTGCAGAATCAGTCATAATTTACTATAGAAAATGGTGCAAACTGAAGCTTCTAGTGAAGAAATGTGCACCATCTCTTCTTTCATTATTCTTTCATGAAAATTTAGGTTTATTCTAATGATTTAGGTATGGACTTGACAAAAAAGGTTCTTTACACACTTATGATTCAGGTTCTTTAAATCACAAATGGCAGCAGTGTTTTTTAGTTAACAGATCCTAGGATAATCTTTCCAACAGGGTCATTTTCTTTATAGAAGCCATTGTGATCACAGTCGTAGATTCCAATTCATAGAAACATCCATAGGTAGACAAGCACAACTGCAGATAAACTGTGGGTAGATCCTAAGACCTTAAAAACAGCTGGGTTTTTTTTTCAAGTGGCATTTGGTATTCATGGCTCCTCTAATCTGACTCCTTTTGTAAGCTATTATTTTAGCGCACTGGATGGTGATGAAGCATAACCTGATCCATTCTTAACTGAGGGTTAAAAGGTCATAGCAAGTGGATCTCACATAACTTTTGGTCACAATTAGATTTTCACATGAATTATAACATGATGACTGTTTTTATTGTGTTGTTAAATTGGTAGGTCTTCAAAATTTTAACAAAGCATAGCTCTCTTTGCTACAGGTCAGACATCACATTATATTTCTACAACATTGTGTTTTGCTTATTATGCTTGCACAACTGCTGGTGCAATTGATATAGGTAACTTGATATTCATCATTCTATTTGAGTATGTGGTTTTATTAATGCAAAAAGGGTTCTTCTGCTTTCAGGTTTGTATCCATTTTAGATGTTGCATCCTTCAAGCCAGATGCTGATATATGTTTCAAGTAAGAATATTGGATAAGGGTGTATTTAACTCGTCAGAGATCATGGTGGCTCAATCAAGCAAGGCTTCTACATCTTCTGGTAAACACACTACACCTATTTGCAGGTAAGTACAATAGTTGGTTCAGTGTTGTTCAAGTGTTCAAAGAGATTTGATTATGTTCCATATTGAGCCTGGGTTTTTGAAGTAGCTCTGCACAAGATAATTTGTTTGAATTCTAACAAAGGATCCTAATCTTAATCATCCACAAACCTACTTTAATTTAAGTTGTAATTTTTAAAAGCTCTAATTAGCTTGATTATCTTTCAAACCTGAATGGCTATGATTTTGACAAAGTTAACACATTTAGTATATGATAATATGATATTTTATGCCAGTTGTCGGTTTTTACCTCATGAAAATTATACTTGGAATCTTCTTTTGAATAAATGGAGTTACAAGGTTTTGTGCATATGAAGTTGAACAATTATTGCAGGTTAGGTTCTGATCTTTACATTTTTTGTTTCATCTTGCTATAATCTATGAACTTAGACTAATGTTGTTGGTCTTTGTAAAACTGTATGTTTAATCATTATATTGCCTGGATATCACTTTTATGTCATATATAATATATTAGTTCCTTTCTACTTTTAATGATGTTTAAGGTTGGAACATCACAATGAGATGATTCATGTTTGGTTTGATATATCACAGGAAATTAAAGTTGATGTTCTAACATGTTTTCATCGAGGAAGGAGCTAGAAAGGCAGAATCTTGTTATCAAGTCAAGATATGTGCAAGTACCACTTATACAAATATGAGTTTTATTGACATTTATTGGAATAATGTAGATCGATATATATCATTAATGTATGAAACGTATTGGTTTGCTATATATATGAAATGCATTATTTTGCTATAAGTGTATTTTATTTTGTAATATCAAGTTAATTTTTATTTAATGTAGAAATTAGTGATTCTATTAAAAATATATATTTTTTTTTATTTTTACATTCTTGACGCGCAAAAATGTGTGTCATCTTTATTTATGACTGGGGCTTCCTTGACGTGCATTTTATGACGCGCATTGCGCGTCATAAAATGCACGTCATTGTTTGCACGTCAAGAAGCTTCTTGACCCCGGCTTCCTTGACGCGCATTTGCGTGTCAAGAAGACCCTTTCTTGACACGCATTGCACGTCAAGAAAGGCATTTTTTGTAGTAGTGTCTACTTCATTCTTGAACTCTTTGAATGATTCAAACACTTCATGTTTATGTTTAAGCAAGTAAACATAACCATAACGACTGAAATCATCCGTGAAAGTCACGAAGTAGCTAGCACCTTTTCTTGACACATGTCTAAATGGGCCACAAACATCAGTATGAATGAGTCCAAGTAGTTCTTTAGCCCTTTGCGGCTTGTTCGGAAAGGGTTTTCTTGTCATCTTTCCTGAGATACAGAAAACGCATTTTTCAAATGATTCATCATTTGATTGTAAGATCCCTTCACGTTGAAGTCTTTCAATGCGGTTTTTGCCAACATGGGCAAGATGACAGTGCCAAAGATAGGTAGAGTCCAAACTAGTTTTGGCTCGTTTGCTAATATTGTACATTGAATTATTTGAAACACAACCACGCATATCAATTTCATAAATGCCATCACAAGGAATAGCATCAAAATAATGAACATTATTTTTAGAAACTGAAATACCGATATTATTAAATGCATTAATAAATCCTTGGTTTTTCAACAAAGAAACTGAAATTACACCTCTAGTAATAGAAGGTGCATAATGACAATTGTCTAATACAATAATTAACCCAGAAGGCAGAATTAAATGATATTCTCCTATAGCTTCCACAGCTGCTTGCAAACCATTTCCCACGAACAACTGCAAAGCTCCAGGCTTCATTTTCCTCCTCTTTCTAAGACCCTGTAACGAATTACAGATGTGAGTTCCACAGCCGGTGTCATACACCCATGAATCACACTTAGAAAAGGAAAATAATTCAATTGTGAAGATACCTGAAGTACTAGCCCCGCTAGTATTCTTTTTCTTCTTCATCAACTCAGCTAGATAGGTAGGACAGTTCCTCTTCCAGTGTCCAACTTCACCACAATGGTGACAGCTCTGGTCTTTAGCCGGATGCTCTTTTGCGGCCGGAGGGGTTTGCTTGGTTTTAGGAACAAGCGCAACTGCCTTGCCTTTTCCCTTACCATCATTCTTGCCCTTCGCCTTTTGCGGTTGTATAGCCTTTTGGATCTTTCCCCCTTTGATAATAAGAACTTGGGGTGTTTCAGTGGCCTTCTTAGGAATCGTTTTCTCATACTCGACAAGCATAGCATGAAGCTCAGGTATAGTTTTAGTCATACTATGCATGTTGTAGTTGCACACAAAACCCTCAAAATCCTTCGTAAGAGATTTTAGGATCATGCCAACTGCCACAACCTGATTATACCCATAATTGAGCGATTCCAATTTGTCAAAGTAGCTCTTCATCTTGAGCACATGACTACTGACCGATTTACCAGTTTCAAGCTTCAAGTCGTGGAGTTCCACAACTAGGTCGAACAATTCAACACCAGCTTGTTTTTCATACATCTTCTTTAGCTCTTTGATCATATCACAAGGTGTATGAAATTTGTATTGCTTCTGAAGATCGGGAGTCATACTCGAGATCATCATGCAAGCAACCTCATCGTATCTGCTATACTCTGCATTGTAGAACGCTTTCTCTTGATCAGAAGCATTAGCAGCTGGCTCGGTCGGCCAATGATTTTCAAGGACATCGGTCCTCCGTTCAACTCTAAGGACAATCCTCAGTTGACGGTACCAGTCATTGAAGTTAGATCCATTCAGCTTTTCTCTTTCAAACATTTGACGAAAAGCATGACCAACATTGTTTTGAGGAGGGTTTGTTGCCATCTACAAAACAGATTAAGTTCAAAAATCAGTATTTTCGATAATCTTTTCCTTAATAAATTTAATTACCCAATGTTTAAACACTTTAAACAATTAAGTTTATTAAGGCTATGATCCAATTGACATGCCATCATTTCATCAGTTGATCTGCTAGAAATGATGCATTCAAAAGGTAAGTGACGATCAATAATTATACTCCAAGTACAATTCCTAGATTTTATGGGACCTACAAATAATACTTGTGAATCTTGCACCAAGTAATTTGTAGTCATGTTTCATCCCATCTTTTGCCACGGGCCAAGGGTCTCACCGCCTAGCTCGCTTTAAGTCGTCCAACTAAGAACGCACAAATTGTCCACCATTGTGTACCAATGAGTGGGAATTTGCCATGTAAAGCCATTTTACCATTGTGTACCAATGAGTAAGATGACATTCACAAGTGTCCTTTTCAAGGTGGATGGCAAAGACTTAAGTTTGGTTTGGGTCAAAACAATTTTGATGTGTGATCAAAATGTTATGTGTGAAGATTCATGCACATCTTCATCACATAATGTGTTTATAAAATTCTTAGTTTGTCTTCCAAGTCAAAAGAGCTCGGTAGCTCCATATGCAACACACAAAGAAGCGTAGGGGTGAGGTTTGCACTTTTGCAATTAAAAACCTACCCACGTTAGGGAAGCATAACGACCCGACTTATACCTCTCTTAGAGTGTGTTCAAATGGGTGAGCTGGTGTTTCTTTTGAGTTTTAGGACACAAATTTTAGTTTATAAACAAAATCATATTTCAATAGATATTTAAGCAAATTTCGATTTTCATAATACAAATTTGCAATAAAACCTTTTATTATGTCACAATTATCACAAATAATCACATAATTTTAGGGTTTCTAATTATCTAACATAATTTTAATTTTAATCCTCTTTGATATAAGTAATAACCATGAACGATTTGCATGAAACATCATGGTTTTTACTTCCTTTTAACATTTAAAATATAGGTACAACATGTTGATTATCAAATAACAAAACTTGGATTTATAATTTTAGATCACAAAATCAAATTTTAGAGCTAAAATTTAGGGTTTTCGATTCGGCAAGAGGTTTTCGATCACGGTGACTTCGAGTTTACGATGAACAAGTCGAAAAATATAAGGGTTTTCGATCGGGTGTGAGGGTTTACGATCTGAACATGAGTTTCCGATCGAAACTTAGGTTTCCGATTGAAAACGGGTTTACGATCGGAACCTTGGGTTTTCGATCGGAATGTGGTTTTCGATCAGGTTACGTTAAGCGGGTCGAGAACCATTTTTTTGGTCGAGAAGTGTTCTCCGATCGGGAACCAAGCCACGATCGAGAACCTTTTTCCGGGTCGAGAAGCGGTTTTCCGATTGGGAACCAAGCCACTATCGAGAACCGGTTTTCGATTTGCGATTTAGGGTTTTCGTTTTTACCAATTTGCGAAACTGATTTCCAATTGTAAAACACGATTTGAGTGGATCGAAAAGCTAGAATCTTGATTTGTTTACCCCCCCCCCCCCCTTCCAAGTTTTTATCCCCGGTAATTAATTAAAATCATAGGTGGCTCGTGATACCACTGTTGGGTTATATAACAAATTATCACTTTAAACACGAGTACGCAGCGGAATTAATCCTATGAATTAATTTAACTAACCGGTTAAAGAACGTGTACCTTTTTAGCTCGGCAAGAGAAGAACCTTTAGGATTTGAAGTAAATCCCTCTACGTTCGCACACACGACACACCGATGTACGTATGCTAGTACTCGATCACGAACTCCTCTTGATGTAGGCTTTGGTCGAACCACACAAGAAATCGAAACCCTTAGGGTTCTTTCTTGTTTGCCGAAAATTAGAGAGGAAAAGAGAGAGATTAGGGTTTTCACTTTTATCAGATAAAATCTAGCAGCATAAACCTTAAACCCATAAGGTTTATTTATAGGGTTTAGGAACTTGATGAACAAGTTAGGGATTGGGATAGGGCTTCACGAAATTTCGGCCCTAAGGCCTATCCCAAGCCTTTTCCTAATTGCAATCAAATTACAACTCTCTCTAATTTACAACTAACACCCCTGTTAACAATTAACCGTTAGTTCTTAACGACTTCTCGTTAAATGTTCGTGATAAATATTAGTTAACTATTTAATTAATACAAATACATTAGTGTCGAGACGTGTAACCCCGTAGGCTTAAATACTTTCCGGACATACGCTTATTAATACGTGATCATATCCCTACAGAACATGAATTTAGATTAACATGTCCTATATTAGGGTATTCTAAAATTACAAGGGTAAATGGGTAATTTGCTATGAGAAGAAGAAATATGTAGGTAACTTTTTACTTTAGATAAACTAGATGTTTCTAGGGCCACGCGTTGACACGAAATTAAGTGTAATGAAATCACGTAACACAAAGGAACCTCATCTGAGTTTAATGAAATCTAAAAATAAATCTAGACTTTAAGGTATAAATTTTAGAAACCCGACATTCAAAACAAGTAAAATAACGTTAAAAGAAAAGGAAAAAAGAACTTGATTAAAAAAATGGTTGTGCGAGGATCGAAACAATGCATATCATATGAGAGGTTGAGTTTTAAACCAATTGCTCTGGACATAAATATAAAAAATATATAAGAAAGAGAAAAGAATAAGAAAAAAATAAAAAGGATAAAAGGAAATTTTTTTAAAGGTACCAATGTTAAGCACATTATATACAAGTTTTATATCCTTAGTTTATACCTTAAACTATCTAGATTTAGTGGAGAAAGTTATAGCCTATGATTCTCGCCAATTGAAGACCCACGAGAAGAATTACACGACCCGTGACTTAGAACTCGGTGCCGTTGTGTTCGCTCTCAACATATGAAGACATTACTTGTATGGGACAAAGTGCACAATCTTTACAGACCATAAGAGCCTCTAGCATATCCTGAATCAGAAGGAGTTAAACATGAGACAACGAAGATGGGTAGAACTACTCAGTGATTACGATTGTGAGATCCGTTATCACCCTGGAAAGGCTAACGTTGTAGCAGATGCCTTGAGTGAAAGAACGTGTGAAGCCTCTCTGAGTCCTATCGCTTGCTTTGACCATTCATGCTGGTCTCCCAGATCAGATTCGTGAAGCCCAACTGGAAGCCTCGAAGGAAGAGAACCTCAAAGCCGAAAACCTGCGTGGTATGGACTGCCAGTTAGAAACGAAACCGGATGGAGCCTTTTATTTCATGATTAGACTTTGGGTACCCGTGTACGGAGGATTGAAGAAACTAGTCATGGACGAGGCCCACAAGTCAAGATATTCCATTCACCCGGGAGCTGATAAGATGTATCATGACTTGCAAGAATTGTACTGGTGGCCTAACATAAAGGCTGAAATTGCTATCTACGTTGGGAAGTGTCTGACGTGCGCAAAGGTTAAAGCCGAATATCAGAAGCCGTCAGGTCTATTAGTACAACCGGTCATTCCCCTGTGGAAATGGGAGCGTATTGCAATGGATTTCATCACTAAGCTGCCAAAGAGTCTTAGCGGTAACGATACCATCTGGGTTATCATCGACCGTCTCACGAAGTCTGCTCACTTTCTAGCGATGAAGGAAAGTGACTCGATGGAACTGCTTACGAAGCGCTATTTGAAGGAAATCTTCTCCCGCCATGGAACCCCTATTTCCATCATCTCCGACCGTGACAGCCGATTCGCCTCTAGGTTCTGGAAATCTCTTAATGACGCTCTGGGTACTCAACCTGATATGAGTATAGCCTACCATCCTCAGACCGCTGGACAGAGCGAAAGAACCATCCAAACCCTTGAGGATATGTTACGTGCCTGTGTAATCGATTTCGGCAAGAACAGGGATGAGCACTTGCCCCTCTACGAGTTCTCCTATAACAATAGCTACCATACCAGTATTCAAGTCGTCCCTTTTGAGGCACTTTATGGTAGAAAGTGCCGATCCCCCATCTGTTGGTTTGAAGTCGGAGACAGCCAGTTAACCGGAACCGAGATTGTCCTAGACGATATCCAAGTTGATAAGACTCTGCATTTTGTGGAAGAACCTGTTGAGATCGTTGATCGTGATGTCAAGAAGCTGAAACGAAGCTGGATCCCAATCGTCAAAGTTCGTTAGAATTCCCGTCGAGGACCCGAGATCACTTGGGAACGTGAAGACCAGTTCCGGTCTAAGTATCCTCATCTCTTTCCTATCGAAGCTCCATGTTGATACATAGTTCCTGATCGCCATGTGAAGTATCGAATACAAGACAAAGACATGCTAGCTTGCTGTGGTCCGAACCTTGGGCGAACTCCAAGTTCGGAAACCGGCGAACCTGGTCCGAACCTGAGGTTCGGCACATCGTAGTTTAGCACTATATATAGCTTGTCATGTGTTGTATTCAGAAGTGGTTTCTCTGTGGTTAATACAAAGCTTTTTGTATTTACATCTCGTGTCATCCTCGTTTAACATTGATTTCGATACAATTGGGTAGCCGATCATACGCTCACGCATTTTCAAGTGGTATCAGAGCTTTTGGTTTAATCTACTGATCGGAGATCACTATTTTTCGAAGTTTTGAGTCAAAACCCTAAGTTTTTCGAAAATGAGTATCATTTTTGAGTTCGTTTGATCTTCTTGAGTGTGTCTTTCGTGTAAACTCTTATCCTCGACTGTTTCTATTGACTTTACTAGAATTCCTGTCAAAAATCTCATTCAAAAACTCTGAAAATCGCAAAAATGGTGTCGAGAGTGCTCGAGTTCATTTGAGGTTCGGAAAACTCAGAAATAACCGCTCCGAACTCCAGGTTTGGACAACGTTCGGTTGATTTTTGTTTCGGTCAAGGTTCGGGTTACGTTCGGACATATTTCGGAAGAAGTACGGACAAGGTTCAGAACACGTTCGGTTCTGTAATTGGTTAGATATTCCGAAGTTTAGGTTCGGAGAGAGTTCGGTCGATTTCTGTTCGGCTAAGAGTTCGGACGAAGTTCGGACGAGTTTCGGAACAGGTTCGGGTGAATAGTAACCAGTTTTACAAATTGTCCGATTTCCAAGCGTTTGTGGCAATTCAGAATTCGGTTCAAGCTACGGTGCAGACTATGATGAATTATGATAATGAAATTGGAACAAGTCAGAAAGTTCCCAAATTGCTCAAATTGGAAGATTATCATAGTTGGGTTACATGGTTTGAAGCATATGTGAATACGAATGATATTGATATGTGGTTGGCATTTTCTGAACAATATGTCTATCCTAAAGATGAGTGAGCCAATTCTTCAAAGAAGGCTTTCATCTGCACAAAAGAAAGTGTATAAAGCAGAGAAAAAGGCAAATGATACCTTAACGAGGGCATTACCTAAAGAGTTACTACATCAATTCTCGGGTAACTATACATCAAAGAGTTTATGGAATGCATTGAAAGAAAAAGGTGAGATATGTGCACACAATCAGATCATGAAGGTTGGCTCAGATTCTTCTGATTCAAAATCATATTATTCAGCATCTAGTAGTTTAGGATCTGAAAGTAATGAGTTGTCAGACAAACAGGATTGTGATATTGTTTTCAAGACTGAAGAAATTGATGGTTGTATCACTAATTCTGATTCTGATTCTGAAACAAGCTCTTGTGTTATATATGACAAACGGGATGAAAGTGACATAGAAGAAATTCAAACGGAGTATTGTTAGTATGTTCAAAGTGTGTTGAATTTGCTAAGATAACAAGAATTTGATGAAAGAAAAGGATAAATTGTTGGTTGAATGTGAAACAGCAAAAGCTGAAGCTAAAGATGTTGCTGCAGATTTTGAAGCATTATTCAAAAAGGCTTATCCGGTTCAACAAAAGTATGAAAAAGCTAATGCACTTGTTGTTGAATCGGCTGCTAAAATTGAAAAACTTCAATCTAATATTTCTACACTTCAAGATGAAAATGTTCTTTATCGTGATAAGAATGAAATTTTGACAAAAGACATTGAGATTTTCAAGAAGAAAGGAGAAAGTTTTCTTGAGGAATTATTTGTTGAATGTGAGATACGGAAGTTACAAACATACGAGTATGATGATCTTAATGTAAAGTTCATCAAGTCCTAAAAATAAGTGTTTGATGCTCAACAGAAAATTTCTGAATTGAAGTTGGAAATTTTAGAATTAAAAAGGCAAGTGAATAATTGCAATTTATTGCTGAATTTCTTGTATAAACAGGATAGGAGTGAGGATAGTTCTAATAAGAATGATATTCACATGGTTCCTCAACCAGTGGATTTGTCTGAATTTACAACTACTCCTCTTGATCCAAAAGATGAACTGCATGATTATTCAAAGTTTGCCACTTCATCAAAGAAGAAGAAATCAAAGTCTGAGAAAAAGCAAAAACCATTGGGTGAAGCTCCGAAGTTTAATTCAAAGTCTATCTTTTTTAGAAAATGAACAGATTTTTGATAAAAGTGCTTCAAGTATTTCATCTGGAACTGAAGAAGACAAAGTTTTGGTTGAAAAGAACAAACTAAAAGATATCAAAGACAAATTCACTAGAGAAGCTAAGGGGAGAGAAGCTTATGGTTCTTCTTCAAGTTCATCGAAGACACGAGGTTTTAAGCACAAATGGTTGGGTTATCAAGTCAAGGATGTTTCAGTGCCACAAACAACACAGAAACAGAAGATAGTTGTTAAGCCTGTTTATCAACCTCAATTACAATCAAAGAAACCGTTTGTTAAACCTGTTCAGACTCGGCAAAAGCAATCTCATCAGAAGAAGCCAAATGTTTCTACATCAAGAAATGGTCATTATCATTCTGGAGGTTCTTCAAGTGGTTCTTACTACTTACCCCAAAGATCATCTCCCAGGTATGATTCTTCTGACAATTTCTTTGATTCATTTGCTTCTGATCACTCTTTTGGTTATTATGATTCTCCTGCTGCAAATCAAAGTTGGAAACCAAAGAATTTTGTCAAATTCTCACCAAAGTTTCGTAAAAGAATTTGTTATGCATGTCGTCGACCTGGACATATGGTTGCAAATTGTTAAACGACTGCATATGTTCAGAAAAATGCAAAATATGTAGATAATAATGGTTAACTTTTTAATGAACCATGGTCCTCAAAAGGTAAATCAACTAGTAAGTCATTTGGGTCCAAACCACAGACGCCGGTTGAAATTTTTTCAGGTTCTGATTCAAAAATTTTGTCCACAATGATATGGAAACCAAAATCTATTTCCAAGGCCAACAGTGACTATATGGAAGACACCGGTCGACCCGACGCTATTCAATCGGGTCGATCCCAGAGCAACTAATGTTTTATTTGGTGTCAGCAGGTATTTCAGGAAGAACTTTCGGTGATTGAGAAATTACTGATTGTGAAATATCTGTGATAACTTACATTGCATTTCAATATCAATTTTGTTTTCAAAATGCTAAACCACAAGTATCCGTGTTGGTTGATCAATTTCTAATTTGTTTTTCACTCCGTCTCCGTTTGAGGGGGAGTTTGTTTTTGCAAAGTACAAAAATAGTGTTGTTTTTCAAATAGTAAAAATGAAAATCTATATATAGAGTTTTCATTTTTAGGGGGAGAAATTTGAAAAGACAAAAACATTAAAAAATGCAAAAATCCAAAAACATTGAAAAATGAGAAATTGTATCCGACATGATTGAGAAATGATTGTACATTGGCTTACATCGTCTGACTCACGGATAAAATAGATGAAAGAGCCATAAGACCATTTGATCGATGTGTAAGGTAGGCTCGGCAAATCAGAAAGTATTCAAATGTGATATACACTAAATCTGATGCTTGACCTAGTGGACAACATCTTGATGCATATCTTAAGATATATCAAGAAAAAAGATATGTGAAAAATAAAATGAGAAGTCACTGTGTATATTGTGCATATCTTTATTTTGTCAAACGATCGGACTTTCTCTGCGTATCGAAAGATCGACCTGATTGTTGTTCGTTTGACGTTCTGCTTTATTTTCTTTGGTGTTTCGTATAACTCATCGGACTTTCTCTGCATGCCCACAAGACCGACCTGATTATTGTTGGGTTATACAATTTCAATTCGTTTTTTATTTTGTTAAATCTGAGGCCTTATCTGCGTATCGAAAGATCGACCTTAAGGTAGACGATTTAATATTCTTAATACTTGTTTTGTAAACTATGAAACAAATTAAACATATTATTATTATTTTCCGCTGCTAAATCTGAAATGAAATGTTTTCGACTCCTCAAAACCGCTCTAGTTGTTTAACCATCTAGAGATCGTTTTATGTAACCTTGACTGTGATTCCATCTCGTTCACGCCCGACACAGAAAATTACAAGGTGTGATAGCCAACGTCCTCATTGGTCACAGCTGGCTCTCTCCAGGCCACCACTTTGTGAGCCACCACTCCGTGAGCCACCACTCTGAGGCCTCGTTGGTCACGGCTACTAGTCTTTTAGGTTGAGTTCTCCTGTTTTGTCTATAACAAATCGGATCCCAGACTGTGGTGGTGTGGTCAGTGGTTGTGAGGGGTCTGGGTTGGTCGCCGATGAAGTGATTGAGGGCGCCACCGATCAGTCGATTCGTTATCCTCGCCACTATTTTTCCACATTCTCTGGTGACGAGAAAGGTGGTTGAGGGGAGGATCGACGAGAACTTAAGCTCTTTGGTTGTGGTGGGTGGTTATAGGGTATTAGGGTAAGGGTATGGCATAATAAATGTCCTGTATTTATTTTTTATTTCTATTATTTATTAAAAGGGTAAAAAGGTCTTTTTACATCCATTTTACAGAAAATTTGAACGGCCATCCATCTTAGGGATGAAAGGTGTTACGATTTGTCAAACATCTGGACTATAGCCGTAATAAATAAATCCTGGGAACGAAAGGTGATATATGGGCAAACCATAGAGACGATTGTCGTAATTTACTCAATATGTAAGTAACTTTTTATTTTAGACAAACTAGTTGTTTCTCTGACTGACCGCGCGTTGTGTCGGGAATTCAAACATGTAAGGATTGTTACATCTTTAAACGGTATGACATGATATTGAGTTTAATAAAATCAAGTAGCACAAAGGAACCTCATCTGAGTTTAATGAAATCTAAAAATAAATGTAGACTCAACGGTATGAGTTTTAAAAACCCGACATTCAAAATAAATAACAAAATAACGTTAAAAGAAAAAAAACTGAATAACAAATGGTTGTGTGAGGACCGAAACAACGCCTAGAAACTAAACTTCAAAAACTAAAAAGAAACAATAACGTACAGAAAAACACAGTGAGTTAAAAGACTAAAATTCTCTAAAAGCTAGTCCTAGAAACTAAACTTCAAAAACTCAAGATCATAGAGTTTAATTAGTAGATTTTAGTGTTGTTGGAATGAGTTTAATTAAAATTCGTTTGAGCTGGTTTATAATTCTTTTAAAACCTTCTTATCCTTCTTAGGTGTAAGAGGCTTCTTATTTGATACTAACTCTCATGGAGTCATGGTACAATTAATCCAATGTATTCAGTTGACAACTCAATGTAAAATCGTTATAAAATGTAAATTCACGTGGACCTTAATTTGACCTATCAAACTATTTACAAGGGCATCGCAAAGCTAATTTTCTGAATTATAGCATTACAACATAAAGGTATATATTAAGAACTAGCAACATCTGATGATAACCCTAACTGAATTAACAGAACGTCTTTTTAATTGTTTCTTTAATAAAAACAATTTAAAAAAAAAACAAAATAAAAAAAAAACAAGATAATTCTTTAACCAAACCGTATGAAAAATAATACATCGATGATGGTTCGGATTTAGATTTTTTAGTGAACTAACATTTTTGGTTTGGTTTCTGTTACACACATCCGTAAAACGGTCCTAGCGACAAAATGATGTTGATCGTATGCATTAAACCGGTCTTAGTATCTTTAACATGATTTATAATATTATATTTCATTTATAAGTTTTCAGTAGCCTTACTCATGGTTTTGCAGTAGCAGCTATAGAGATGGACATCCATACCGGTTTGAGTCTTGAAATTGGTTTCAAAACCGACCTAGCCCGATTCACAAGCTAGTTTCACTACAACCCCGTTCCAAACCGACTCAACCCACTAATTTAATATCAGTTCCTAACACTACACATGAAACCGAGCCAAACCTATTTCAACTCGGTTTCAAACCCAATCCAACCTGATATAAGCCCCGTCATTGTCCCACAAAGTACGGTTTCAACACACTCCGGTTCCATGAAAAACTAGTTTCGACTTTCGTTGACCCAACCCAAACCGGATCAAATAAATTGTTATAACCGAAACTTTTCCATCCGAGAATGAGGCCCATATTAACTATTTTGGGCCAACTTTCCCTATTAAAATTCATTACACTGCGTCATGGTTAACCAATCTAGAGGTGCAAAACCAGAATCGATTCTGGGTTGGGAATTGGTTTCGAATTGATATTCGAATTGATACGAATCGATTTAGGCCGAATCGATTTTCGAATTGGTACGAATTGAATCGATTCCAACCGATTCGAGGTTTCAGCACAGGAATCGATTCTCAAATCGATTCGAACCGAATCGATTCCAAATCGGTGTCTCCCAAATCGATTCCAAATCGATTCCTTCAAGTCTCACATATAACCGTTGATATAGCCGTTGCAAACGGCTATATACCCGTTAGAGAGCCGTTTGGAGCCATTTTTTCACCATTTTGACCCTATAACTTTGTATATATACCCCCATTTTCAATTACAAACATTACCCCACTTCTCTAACACTCAAACACACAAAATTTATCACAACAAATCACATATGGAAGGAGGTTCTAGTTTCAATAGCAATGCCAACTTTGTTGGTAGTGGTGATGATGATTTCTCGGTTGTGAAGATTCTAACAACAAAGAGAGACCCGACTTTGTTCGGTGTACACTATGATTTGGTTGAATTGAAGAACGGCCTCACAAAGGTGCGGTGTAGGTATTGTGGAACGTTTTTCCGGGGAGATGCCAACGCGGTGTTACGAAACCATATCAACTTATATTGCAAAACAAAGAAGAGTAACTGTTGGAACTTAAAATATATGTGACTGACGCCATCAAATCTGTTTACCGAAGCATTTGACTGAAGAATCCATGTGAATTAATTCAGAGACGTGGGTTGTGATGCTCGAGGCTTGCATTCTAGAGAGAGAGTAAAGGAGTCTCCGAATGTGGAGATGGTGATTTTTCTTGTTGAGTGTGAGATTTCCATTCTAGAGAGAGAGTGAGTCATGGATTTTAAAGAGAGAGTGTTCTTCATGATTCATTGATTGTAATCTTTCGATTAATGAAATCATTCGACTATGTTCATCATCTTTCTTGTTTATGATTATTCATGATTCATCATCATCATCTTCTTCATTTGTTTTGAGTATTCGAATCCGAACTCGTTCTTGCTCAAGATCGAGATTCTCGAAGTGAAAATCGGTCCTAACAAATGGTATCAGAGCGGGTACCAATCAGATTCATCTCACCGTGAATCTGGTCACTCGAATCTGTGATTTTGAGCTTGAATGGTGAAGATGAGAAAACTTAGTTTTTAGAGACTTTTTTCTATTTTTTCTTCATTTCTGGATGGATTCTGATGATATGGATGATTGATTCATGTTTGGGAGTTCATTTAGATGTGATTTTATCTTCTACTTGTTCAGATCTGGTGGAAAAATGAAGATCCTAGCAGATTTTTGGAACTTTGGAGTTTTTCCCGTATTTGAAGATTTTCAAGATTTTTAGCTTTGATTCTTCGTTTTCTGGGCATTTCTTCATGGATTTGGATGATATGAGGTATGATTCTCAGTGGAAAACGCGTTCCGGATCCATTGGAAGCATCCATTTCGTCTGAATCTCAACGGTTTGAGCGGATCTGGAAAAACACACACTGACGATGTAAGTGTGTGTTCTTCGTGTTCTTGAAGATTTCCAGATTTGGGAGCTGATTTGATCCGAGTTGCTGCTGTTTATGTGTTGTTGGTGGCCACAACAATGTCGTGAATGGTTTATTATAACATCTCGTGCATCATATCGAGATTTCCGATTGTTTCTGGGCAGTTTCAAGTTCATGAGTAAGTTTCTTCGTGTTCATCATTTTTCCAGAATTTATTCATCAGTTCTTGAGGCTTTGAAGATGTTCCTAGCGAACTTCTACTGTTCCTAGCGGACTTGAAGGTCTCTTTAGCGAACTTCATCATGCCTTAGCGGACTTGTTGAGTTCTTTAGCGAACTTGATTTCTGCTTAGCGGACTTGGTCCTTAGCGAACTTCTCAGAACCCTTAGCGGACTTAAATAAGCTTTAGCGGACTTGAGAAGGTTAGCGAACTTGTTTACTGGGTTTTTATCCGAGCTCGTTTCAGAGAGTTCTGTTCGTTCAGGGTTGTAGAGCACGACGCTACGAGTTCAGGGGTATAAGAATCATCAATTTTCGTTAAGTATTATGGTAGATATGGTGCTTTTACGTTTTTCCGGCGAGAGTTTTAATTTTTCCGGCGATGGGTCACAGTTCTCCAACATTTTTAGGGTTTCGAAGGTTAGAGATGACACACGATGACGTGTCAGGATCTGAGTGGTTTGGAGAGAATGTTATTTCTCTCTCTTTGACGGTCAGCGCTCAGCACCCTTTATTGTTGTCTTATTTCGATTGGATGAAAGAGAAAGGCGTGGGCCCAGCCTGTGGAGAAACAGCCGTTAGGACTAGGCGCTGTTGGATTGTTATTAGCGCAAAGTCACTGGTGGGACCGCCTGGAGAATGAATCTCAGTGGAGAATTTTGCCGCGTGGGCCCCCTTTGTCAAAAGATCCGTTGAATATGCTGTTTTTGTCACGCTGTGATTGGCTGTAGCCTCCATCACACGGATCTAGCTCTCCTAGCCGCTGGATCTTATTTTTCTCAGCCATCAGATCGTTTTTGTGCTTTTTGCTGATTGGTGCATTTCATGGCACACGGATTGTGGTCTTTTGCTTCTCAATTCTGATTGGTGGATTTACTTTTACAAGGATCATGGTTTTTTTGGAGGATTTAATTACACTAATTAAATTTTCAGCATCATTCGTCATTTACGGAGTTTTTCTTGTCGGATTTTAACAAGATTAACGAGATAACTCCATGACGGAATTTCAGAAAATTTTATTAGTCTCGGATTTATTCTATTTTATTGGGGTTCTCGTTTATTGGCGTCGCGCGCAACATTTGCTATCGATCACTGACAGGTTAGCTTTATTATCCGATTAATTAGTCAGCTTTCTCGTTATATCTCACGGTTTTATTTTTTAGTGGATGCAGCGCGGATGTCAACTAACCGGATAAACTGAAATCTCAGTTAAATATTGGAATTTATCCGATTAAATCTCTCGAATGACCGTTTATTGAAGAAATTTGGCAGTTTATTTTATTTTCGCATCCAACCTCAGTCACACAAATTATTCACAACTGTCAGCATCCGGCTTCCGGTTTTTCGTAAGATTGTCCGATTTCAAGATTGTTATCCGGTTTCTCTAGGCAACCGATCGCGACGGTTCGACTCTCCGCATCTCATTTTTACGCTTCCGACTTGATTTTTTGGAGAGATTTAGAGAAATAGGAGGAATTATTATGGAACGGGATTATCGGGTCGATTATTCGGAGTTAGAGCATGTTCGATGTTTTACTGGTTTATCTGATTCAGTCTGTTGCGGTTTGGACTCCGAGATGTAGCATTTTCTCAGTATTGTACCCGACCGTGTGAACCGAGTGAGTCAGAACACTTGGATCTCGACTGGAGCAACAAGAAAAGAAGAAGCTTATTCAGAGGGGGAATTTCTACGACAGATTGTCTCCGGTTTATCAGTTTCTCATTGAAGATGTACGACAGAGCGATTCTTCAGCAGTTGAACAGATTTGAAAGCATCAGTCAAGGGGGAAATTGTTGGAACTTAAAATATATGTGACTGACGCCATCAAATCTGTTTACCGAAGCATTTGACTGAAGAATCCATGTGAATTAATTCAGAGACGTGGGTTGTGATGCTCGAGGCTTGCAGTTTGGACCGAAGACCGTTTTCCGGAAAAGTCAACCGTTCGGGTCAACGGTCAACGTAAAAGTCAACGGAAGATCGGTTCGAGCGAGTCAAGCTTCGGATTAATTAAATCAACTTTGATTTAATTAGTATTTTATGTTATTTACCTTTCTTGTAATTTTCAGTTATGTTTATGTTTTTCTGTTGTTAGTCACCCTCACTATATATAGTGAGGGTGCCCATTACAAGTAAAGGAGTCTCCGAATGTGGAGATGGTGATTTTTCTTGTTGAGTGTGAGATTTTCATTCTAGAGAGAGAGTGAGTCATGGATTTTAAAGAGAGAGTGTTCTTCATGATTCATTGATTGTAATCTTTCGATTAATGAAATCATTCGACTATGTTCATCATCTTTCTTGTTTATGATTATTCATGATTCATCATCATCATCTTCTTCATTTGTTTTGAGTATTCGAATCCGAACTCGTTCTTGCTCAAGATCGAGATTCTCGAAGTGAAAATCGGTCCTAACAGTAACCCGAGTTCGGATCAAACTCAACTTGGACCCGATGGAGGCATATGGAATTTCGATCCGGAGATGGTTCGGGAACAAATGGCAAACTTTGTGATTCAAGAAGGCTTACCATTTGATCACTTTGACAACCCGCGCTTGACACGCTTGATTCAACAAACGCTTCAACCACGTTATCATCACGTAAGTCGTACAACTCTTAGAAACGATTGTGTAAAAAGATGGAAGCAAGCAAAAAAACAATTAGTTTTGGGTTTTGAAAATTTAAATACCGGAGTCAACTTAACTACCGATGTTTGGTCGGCTCCGCATGGTTTACCCGATTCGTACCTTTGCGTTACCGCACATTGGGTTAATCCCGATACGTGGCAAATGATGAAACGAACCATAGCTTTTGAAAAGTTTGACTATCCGCATGACGGTGACAACTTGTTTTACATTTTGGATAGTGTTATTCAATATTTTAAACTTGAAGGAAAAATATTTTCAATCTCTTTTGATAACGCTTTGAACAACACAAGTGCGGTTCAAAAACTAAAACTAAAATACCAACCGATTTGTCAAGGTGTCTTTTTCCATACTCGTTGTGTCGCACATATCATTAACTTGGTTGTGCAAGACGGGTTAAACGTTGAAGGTATTAAAAATATAAAAGACGATTTTAGACAAATGCTAAAAGATGTTTTTCATAGTGGAAAGAAAAGGTACACCGATTATCGTCGTTTTTGTCGTGATACGGGTTCGCTTTATTTGGGACCCAATTGGGATGTTCCAACTAGGTGGAACTCGACATGGAAAATGTTGGATTGTGCGGTTAGGCAAAAACCTTCTTTAGAAATGTTTCATGACCGACTTGCTCAAAACGGTCTCGTTGTAACATTTCCTACTTCGGGTTGGGAAACTATTAAAAAATTAACCGATTTGCTTGAAACTTTTAAAACCGCCACTACATATTTGTCGGGAGTTTACTATCCCACGAGTAACTTGGTACTTCACCAATTGTTTTATATGTGTGGTAAACTAAATGAGTTTGAATTTGAAGGTGAGAATTTTGAAAATATGCTTGGTCCTATGAAAGAAAAGATTAAAAAATATTTTGAGGATTTGCCGGCTTGCTTCACTTGTGCCCTTGCTTTGAATCCTTTTTTCAATGCGTCCGGTGTTGAAGTTGTAATCGAGGATATCACAAATGCTTTGAACCTATATGAAAATAATGCTAATTTTGCCCAAATAACAAAAGACCGTTTTAACTCACATTTTCAAAACTTGTATGAAGTTTATTATCAAAAGTATGGAAATATAAGCAACATACATGAGGCAATGAGTTCGGCAACGGCTAGTAGTTCAAAAACAAGCAAAAGCCGAAATCTTTTGAACACGTTAAGAAACGTGAGTAGTAAACGGGCCAAAAGTAGCACCCCGAGTAGTGAATTTGGGAGATACAAAGGGACCGATTTTCTTCAACTTCTAAACACCGATGAGTTTGAAAACTTTGATATTTTGGCTTGGTGGAAAGAGCATCAAACACAATTTCCCGTTCTTTCCGCCATGGCCCGAGACCTACTAAGTGTCCAAGCTTCCACGGTAGCTTCGGAATCCGCTTTTTCTCTTAGTGGCAGGGTTTTATCTATCCGGAGGACGAGGCTCACTTCCGAGTCACTAGAGGTTTGCATTTGCTTGAAGGATCATCTTGACGCAATGGAACGTGTACAAAACGTTACTAATCTTGAAGGTGAAATTGAAGCGGAGACGGCCGTACACGAAGACGAGGTAGCAACGGGGGATTCGATTCCACTATCCGATGAAGAAGAAGAACAAGCGGACTTACGACAAGCAAAAGATCGAGCTACGGCGGCGGCAGCAATGGAATAAACTCGACCATAAACGTTTAGTCGAGTTATCAACTTATCAATATCATAGTTTGTATTTCCTTTCAAAAACATCTATCTTTGTGTCGGTTTAAGTTTGAACAAGTTGGGATTGTAATGTTTAATCGTTGAATTCAATAAAAATGTGTTCTTTTTTAGTTTTTTATGAAATTTAAAAAAAAAATTAAAAATGCGAACGAATTGGTAGGAATCGATTCTGGTCAGGAATCGATTTCAATTCGGAATCGAATCGATTCCTACCAATTCAGGAATTCAAACCAAGAATCGATTCTTGAATCGAATCGATTCGGTCAAGAATCGATTTTGACCAGAATTGATTTGGTCAGGAATCGATTCCTGAACCGAATCGATTCGTGTTTCGAATTGATTTTTGCACCTCTAAACCAATCCATACCCAAACACCGGTTGGCATTCTGCATTAAACAAAAATTTCAGCTTCTATTTGATTAGGGCTCAAAATCAACCGACCTGTCCACATCCCTATACTCTCTACAATTATACTTGGTTTGTGAAAATACTGATGTCAAAAGTTCATTGTAGACCCCTTAAAAAGTGTAGACCCCGTAGAGTCGTAGACCCCTTAAAACTCACTAAATTTATAAAACTCATTGTTGTTGAATTTGGTCTTTATTTTTATTTTTTTTACTTTGTCATATTTCTATCTTTATATTTTAATTTAGGGTTTATTTCTTATGTCTTTTAGTTTTTTCTTTATTTTTTATTTTCTTAATTTGAAATTATAATTTTCAGTGAGTTTTATAGAACGTCGATTTTCTAAGTTGCAGTGAGTTTTAAAAACAATGAGTTTTAAACACAATAGTGAGTTTTAATCTAAAGAGTGAGTTTTATAATTTTTAACGAGGTTTATAATTTTCAATGAGTTTTACAGAACATAGATTTTTAAAATTGTGTGAGTTTTAGACACAACAGTGAGTTTTAAAACTAAACAATGAGTTTTATAATTTATAGTGAGTTTTATAGAATAATATACTTTTTTTAACAACAATTATATTTCATTGTCTCCAACAACTTTCTAGGTTTTTTTTTATTTTTAAAAACTTATCGCATAAAAAAAACCAAACCAACAGCAATGAGTTTTATAATTTTTAGTGAGTTTTATAGAACAATATAGGGGGGTCTACGGGTCTACACTTTTTAAGGGGTCTACAATAAACCTCACCCAATACTGTATTGATCAATCACAAAGGAATTTAGTCAAGAGTGACAAAATAGGTCATGAGATTAAAACAATTAACTTCAGATATGGGACGGTTTTAACAATACTTTGTGCGTGTACCTATTGCTATTAAAGTAATAGGAAACATTTAAAACAATGTTTTAAAACCCGGGTCGAACCGGCCGGTTCAACCGGTTCAACTGGGGACCGGCCACCTTTCCGGTTCTTTAATGTCCGGTTTTTTGGGTTGAACCGACCCGCTTCGAACCGGCCGGTTTTTCGGTTTTTTCCGGTTCAACCGGTTTTCTGATTTTTTACTTTTTTTTATTTTTTTTTACTTTTTTTTATTTTTTATTATTTTTTAAAGTTTAAAACTTATATTTTCTTATGAAACACATATTTGATATTATTTTTGAGTGGATTATAATTGTATTTTAACTACTTTTGTTGGGGTGTACAAGTTTATTAGCATTTTTATAAAAAAATATATATAAATCCCCTAACCGGTTCAACCAGCCGGTCTAACCGATCCGACCGGTTGAACCAGTCCCGGAAGGTTCTCCGGTTCAACTAAAAAACCGATTTTTAAAACATTGATTTAAAAACAGGTGCATTTATGGCGCTTTTTAAGTTTGCAATGAGGCTGTGGAATTCAAGATTGGTGAGGAGCCAGCCAAAGGTCATGTTAGAGGATGGGATGGCCAAGGTTTGATATGGTTGGCAAACAAGGACCCTGAACTGAACTCTAGTCCACCCAAACCAAACCACCCTCATCCTCAATCAACCAATAGCATCATGCCACTTGGCATGACAAATATCCAAAATCAAACAAATAACCACCAAGCTTCTCCATGCCTATTGTTATCGCCTCATCTTCAGCACTCATTCTATCTTTCTTTTTCCAACATTATGAAATGACTATAAGGCCCTCAAAAACTTTTTTTTTATAACCATGTTACTGGTCTTCTCTTCATATTTGTCCAAAAATGCATTAAGGGGTTGTACCCGGTGAAGCTCAAGTTGGACAATTCTTTGACTAGATTAGATATCCATTTGTGGCTGCCTGATCTACCCCTTGTTTCATTTTGTATCTCACAAAAACTATCACTTGGAAGAAAATGACCAAAAGCCCACTGCCAGTGACACATTAAAAAGCTATTTTCTCATTCTCTCTCCCTTCACAAAGTTGAGAGACAGAAAATGGCAGTGTCCACAGTGTACACCGCCCAGTCTCTGAACTCAACATGCTCAATCTCAACCCCCACAAAAACCCACTTGGGAATTCAGCAAAGACAAGTGTTGTTCTATAGTAAAAAGACAACCAATAGGGGGGGCAGGGTGAGAGGTGGTGAGATAAGATGCTCAGGGGACACAATAGTAATTGGACTAGCAGCAGACTCAGGGTGTGGGAAGAGTACCTTCATGAGGAGGCTGACTAGTGTGTTTGGAGGTGCAGCAGAGCCACCAAAGGGAGGCAACCCGGATTCAAACACACTCATAAGTGACACAACAACAGTTATATGCTTGGATGATTACCATTCACTGGATAGGACAGGGAGGAAAGTGGAAGGAGTGACTGCACTTGATCCGAGAGCCAATAACTTTGATCTTATGTATGAACAAGTGAAGGCTCTGAAAGATGGTGTTGCTGTTGACAAGCCTATTTATAACCATGTCAGTGGCCTTTTGGACCCTCCGGAGCTCATCAAGCCGCCTAAGATCCTTGTCATTGAAGGTTTGCATCCAATGTAAGTCAGTCCAATCCTGTCTCATAAGATCTTATATTCCGATCATCTTTTCATGCTTTTTGGTTACATAACATAATCTATGTTTTGAATATATGCAGGTACGATCAGAGAGTAAGAGACCTCTTAGACTTCAGTATCTACTTGGACATCAGCAATGATGTCAAATTTGCCTGGAAAATTCAGGTATTCTTTAGATTATGAGCTGTCTCAACTTTGGATTCTCATATTATTGTTCATACCCTGGTATCATTCCTATTTAGGTTACCATATATCTCTATGTGACTGAAAAGGCAGGGAATGTAAATATGAAGGGTGGAGGTGGCAAATTGGGTAACGGGTCGGGTCAGGTTGACCCAAAACACTTTCTGTTCAATAACTTAAATTTTTATTAACTAGTGTGTCAAATATAATCTAATTGTTTTATTAAACCATCTAGGAGATTTTAAAAATATTGATCAGTGCATTTCTCGCAACTTTTTTTTACCCAGTTAAGATCAATCATTATCCAGATTGACCCATTCATAACAAACCCGAACCCGACATGCAAACGCTAAGTAGCGCTCCGAGACGGGTATTTGGGTATGGGAACAAGTATGGATTAGTTTATTAAAAAAATCCTGAGTATGAGACAGGTATGGTATTAATTGACACCTGGCTTGATTACCCAAAACATACATGTTTACCCGAACCATACCTGTAAGGCTGTAAGCGTTTTCTTTCTATAATTATTTTTCATTGGGCAATAAATTATATAAAAGTTAAAATAGTAAGAAATGTACATGGGAATCCCAATGGTTATACAATCAGGTATGGTACCGAGATTACCAATACCCGTCCCTATAAATGGGTCAAATTGCTACTTGTACCTACAGGATTTGGCTATGTTCCATAGCATTAGACAAATGACCAAATGTTTCTATAATTTGCAGAGGGACATGGCAGAGAGAGGACACAGCCTTGAAAGTATCAAAGCTAGTATTGAGGCCAGAAAACCAGATTTTGATGCTTATATTGGTAACCATAAATAATAAATTCCTGCCAAACATGCACTCTGTCAACTGTAATGTCTGGGCCAACAGTTGTATAATTTATTCAGCCCTTTTGGCATGAAAATGGCCTGGCCTAGCATGTAACATATAAAAGCGTAAACAATCATAAGATCTGGATTACCTTTTCTGGAACTCTGAAGCTGTTTTGAACTTGTTGCAGACCCCCAAAAGCAATATGCAGATGCAGTTATAGAAGTTTTGCCAACACAGCTGATTCCAGGTGACAATGAAGGGAAGGTGTTGAGAGTCAAGCTGATAATGAAAGAGGGAGTGAAATACTTCAGCCCTGTTTACTTGTTTGATGAAGGCTCCACCATCTCATGGATTCCATGTGGGAGGAAACTTACCTGTTCTTACCCTGGTATCAAGTTTGCCTACGGCCCTGATTCTTACTACGGTCAAGAGGTAATTCCACAACCTGTTTGCTAACAAATGGGTCAATTATGATTATGTTTTAAGCCTAATGGATTAAGCAGGCATTTCTTCTTCTTTGTAGGTCTCTGTGTTGGAGATGGATGGGCAATTTGACAGGCTGGATGAACTCATCTATGTTGAGAGCCATTTGAGCAACATTTCCACCAAATTCTATGGAGAAATCACCCAACAAATGTTGAAGCATTCTGACTTCCCTGGTAGCAACAATGGGACTGGTCTCTTTCAGACCATTGTTGGTTTAAAAATCAGAGATCTCTTTGAACAAATCACAGCCAGCAAGGCCTCAGCTACATTGGAAGCTACAAAAGCTTAAACCAAAGAAACAAAACAAGTCCCTTGATTTTCTTTCCTCCTTTTTCATGTAAAATTCTCAGTGTTGATAGGCTTTTATCACGAGTCTCATGAGAGCTACCCTCCCGTATGTATTTAGTTGTATTTCTGTATTCCATGCATATCTGTATTATAGGGATTCAAAATTCTAATAAAAAATCTTGACAAAACTCAAACATACCACTATATATGTCTCTACCAAAAGTAATGTGAATTGTCTACTAATTTCCCGCAAGAACTTGAACCTGAACCTAATCTCCTTGATACCTGTAACAAACTCCTCTTATTCAAACACCACATTCTATTTTCAATTAAACAAAGGATCTTACCTCAATATGCATCAACAAGAAGTGTATATGGAGCAATCCATATGTGTTGATTGCTTTGGGGGTGGGCTATGAGAATTGTGAAAACTACAAAAATTTTCATATGGTCTGAAGCAAATTCCTCATGCATTGATGCATGATTCGGGAGATGTAAGTGGTAACACTTAAAAAAATTGTATGGTCATTTGATGTTCATTATATGGTTTTGAAAGGCACGAGACACTCCGAGACTCTTAGGTACCAAAAAATGAGGGGCGAGCAAATGCCTCACGCCAAGTATTCATATAATACTTAATAATTAATTTGATATGGACGAGTCTAGCCCAACATACCAAACTAGTAGCTCAAAACGTGAAGAAGAAGTTGTTGCCAGATTCATTCACGTATATGCATGATTGCATGCATGTTCTCAGCCATGATCTCTAGTTTCACATGTTTTCCACTTTTGCTTAATCTTAGGAACGTTAGCTGCTGCTCTTATTTTAGTTTTCCTATTTAAGAGTCTTGTTCATGAATAAAAGTTAGGGAAGAATTGAATCAAGTGGCTTTAGGGGCTGTTTGGTTTACCTCTTAATGAGGTCTGAATGGTAAATTGTCTGAATCCCACAGAATCAGACTATTTGTTTGGAACATCTGAATAGTAAAAATGTATGAATCGCTAACAGATTTACCTTAAAAAATGTCTTATTCACCCAGTCTTCTACACAAGTCTTTACCATCCAGACGCTTATTCATCCGGCACTTAATGAAAAGGCTAAGTTACTTGAGAGATTGACCATCTCGAATCGGTTTATATCATAATTCTAGATAGTATTTTCTGATTTTCAATCCTAAGGCACCCAAAAATGAGATAATAAAAAGAAATACAAAGAACATATTAATATAAAAGAGACATGTAGACACTCTTATAAGTGTAGACATGTAGACCTTTTTTCATCATTAGATCTTTTGATCTAATGGTTGTGATTAATTTTCTTTTTTCTTTTTTTCTTTTTACTCATTTTTCAGAAATTTCACATGTGAAAAATAATGTGAAAGACAGTACTTTCACATGTGAAAGTGTCTACAATGAACCTCACCCTATATATATATATATATATGTGAAAGTTCAAATACAAAGGAACATTTGCATGCGAAGTGTAGGAAGTAATTTGAGCCATTGATTTTGGAAGATGAATGGTCCAGATCTAATATATCTAATCCAGATAAGAAGAAAAATGAAATAAGAAGAATCTGGAGGGGTAGAATTGGTAGACCCTACAATTGTTGACTTTTTTCAAGTTCCCCCAGTTTTTTTAAACGTCCATAACTTTTTTATACGACATTATTTTTTTAAAAAAATTTCACCATAAAATCGAGCATTTTATTCTCTTTAATTCGAGTATAGTATTGCTATACTTTTTTTAAAGAAAAAAAAAACTTTTTTTCCAAGTTCATTTATATGCTCTCGTATAACTTGCGTGATTATGAAATATAGCTTGCGTGATTATTGAATATAACTTACGTGATTATCATCAAACGCGCGCGGACAAATTTACCCCCCTTCGCACACTTCGCACGCAAATTACCCTTTGTACAATAATTTTCCCCTATATATATATATATATATATATATATATATAGAGAGAGAGAGAGAGAGAGAGGGTAAAATGGAAACCCTCTTGAGTGGAGGAATCCATTGAACCCACTTCTTAGCCCTTGATCATCTTCATCCTATGGTTCACATTTATTCTCTCTTTTTTATTTATTTTATATCCCATAAAGTTATGACATATATGGTAGAAGGGTATTTGTGTCTCAAACCCCTTTTATTTTTTCCCAATCCATATGTACTTTTCCAGACACATCTCCCATCAACTCTCTTACTTTTGACACATCTCCCATCAACTTTCTTACTCCTTTATTTAATTTAATCCATACAACAATAACCAGATCTCTATACCTACCATATCTCTTTCATTCCAAAAATTTAAAACCCTAACCTCCTTCAGACACCCACCATCCACGAAAACCAAACATCACCCATCACCAACTATCACCATTCAAGACGAAGAACGCCAGAGATGTAGTCGGAACGCCGGAGATCTGAACCTCCATCGTGCTCTGCCCCGCCGCATCATCACTTATCCGGCTCCGCGCTATGCTCCGCCCTGCCGCTGTCCATGCTCATCACCATCAGATCCGACGAAAGTGAATGCTTTGTGTGGAAGAACGCCGGAGATGTAGTCGGAATGCCGAAGATG
>JBCNJP010000003.1:36365088-36389088 GCA_039602395.1 Deinandra increscens subsp. villosa | reverse complement strand
ATCGATTTCGGATTCACCTCACTATAAATCGCTTGAAGAACACAATGGATAGAGAATTAGTCGGAAAATCACTTGAAGAACAAAATCGCTTGAAGAACACAATGAATCTAGAACCGCCAATTGAAATGTTTGAATCGAAACGAGTTATACGACAAATCCGACGATTAAACCGCCATCAGTTGCTCCAGCGACGAGTGAATCCACAGTTCGTGTGAGTTTCTTCATGCCCTATATTCTATTGATTTTCATATGAGTTGCTTCATGCCCTATATTCTACTGATTTGGTAGCCTTTTGTTGTGTGTTTTAGAATCCATTGTGAAATCTTTTGAACAATGGACTCGATTATGATTTTTATAATTCATAGTGATTATTAAACAGAGAGTTTAAAAAACTGTTTTCACATGAGTACTAATTATGAAAGGTGCACAACTTTCATAATTCTTTCCAATATCTATTTTGTGATGCCATGTTGTATTAATCTGAATCCCTAGGCTCCTAGTATTGTTAATGAAATTAATTTAGCAAACATGTCCTAAAAGATTCCAAACACAGAACTTAATATAAGTTTAAAATTAACCTAAATAGCATTGAGTTTTTACACTTGATGATGAGTTTTATACAACTAAGTGAGTATGAAGTGTTAGTTTGTTACATTATCAGCTTGATTAAAACTCAAAGATTATCCTTACTTTGAGTTTTTATACTTATGAGTTATACCATCAATATAGTACTAATAATCCAATCCTATTATATATTAATATATCACCAGGCATGCACCTTTTTTCACCTTAGTGGCCTTGTGCTTTTGAAAACTTAAGTGGAATTGTCAGCTTCATAGACCTTAGCATGATGTCAGGTGTTTCTTAAATCCTTAACTGTTCTATTACAATCCAAAAGCAACGAGATGAGAAAATATTATATTTAGTTCGGTGTCTTGCATCCAAAGGTTGGGTCCCAATGTGCAAACTCAAGACAAAATTAGAGAAGGATTTGATTTGTATTGAAATGCCCTAGATTCTTTTTGGTAAAGCCATAATAGTTGGCTATGACTACTCCAAAATACCCGTTTGCGCAACCTATTTCTCAGCAATATACAATAGCCCTATGGGTTATGGCAAAGCGACCGCCTTAGGCGAAACACACCGCTACATATTATTGTTGCGTTTTATGACTCTGATGCGTTTCTGTGTTGCCTCGATTGCCTCAAACATAAGGCGTGTTTTTTAAAACAAAGATCTAGTGTGCCAAAACATGGTACATTTGTGTGCTACATATGTTTGGGTTCACAGTTTTATTTAAATTTCAGTGAGTTTTATTGAATTTGTAGTGAGTTTTATAACTCAACTAAGTTTTAATCAACTTGGAACTATAGAATGTGATATGAGCTTGAAAATGTTTTATAACATGTGTAGTGAGTTTTATAACTTAGGTGAGTTTTCAATTGCAGTGAGTTTTATTACAGTTGTGAGTTCTATTTCAGTGAGTTATATTATGTGAGTTTTAAATTATACTTTAGTGAGTTATTTCAGTGGTTTATTGAATTTGCAGTGAATTTTTCAACAAACATCTTTCTCCTATGAGGTGTCTCCATCTATTTCAGTGGATTTTAATTTCAGTGAGTTATTTCAAGTGAATTTTAATTTTAGTGACTTTTATTTCAGTGATGTTTATTGCAGTGAGTTTTATTTTAGTGAGTAATTCCCATGAGTTTTAGTTTCAGTTAGTTTTATTGAGTTTTAACTAGAACGAGTTTTAATACTCAAGTTGATTAAAACTCACTGAGTTTTAAAATTTTCAGTGAGTCTTATACTTCAGTTAAACTCACTATTGAGTTTTAAATTTCAGTGAGTTTTATTTAAAATTCAGTAGTTTTATAATTTTATTGAATTTACTCGATCACTACAAATTATAAAACTCATTGATGAGTTTAAAACTCACTGTAAATTATAAAACTCATTGTTGAGTTAGAACTCACTTCAAATTATAAAACTCACTGTTGAGTTTAAAACTCAATCCAAATTATAAAACTCATTTTATAATCTCACTATTAGTTAAACTCACTGCAAATTTAAAACTCACCATTGAGTTTTAAAACTCACCATTGAGTTTTAAAACTCACTACAAATAATATAACTCACCATTGAGTTAAAACTCACTGAGTTATAAAACTCACTTTCAGCTAAAACGAGTTATAAAACTCAGTGAGTTTTAAATAAAATAAAACTCACCGAAAACTCAGTTAAAGCTCACTGAGACTGAGCTATAGAACTGACTTTCAGTTATAAAACTCACTTTCAGCTAAGAATCAGTAGTGAGTTTAATTCCAATGAGTTTTAACAAGGTATATGGTTGTTCATAATTAGTGAGTTTAAAACTCATTGTTAAAAGTCATTGCTGTGTTTGAGGGCCTCTTGCTTTTTAAAACCAAGTTTGAATTATTGAAAATATACATTAATAGGTAATTGGTTCGCAATAGGCCAGTGTGGGTTTTTCAATAAAGCTTCAGCTTCATCAATCAGCTACAATTGACCTAGCCAATCAATAAGCACAGCGTATGTTGCAAGACCGTGCTTAATGGATGCATAAAACTCAAGCTAAGTGTCCTAAGTACCCATAAATCCTTCATCATAACCAAGGAAGTGCTTAAAAGTTACCTCATTGTTGTGTTTGAGAGCCTCTTGCTTTTTAAAACCAAGTTTGAATTATTGAAAATATACGTTAATAGGTAATTGGTTCGCAATAGGCCAGTGTGGGTTTTAAGAAAACTGATTGTGAAAATAAGAAACTGTTGAAAGAAAACTGATCGTTGAGATATATGTAAAATAACTAACCATCCCCACCTCTAAGGAAGGAGACGACGGTTAACTGTTTGATTTTGCTGATTCTTCAAGTCCCAAACATTTACAAAACAGAACATAGCCCATTTGGCCTGTTGGAAATAGAACACAGCCTAATCAGTTGAATTGACTCATTTATAGATAAACGGGTCAAAAGATGTCCAGATGGTTAAAATTAATTGATGTTTGTTTTCATTTGTGCAGGTGGGCAATTGTATATCTGGCCTAGATGAATCCTCTCATAGTCCCAGTTTTGAGCGAAGAAGGCGAATGAGGTATGTAACAGCCCAGGCCTGTCTCACCAAGATATTGTCCGCTTTGGCAGCCGGCATGCCCTCAGGCATCCGCCCCTCACGGATTTAAAACGCGTCTTGGTGGGGGAGGTATCCACACCCTTATAAAGGCATGCTTAGTTCCCCTCCCCACCAATGTGGGATGTTACAATCCTCCCCCCTTAGGGAACCAGCGTCCTCGCTGGCACACTGGCCGACGACCGGCTCTGATACCATCTTGTAACAGCCCAGGCCCGTCTCACCAAGATATTGTCCGCTTTGGCAGCCGGCATGCCCTCAGGCATCCGCCCCTCACGGATTTAAAACGCGGCTTGGTGGGGGAGGTATCCACACCCTTATAAAGGCATGCTTAGTTCCCCTCCCCACCAATGTGGGATGTTACAAGGTATGTTGGCTTATGTAATTAAATAAGGACCAATTCCAAAGTAGGGAGACTTTTATTGCACAGGAAGCAAGTCATTATAATGACTGTTCTTCAACCAGTTTTATGGCCAAAGACGGAAGAAAAATGTTTTAAAGCAAGCTCATTTTTCGTATAAAGCGAGATCAGACCCAAACGGTGAAGTTCAGGTTGAAAAAGGTATATATTTTACACACATTAGGCCTGCTTTGCTTTGTGTTCATTTTTGTTTGTGGCTTTTCTAGATTTCGTTGAGCCTATGTTTATAGTTAGTGAGTTTCATAATCAGTGAGCTTTATGCTTATGGAGTTTTATTATCACTGAGTTTTATAACTAACTGAGTTTTATAATCAGTGAGTTTTATAACTCTGTTGAATTAGTAGTGAGTTTAATTCACTGAGTTTTAACTTTTAAAACTCACTGAAATAGAGTTATAAAACTTACGGATTATAAAACTCACTTAGTTATAAATAAAACTAATTAAATTAGATCCAATTAAATACGAGTTGTAATGAGTTTAATAAAACTTAGTTCTAATGATTATAAAACTCAGTGATTATAAAACTCAATGAGTTTTAACTGTAGTGAGTTTATAAAAAAAACACGTTGATGATTTAAAACTCACCAAGGATCTAAATCTCACTAAGGATTTAAAACTCACTAAGGATCTAAATCTCACTAAGGATTTAAAACTCACAGTTTGTTTTAAACTTAGTGGGAAAAGAACTTGCATATATGGCTTTTCTAAAACTCACTAAGGATTTAAAACTCACTATACAATATAACTTACTTCAAATTTTAAACTCACTAGTGATTTAAAACTCACTTGAAGCATTAGAACACTACTAACTGTGGTATGTTTATGCATATGTAGACATATATATTTTGTATTACTTGTTTTTCAGCAAGTTTACCTTATCTTATTTTTAGCGTTTTTTAACGGTAACATGTTGTTTCACTCCACTAGAGTGTTTTTTATTTAGAAGTGGCAAGATTGGTGGGTTGGGGTAACAGGCCCAAACAGTAAAGTTTTAGTGCTGGTCGAGAGGGGATGGGTTGGGTTGACAAATCATGGCCTTTTGATGACTTCTTACCATTTAGTTCCCTAATCCGTCTTTAATAAAATATCTGCAGGTAAGTAAGAAACATGAACAAAACTTGCAGAATTTTGGCTAAATGATGGACTATTGTTATAGCGAGAAGCCATAAAGTAACTTTTAAGCACTTCCTTGGTTATGATGAAGGATTTATGGGTACTTAAGACACTTAGCTTGAGTTTTATGCATCCATTAAGCACGGTCTTGCAACATACGATGTGCTTATTGATTGGCTAGGTCAATTGTAGCTGATTGATGAAGCTGAAGCTTTATTGGAAAAGTTCACTGAAAAAGGCGTTTCTCCTTGTCTTGACGTTCATGTAAGTCTTTGTGATATGTATGCTTGGGCTCACGAAGAAAAGAAAACCCTTCAAGCTCTAGGGGTTCTCGAGAACAACGAGGACAAATTGAAGTATGAACAACAATGCATGACTTGATGACCGCACAGGTCTGACCAGCTGAGTATGAACTAGCAAGCTTCTCAAACATTCAGCCAAAGGAGGCCATTGAAGAAGTAATTTTTTAATCTGAAATTATGTTGTTGATTGTCATAGTTGCATGATGAGGAATTTGTTGTTATTGTTAGAACTAAGTTTAGGATTGTATGGGAATTTGTTGTTATTGTTAGAACTAAGTTTAGGATTGTATGGGAAATTGGTTATAAATAATAAGATGTAAAATTTTAAAAACTCATTGCAAATTTAAAACACACTACTAAATTATAAAACTCACTTTATAATCTCACTATTAAAACTTAATAAAAATTAAAAAACTTACTGTTGATTTTAAAACTCACTGCAAATTTTATTTAATTTTTTTTTAACTCACTGCAAATTATAAAACTCACTGTTTAATTTAAAACTCACTGCAAATTATAAAACTCACTGTTAGTTTTAAAACTCATTGCACATTTAGAACTCACTGTTGAATTTTAAAACTCGATGAAAATTATAAAACTCATTCCTGAGTTTTAAAATTCACTACTGCGTTTAAAACTCATTATTTGTGAAACTCACTGCAAATTATAAAACTCATTGCTGAGTTTTAAAACTCGTTTCTGAGTTTTAAAACTCACTGATGTGTTTAAAACTCATTACAAACTTTAAAAATTGATGTTCTATAAAACTCACCATAGAAGTTAAAGCTCATTGAAAATTATAAAACTCATTACTGTTTAGACATTCTTAAACATAATGTCCTAACTGCTCATCATAAACTCTCTAATAAAGTGCATACTAAAACTATCAAAATAAATTCACTGCAAAATAAAACTCACTGCAAATTAACAATCAAGTTCACTAATTACCATAGGAACCGTTACCTCCACAAATCTCCATCAAGTAACAATTATAACCATCATTACTGGAAGGTGTGTTATCGCTTATGTAGACAGTCTCTTATTCTTATTCATTTAGAGTCAAGTAGTTCACGATGAAGATTGGTTGTCAAAGTGATCATGTTAAAGAGTTAACGGAAAGAACCGAACATAAATAAACTTTACACCAACCTAAAGAGTTAACTAGCATATTCGCGGGTTGATACAAAACTCTAAAGTTGCTGCCATCAAGTAGTTTTAATAAACAGGTCAATCCTAATTATCATATGTATGTTATACCTATCAAAATAAAACTCACTGTAGAGTTTAAAACTCACTTATGATTCAGTCTCTATTGAGTTTTAAATATATATATCAACCGAGTTCTATAAAATTCACTGAAAATCATAAAACTCATTATTGAGTTTTAAAACTCACTACAAACTTTAAAAATCGATGTTTTATAAAACTCAATGTCCAGTTTAAAACTCACTGAAAATTATAAAGCTAATTAGTGTCTTTCGCATGCGAAATTAGTCTATTTCATAATCTAAAAAATTTAACACTTTTAATGACTTTATTTGTGAAACAAAATCTAATGAAAAACTGCACCAAATTTATTGCACGGCTAAATATATAATATATTTTTAATGGCCAGTCGGTAATACTAGAGCTAGCAATAAGTTAGAAAAAAACATACAACCAGTCCAAAACAAAGACATAAGAAAAACCAACAAAAACAACAAAATGAAGAAACAATAAGTAGCAACGCTCGTAACCGTGTAACCCGTACAACCCCAAGATCAAAGTAAAGACTAGGGCATTGACCAAAAGTGCAAAGATCTTCCATCCCATTGTCCAATTGAACCAATAGCATTCAAAAGCAGTAACCATGCTATGCAACCTGCTCCAAGGCCAAAAAACCATAGTCAAACATAGAAGCTTGAGTTTCCACTTTGTACCACTAAAAAAAATGCAGCCTTCATATTCCATGATTATACACACTGAGTAGTCAAGCTTAAAGAGGTAATAGCACACATAATTCGATGTCAGATGTATATTATTTTATTTTCCACCTAAGCACAATTTGAGAATTTAAGGATCAATGATATACCATATAGAGAAATAAAAAAAATCTATAAATGTTTTTCTATAGAAATTTCTGAACATGTGTGCTTTTTTCTCCAATTTAAAAGGGACGAGTAATAACCATCAGGGTCAAATTATAGATTCACATAGAGATATCATTAGGGTCAAATTAGAGATTAATGTTGTAATAATTATGAAAAATTAAGAAGGCTTACCTCCATAAAAAAGGATTCTCTCACTGCATCCGTAGTATAATTTTGAGAATTTGGATTCCCATATTTCAAGTTTTGCTGCATTTAACCACTCTTATGTTTTAAACAGAAAACATAACACTTTTATTAACTAATCAAGAAAATAGAGATCTAAAGATAAAAACATTGCTAAAACTAGAACACAAACACAACAAACATCATAAAAAAGATTCAAGAAACAGCCCAGACCTTTCATTGTGAATTATTAAACAACTAAGGTTGCAAAAGTGGGAGTTTTTTAATATTTATGAACAGTGGGATTGATCATGTGTATAACTTCATATTGTCCAATCACCACTTTATTGTCCAATTTGGAGAAGAGATTGGAGAACCTAAGATCAGTTTCCCATAGTATATTTATTTGGTTAAAGCTAATAAACATAAAACGGGCCAAACGGGTTAAAAGTCATCTTAAGAGTTTTCAGATATTAAAATGCATAAAATTAAAGTTTTTGTTATCAATATAATCATATTATTTATTTCTAAGATTCAAAAAGATGAATAAGAAATGTTCTTACAGTTTACCATATAACCCAACCCATGAAGAAAAAATTTCAAATCATGCACCTTCACTTTCTTGTCTCAAGCTTTAAAGAAATTGGCTTCTCCATTGCAACCAGGCAAAGCACCTGCAGTCCAAACAAGAGTTCATGTCAAGGTTTATGCATAGAATTCACTTGAAGCAAAAGGACTGATGGAATCTATCACAGTTGGGAATGGGAAGGATTTTTTAAAAGGGTTATTAGTATGCATTGAGTTTTATTAAAACTCAATGCATTTAAACTTAATTTTTTGAAGTCTTCAATTCTGCTGCTACAAAATCATAACTGATGTTTAAAACTCATTTGATCTTAAATTGATAAAAACAATCTCTAGTGATTTTAATCAGTGAGTTTTACATAAATAAGTGAGTTTTACCACCGATACGAGATTGAATATGAGATGATCCCAAACAACTTAAACATCTTGAAGGGAGAAAGTTGATAAATTAGCATCAAGAACAACCACAAGAAGAGATAAAAACAGCAACATCCCATGGGTTATAAAATAATGATACCCTAATTTTACATATATGAGCTTCATAAATTTCTTGAAATCAGGTAGCTTTGGAGAAGATTATGAAATCAAGGGTTTGACTTCTGTAATTTTATTCATCATATCAGATATTCAACTTCAATCTACAATTTAGATACCAAATCAAAGCCTAGATATGATGATTTGAAACAAATTAACAACTCATAAACCCAATCTATATCATGAATTTATGATCTAGTCACCTTAAATCTAAGATTAGCAGTTCAACAGTAAATCATCACCGATATCGTCAATTAAAAAATCCTATAATTAATCACGATTTAACGATCAAAGTGTGTAAATTAATCAAATAAGATATAGAGCAAAGTGATGAAATTGGTAAATAAGAGAATTAAAATGAGAATCTAACCTGTGTAGTGATATACGAATTAAGAAATTGCGGTGTAAATCAGAGATTCGCTTAGGTATTTTAAAAGCAATCAACACAAAACAATTAAACAATTCGTAGAAACCAGAGAGAACCTGGATAGATGCTGTTGATTAATTGTTACTGAGGATGGACATTTTTTAACCGAATCATCATCAAAATCGAAAGCCCCCAAAACGGACCATTCTATCAGATTCGAAAGCCCTAAAAAACGAAACGAAGAAACTGATTGTTCATAATAATCGATAACACCAAAAACCAAAAGCCATTAAGAACTTATGTTGATGATCAGCAGAAAAATTGGAGGAAAAGATCTGTGTTGAAGAAGAGGAATCCAGAAAGTGGAAAATCGGAGGAATCCAGAAAAGAGAAATAGATAGATGACAGATCTAAATGTATAATGCAAAAAGACATCACTACCCCTCCGCTTGATTTCATTTAAAAATCTAATTAACTTCAGCAAATCAATCTCATCCGTCGAGAATAAATGATCTAATGGCTACAAAAGGGGTCTATAGGGTCTACACTTTTTTAAGGGGTCTACAATGAACTTTTCAATATATATATATATATATATATATATATATATATATATATATATATATATATATATATATATATATATAGGATTAGGTTTTCAAATGAGAACTTTTTATTTTAAGAACTTTTAAGAACTAAATGTCAACCACTAATTTTAGGCGGAGACTATAATTCATGGGAGGTTTTTCATATATATATACACTAGTGGCTGAGATTAGGTCCTTTTAGTTCTCAAACCCAATTAGTTTTTCAAATTATCCTCTCCCTATATATATATATATATATATATATATATATATATATATTTATATATATATATATATATATATATATATATATATTTAGTTGGAGGTTCATTGTATACCCCACTTAAAATGTAGACGTATAGAAATTTTTTTTTTAACATTGAATATTATGATCAATGGTTTGTGATTAATTGTTTTTCCATTTTCTTAAATATTCTCTATAGAGTTCTTTTAAACATTGAATCTCTTTATCTAATGGTTATGATTAAAATTTTTTCTATTTTTCTCTATCTTAAGAAAAGTTTACATGTGAAATTTATTTCACATATGAAGAGGTCTACATTAGTTTAATAATATGCCTGATTTAATTACTAACGTTTAATTTTTTATTATGTTTGAGCTGAGAAAGTAAACATAGATTGGTGGTTATGTTTGGGCTGAGAAACTAAACATAGGTTAATGAACTTTTCTAGGAGTGGTGTGTGTGTTTAATTAAAAAAACGGAGCCGCGTAGGCTCGAACTCACGACCTGTTAAAGTAGGCATCACCAGCTGAGCTAGATCACATTTGTTTATTTTTATCAATCTTAATTAATTTAACATGAAAAGGGATTTTGGTTTCTTGTGTGCATGTTTAATTAAAAAAAAACAAAGCCGCATAGGCTTGAACCCCCAACCTTCGCTCAGCAATTGAGGACGTCCGCCAGTTGAGCTAAATGACATTTGCTAACTTTTATGAAGCTTAATTCATTTAACATTATAATTTTTTGATTTCTTCTAGAAGAAAGTTGGTTATTGTGTTAACAAGTTGGTCGACCCGCGCTTCGCAGCAAAGTCAAACTGTTTTAGAAAGTCATTTAACAAAACGATTAAAGATAAGTTTCGAGTGAAACTAATGTCGACAACGTACATAAATTTTATACTAACAAAGAAAGTAAATGTCTACAAATACATATTCTATGATGAGTATACCTCAAATGGGTCAAAATAAAAACAAAGCTAAGAATGTTATGGTTCAAATGCAGGTTTTGACATTTGAACATATTTTTTTTGGTTAGGGACTAAAATGATGTAATCCTCTCTACTACAAAAGTAGATAATTCGAGTATGAATATTTTCAATTATACTTGATCTCTAGAATTTGGGTATATGATTTCAATAAGCTGGCCAAATGCACATCCATTTGTTTAATCTAAAAGTATTGGGAATTATCTCACATGAGTATGAAACCAACACCAAACATGGATTATGAACCAATGACAACTCAAGGACAGATCATGGCATAAATTAATCCCAAGCACTATACTAAGTAACAAAATTTTAGCTATGTGACTTCGAAGAATTGCTCTATGAAACTATGTCACAATATCAATCATAATAGGCAAGCCAAGTGAATAACATAAGAGCAAGAGTGCAGTGAAACTTTTGAACCAACACCCCAAAAGTTTACTTTTGAAAGTCAAAATTGGCTATTTTATATTCAAAAATACAAAACAACCCACCTTTTAAACTCAAATTAGCCAAATATGAACACCCAAAAATTTGACATGTGAAAGTCCAAATGGCTACCACTAAACTTAAATTACAAATTTCTATGATTTTAACTAATTTACATCTTGGTACCATGATTACACCTAATAGGTATGAAATGATGACATATTTCTATGATTTTAACTTTTTTTTTGAACCAGCGAATTCATTAAAAAACACAGGGAGGCCAGCCAGCAAGGCACTAAAGGACCGACCACCCCAAAACAGAAACAACACGACACTACATTAAAAAGGGAACGAACACCATTCACTCCACTCAACTTTCCACCCCTTAGCTCTACAATTAATCCAAAAGAAACTCAACCCCTTAATCTCAGCAATCATCCTTTGGAGACTCGGTTTCTTTCGCTCGAAGACAGCATCATTCCTGCAGCGCCATAACACCCAAACCATAGCCCGAAAAACAACGTCCAAATAGCTCACCTTATCCTTCGCGGGTTGCCCAGCTTGAATCGGCGATGCAAGTCATTAACGTCGAAGAGGATTAGATGGGGAATCCTACACCACTCGCCTACAATCGTCCAAACGTGGTCCGAGACGGGACAACCGGTACACAAGTGCTCCCCAGTCTCATCCGTCTCTTCACATAGAGGGCAACACCTACTCTCTAGTCGGACCCCTCTATTCTCCAGACCAGTCCGGGTAGGGAGTCTCTTCCAAAGCATTCTCCAAAAAACCATATTCACTCTAGGAGGAACCAACTTGTTCCAACTCATAGGCATGGATACATTAACTTGAGACGAATTCAAAATCCGTGCAAAAAGACTCTTCACAGAGAAGCACTCAGACGAGTCCCCAGCCCATCCCCAATTGCCCCCTTGCTTTATCAATAGCTCAGCCAGCCTCACCCCTTTCTTAGCAACAAGGCTCTCAACTCTAGAAATGCTCCTCCAAACCCTAGAACTATTCTTTTTGCAAGGGATCAGCCCATTAGACCCATCCCCCCTATGAATACCTTCGATAATTCTATGCCACAATTTACCACCCTCTGTTTTGTACCTCCAAACCCACTTTGCCATTAAAGAAAGGTTCTTTACATCCAACGGGATTATTCCAAGCCCGCCGTCCTTACGTTTTCGCAAGAGAACCTCCTTACTTATCCAATGGATCTTTCTTTTCTCCGGACTCCCACCCCAAATGAAGTTAAAACGAATTGACTCAAGTTTCTTGATTACCTTCCCCGGAGCCTTCTACCCCGACAATTTCGCCTCAAAAGCATCTATCACCGGTTTCCAACTCGCAACTTTATTCATATTTTCCCCAACCCGGAGCCCCAGATGGGAGAAGGGCAACCCCTCTCCCTTAACACGAAGTAAACCCGCCATATCCTCGACTTCCGACTCTTCACAGTTGATCCCGTACAAGGAGCACTTACTAAGGTTGACCTTCAAACCCGAAACAAGAAAAAAGGCCCTAAGAAGTCTTGCGAGATTAATCGCATTCAACTTCGACCACGACCCGAGTACCAACACGTCGTCAGCAAAAACAATATTAGACACCAAGAGATCACAGTTCGGAACAGGAGGACCATTAAAGATTCCACCCCGACCGACTCTATCCATCATCCACGTGAAGGCCTCCATTAAAATAATAAACAGGAAGGGAGAGAGAGGATCTCCTTGCCTTAAACCTCGAGAACATTGGAATTCCATCGTCGGAGCCCCATTAATTAATACCGAAGCCCTCGAGGAAAGAGGACACCCTTTAACCCACTTACACCAAACTTCCGGGGATTGCATTTGAGATAGGACAGAGAGCAGAAAATCCCACTCAACGGTATCATAAGCCTTCTCGAAATCAATATTTAAGAGTAAAGCCTTATACTTCGACCTCTTGCACCAATCAATCAACTCATTCACCACTAACGGACCATCCACATTGTTTCTCTTGGCCACAAAAGCCATTTGATTCTCCGACACAAGGGAACCAACCATCGACTTGAGACGATTAGCCAACACCTTCGAGACGACTTTAGTAACACACCCTACCAAACTAATGGGCCGGAAATCATTAAGGTTTTGGGGGTCCCTCACTTTCGGCACGAGGTGAACAAACGAGGAACCACACCCCTTGCCGATCGTCCCATCTCCATGGAAAGAGCAAAGAACATCAAAGAAATCATCCTCAAACAAGTGCCAAAACATTTTGAAAAAACCAAAGCAAAACCCGTCCGGACCCGGAGTCTTATCACTACCACACCCGCACACCGCCTCCTTAACTTCCTGTCTCGAGAATGGGGCTATCAACATAGATTTATTCTGATCCGAAAGCGTTTTGATACCCTCACACTTCATAGTAGGCCGAAGCCCACCACTACTGCTGAAACGATCCTTAAAAAATCTCCACACCTCTTTTTTCATCCTCACCGGATCTTCCACCCATTGGTTGCCAAACCTCAGCCCATTAATCCTACCCCTTGAGAGATTTTGATTCACCATCCCATGGAAAAAGGCTGAATTCTCGCCCCCCTCAAGACACCATATCGAACGGGCCTTTGTTTTTATAACCTCCAAATCCAACTTCACAAGGTCCTCTTCAATAGAATGTGGCCTTATTTCCCCCAAAGCATCGAACCACTCACAGTCCATTTCTAAGCTCTCCTTCTTCCCATTAATCTCCTCCATATTCTATGATTTTAACTAATTTACATTTTGGTGCCATGATTATACCTAATAGGCATGAAATGACAACTTATTATGACAACCATAACTTGCAACTATTAGCTCATCATTAATTCATATAAAAACATTAGTTTCCAATCCCAAGTTTGCGCGTTGCACGAAGCGGGTGGGGGATAACGCTAAAAGTTGAAATCAATTTCCACACTTATTTTATGCTTCATCCCTTGTTGTAGGAAGCTACAACCAAATCTGCACAAACCAAAAAAAATTTCAGATTTGTCAAAAAGAAATCACAAACCCATTGAAGTGTACTATGCTTATGCAACCTAAGCATGTCAAAATTTTACAGAAACAAAAATCACTTCGTGTTCACCACCAACGTAACTGGAGGTATAATTAGTACCACCACATTGGGACATTTACAATATTACTCCTCCAATGCCAAAGTTCTGATCACATAGGTTAACATTTTGCTCAGAAGTAACATTAGGCTCCATATGTAACCTTATTATACAATCTTTTAGGTCTAATAAATGCTATATGTTTCAAAAATTCAAATATTGATTCAAATTTTAAAATTAATACAGGAACAAATTAAAAAAAAATCAAGGTGCAGAACAAAAATTAAGTATGACTCATATAATAATTCCACTAACATTAAGATCAGTAAATCAAACAAAGAAAAAGATAAGATTTAATAAATTGCCTTCAACTCAAGAAATTTGAACATTTTTTGACCTGCAAACGGCATCGCGTATTTTGAAGTCTCACATATACACTACGTAAGGAAAAGAGATGCGAGGTAATCAAAATCGGCAGTGGACTATTTTGACGTGTAAATTCTTTTGACCCATTGCCTAATTCACATAAATTGCCATCTCATATAGATAGTATATTTTATGGTTTAACGTTTAGAGTATGCATTTATTCTAATTCAGAAGTCGAAGTCTAAAACAAAATAGAAGGTATAGGCATGTGCGCTAACTGATGCTCTACTTCTGATATTCATGTTCATAGACTTTTGTTGCACCTCTTCAATAAGTTTGGGTCTTTCAGGTTGTATAATATGAAAATATCCAAATAAATTAAGGAAAATTTATCACAGAATAGCTCCACTAACTTGAAGATGAAGTAATCAAACAAATGAAAAATATCATTAGATAAACCGCCTTAAATTAAGGAAAGTTCCACACTTTTTTACCCCACTGAGGGAAAAAGAGTGATGATAATTAAGTAAACGAATTCAGCAGTAAATTATTTCAGACAGCCATATATTTAATGTTTCCATTACCTGGATGCAATTGTCTTTGCGATTTCAAGGGTCTAGCTGCAATTGCATATGAATATAAGAATTGCTTACGCAAAAAGGATGAAGGTAATGACATGAAATTAGATGACATTACATATGAATAAGTGGTCAAAGGGTAGTTGAAATCAGATATTTTGTCCCAATACGCGTGGCCAAAGGGTGGTAACGGCCACGTTAAAATATAAAAAGTGTGGCCTTTGGTATTATATATATGGTCACATATATTTGTGTTTTAGCAACATATATTTGGTAAGAAAAAAAAGTGATCAAAAGGTTGTTGAAATCAGTTGTGTCCTCGCTATACGCGTGGCCAATTTAAAACCTATTACAAATTATTAATTACAAATTAAATAAAATTCAATTACAAGTCAAATAAAAATGAAATACAAATAAAAAATTAAAGAAACTTACACTGCATACAAGCATTATTCTCAATTTAATTTTCAATCCGGGAGCCAACAACAATACCACGTGATCTTCATCTTCAACTGTTCAGATTTGAGTTTAATTAGGACTATTTTTTCTTGTATTCCTTCTATACCAAAACTTATAATTGATAATTAGGTTATGAAAATGAATCATAATATATATAGCAATTTTGAAATACTTACCACCATGATAGATATGGACTGAGGAGTGCCATTTTATTGCAGGTAGTATGGGTCATCAGGTCCCACAATTCAATTGATTTCCAGATGAACATTAGATATCCAGATGAACTTAAAACATCCGGATGAACATCACATTAATTTTTGGATCAACTTCAAAGTCAGTTGAACTTTATTTGGTACACATCTCACCATTTGTTCCAACAATCCCTAGCTAGCCCAAGTGTTTGAGGTACCAAATAACATTTAAAATGGGACCACATGACATTACCAAACAGATTACTGTGAAACTATAGAACGAAATGAAATTTGACTGGAAAATATTTACCTTTTTCTTTTCAACCGCTTCAGACGAGGTTGATCGACCATCGATTTCACGCCCTACAGTTCAATTAATTACTTTATTTAAATGAGCAATCAAACCGATAATGAGTTTGTACAAATACTAACTGTTGTGTGTATGTCAGCATGATTAGTGTTGTGGCTAGATCCAACAAAAATCTCCTTAGAATTTACTCAGAACAATGTTTTTAAATTGGTAAAAAGTGAGAGCAGAATTATGACGCGGACCTATCATGAAAGTGTCCTATGTAACAAGGCCAAATTTCGGTTACAAGATATTGCAGAGGAGAAATAGATGGGAACCAGATGAACTTGGCTGGCAGAAGAGTTGATCCCGATATGATAGTATTTATTCTGTTTTTTTAATCTAACATAAGTTGTTCCAGTTTTATTCATACAGTTTATGTATATACTCTATTTATTCATATTAACAAACATTTTCAATGAATCATAGCAGGGCTCCATTTTACTCATAATTGTGTTCTTACATGAAGTATATATTTTTATGTACTAGAAACTTGCATCTATTTGTGTTCTTCAAGAACAAGAGTTCATCTGGATTGTGTTCTTCAGGAACAATAGTATATGTTATTATAAGGTACTTGAGAATAGTATGATTAAGTTGTGATGTAGAGAATTTACCTCTATATATGCCGAAGCATTAAGTTGTTGTGGTAACGGTGTTCCAAGTGCAAATAGATGAGCTATAAGTAGATCAAGTTTTTTCTCTGATTCTTCAATCTTCAAGAAGAGGGCCTTAACTTGTTCATTTTTCTTCATCCCTAAGAAGTCTCTCCTCTTTAAGTTCGAACTCAAGTTTTCCAATTGACCATCAGTGTTGTTGGATCGATCCTTGAGTTTTGTACAACTAACAGAATGTAGTTAGATGCTTTTTAACAATGTACATAAATAGGAAAGCATGCAGACCCTATTGATTCATTATTTCTTAATTAATAATATATCACATAAAGACCCTATTGATTAATTATTTGATATTTTATACACAAATTAAAGACATCTAAAGGGAAGAGTGGAACACATCATGTCTTCAGTGGATATAAACAACCAGTTGACCATTTCTAGCAAAGTAGCAGATGCATGACATCAACATTCTTCTATTCTTATAGAGGGGATTTAAACTATAATTTTTTTATTTTATAGCCCTCTAACATGAACCTACAAAAAATGTTGGAAACATTCCTATATATGTCCTCTAGGATCAGTTCCTAGTAATGACAAGAGTAACATAAATTAGTTCTTAATTATTAATATATCACATAAAGATCCTATTGATTAATTATTTGATATGTTATACACAAATTAAAGACATCTAAAGGGAAGAGTAGAACACATCATGTCTTCAGTGGATATAAACAAACTACCATATCTAGTAAAGTAGCAAATGCATGACATCAACATTCTTCTATTCTTCTAGAGGGGATTTAAACTACAATTTCTTTATTTTGTACCCTTCTAACATGAACCTACAAAAAATATTGGAAACATCCTATATATGTCCTCTAGGATCATTTCCTAGTAATGACCCCAGTAACATAAATTAGTTCTTAATTATTAATATATCACATAAAGACCCTATTGATTAATTATTTGATATGTTATACAAAAATTAAAGACATCTAAAGGGAAGAGTGGAACACATCATGTCTTCAGTGGATATAAACAAACAGTTAACCATTTATAGCAGTGTACATAAAGAAGAAATGAGGTTCAACAGTAACATGAATCTACAAACATGTGCAGATGCTTGACCTCAGCATTATTAGCATAAAAATAACTAATTTAGCATGCTCCCACAGTCATTTAAGAAGGTAAATAACTAATTTAGTATAAAATGAATGGGTTGAAATGAATGGAGGGGATTTCTGCAATATGTACCCCTTCCTAATTAATTCTGTATGAAACGAAATTTCATCGATCTGTAACTGTAATTGTACACAAAACAGGGATCCCAAGTTAAATGTGTATCAATAATAAACAAAACAAACAATTTTATGAAAATAGATTGTAATTAATGAAACGGAATAACTTGACAATTACCATTTTCTGGACTGATTGGTCTCCCAAATCACATGGAACTTTTGAAGAATCACTAGCGCTGTCTGTTGAAGCTATTCATTGTTGAAGCTCCATGGAAGATGAGAATGATATGGATGAGAAAGAAGACCTAGTTATTCGCTAGAGGCATTTAACTGGAAATTTTCTGATAAAGTGAGAGGGAAAAGTATCTGATGAATCGATATTAAGTAAATTTAATTCGAAATTTTGGGTGAAATTTGAACTAATGGTGGGAAATTCAAAATTTTTGGTGAAAAATTTTAATTAAAAGGGGGGGGGGGGGGAATTGTTCAAACTGATAATAAAACCCAAAATTAATTTAAACAATATGTATATTAAACATAATTAAACCTAAAATTAAACATAAACATAATTAATTAATTAATTAAATGTCTCCATGTGGCTCTTCCGGCGGGTTATTCTTCAAGATGAACTTCATCATCTAGTTCGTAAAAGTCTTCAAGTGCCTCGTCTTGTGGGTTTGCAGGTTCTTCTTCAAGATGAACCTCATCCTCCCTGAGCTTGAGGAGGAGCTTCATCCTTCTGAGGTGTTGAAATAATGAGATTTTGAAATTGTACAAGTACATCAATTACGATTGACATAACTGTGATCCTTTAAGCAGACCTGGACGACGATCGGAGTTAAAAGCCCTAACAAAAATTATGTTTAAATATTAACTTTACTATTTTCTTTTAGATATAATAAACAAGATTTTACTAACACGTGCTTTGTGTCCGGGATAACGCAACTATAAAAAACAGTGACATTACTTAAACACAACTCAAAAATGAAAATGATAACTTACTATGCAATTCAGAACAAAAATGCGATAAGACCGTCATGTTGTGAATTTCTCATGTATAATAATTTTGTTTCCAAAAATACCGATAATTAGCGTCATTTAGGATACTTTAGTGAAGACAAGTTATGGTCAATTAATATGGTCAATGAATACGAATTAGGACCAATTCAATGAAAAGGCCGATTATGCTCATAGGACCGATAAGGACGGAGCATGAAGGAACATGACTAATGAGGATCGATGATCAAGTATGACCAGTTAGGACTAATTGAGGTCAATTAGTTTGAATGAGGACCAATGATACCAATAAGGGTAAATCAGGGTTAGTGATGGTCGATTAAGACCATTTAGGTTCAATTAGGGTCAATGAGGACCCATTAGGACCAATGATGGTCGAATATGTTTGATTAGGACCAATAAGGATAAATAATGACCTATTAGGGCTAGTTAGGACCCATGAGGGCCAATTAGAAAGAATAAGTACCAATAAGAACCAATTAGTGTCAGATAGCCTCAATATGGACCAACTAGACCCATTGTTGATACAGGATATGTGCTTCGTGTGAAGTATCCGATCAAGATTCAAGAACCAAGTTCAAGGTTAGGTTTAGTGCCAGCCGAACCTGGTCCGAACTTGGAGTTTGGACTTTCCGAACCTGGAGTTCGGACAGGGTTCGGCCAGCAGGTCATAAATAGCGAGTTTGGTCTTTGTTTTGTGTACGAGTGAGTAGCAGAGTGAATCTTAAGTGTGTGTTTACTAAGGTGTTCTTTGTGTCTCTATTCTAAGTGTTCTGATTGTAATTGTTCGTGTGATCAATAAGACAATCGGTTAATTACTTGTTTCGTATCCATTATAGCTAGATTGAGTAGACTATTCAACGCTCACGACTTTTCAAGTGGTATCAGAACTTTCTGGTTCATTATACTTATCTGTGGTTGCTATTCTCGGAATTTTTGACACGAAATGAGTATTTTTGAGAGAGTTTTGAGTGTTTTTACAAATTTTTGATCATTTCGATCGAGTCTTTTGTGAAAATTTTGCTCCTAAATCATTCCTCATCACTTTTTCTGGTCTACTTCTGTAAATCTCGTCATCTGTCCAAAATTGAAATTTTTGAGCGAAAATGGTAAAGTTCGGATGTTACTGTTCAGGTTCGGACTAATTGCCCCGAAGTCCTAGTTCGGACGAGGTTCGGAGGAGTGTTTCAAGTTCGGTCTCAGTTCGGTCATAGTTCAGAAAATTTTTCTCTTTCGGTAGGCGTTAGGTCAAGGTTCGGACCAGTTTGTGTTTCGGAACGAGTTCGGGACGAGTTCGGAGTGGGTTCGGACAACATTCGGTGATAGTTCGGCATTGTAAGGTTCGGTTGAAGTTCGGATTAGTGTTTAAAGTTCGGAGAGAGTTCGGAGCAGGTTTGGACAAGGTGTTTAGGTTCGGATAAGGTTCGGACCTACAAAATTCAAATTTTCAACGACGTCGGAATTTCAAGATTTTGCCGCTATGCAAAACGCGATGCAGACCATGATGAATTTTGATAACGAAATTGGAACAAGTCAGAAATTTCCCAAGTTATTGAAATTGGAAGATTATCAGAAATGGAAGCAACGATTTTCTGCTTTTACATAAGCACGAATGATATCGATTCGTGGATTCCAATCAAGAAGCTTTATCAACATCCAACTGATCAAGGATATTTCAAGGAAGTTCATACCTTCGACATTGCTGAAAGGAAATCATCGGAGCTTGAACAAAAAGCTTTCGGTTATCTTACGATGGCATTACCCACTGAGTTGCTACATCAATTTAGTACTTGCAAGAAATCTAAGCAATTGTGGGATGCTCTATCAGCAAGATGTGAGGGTAATGATGACTACAAGAAGAGTCGGAAGAAGATGTTGAATAAAGAATTTGATAATTTTCAACATTATGACAATGAAAACATTACTGCTCTTGTTTCACGATTTTCACATTTGATTAGTGAATTAAAAGTTGTTGGAATTGAGAAAACCGATGCTGATTTGAAGGAAAATATTATGGAAGCTTTGCCTGAAAAGTGGGAGAACTATGTTTTGTTACTCACCCATGATAAAGAATACTCTACACTGACATTTCATTAGCTTACTAGAAAACTTCATGCTCGGGAAATGGAAATGTTAAATTCAAAGAAGTCAACTGCAAACGTTACAAAATCCTGAGTTGTATCATGGAGAGAATACTGCTAGCATGAATGCTAAAGCTAAACCAAATCTGAGTTCTGCACCAAGTGTTGCTTTTATGGCTGGAGCTTCTGGAAAATTTGATTCTTCAAAAGGTTGCACTTTTACAATTCCCGTTTCATCAAGTCAAAGTGCATTTTCTGTTCAATCGGTGGATGAATGTGCCAAATTGATTGCTGCTCTCATTTCTTCATCTTTTGGAATGATTATAAATGATGTTGGTAAGGCACAATTGGTTAAAGAAGATTTGAATGAGCTTGATGATGATCAATTGAATGAGTTAGATATGGCATGGCAACTTGCTATGTTAATTCAAAGGTCACAACGATATTATAAGAAAACTGGAAAACAAGCTTTTAGTGACAAATTAGGTTTTGATAAATCAAATATCAAGTGCTACAAGTGTTCGAAGCTTGGACATTTTGCTAGAGAATGTCAACAAGCTCATGTTAGCAACCCCGGTTTTACTCAACCATCGTCCAGTAATTCAACCAAGAAAACAGCTTTAACAGTTTAAGATGATGGTGTTTATGATTGGGGTAAACATTTTGATTCATCTGCTTTTATTGTCACGCATGATCAACAAGCAGATTATAGTTCATATACAAGTTCTGCACCAAGTTCATATGAATCTGCTGAAAACTTAGAAAGTTTGTTGAAAGAGAATGCTTTGTTATTGAATAAAATTCAAAGGCTTTCTGAGGAATTCAAGTTAGTTAGTTCAGATTTGAAGGTGTCTAGGGAACATGGGAAGGAATTGGTTTTGAAGAATGAATGTTTGATAATAGAGATCAAGTTGCTGAATGAAGCTGTAGAGATAACAAAACAAGATAAAAAGAACGTTGAAGCTACAAATGTAAATATTTGTGAAGAAAATGATGAGTTGGTTAATGAAGTCAAGAAATGGAAGGATGAAGCAGAGGATGCTGCGAATGATTTTCAGAATCTTTTTGAAAAGTCCAAAATCAAGCTTGATCTACTTACCAAGGATGCTGAAGAATCTGATGCTAAGATTGCATGTTATCAAGCGGTTATGGAAAAATATTTGGATGAAAAGCGGGAGTTGGTTAGTGTTAATAAAGTTCAAACTGTAAATTTGGAGATTCAAAAGAGGAATGAAGATAAATTAAAGAAATAATTGTTTGAAGGGCTGGAAAATCTTCGGATGCAGAAATTTGAGACACACAAAGTTGCAAAAAGGTTGATAGCTACTGAGAAGGAGTTGGCTGTAGCTCAAAAGCAAATTTCAGATTTAAAGATTCAAGTAATTGATGCCAATCGATTGCTGAATAATGTCACCAATTCTCAATTATTCACAAGTTTTCTAGCTAAAGATGAGAATTTTGAAAAGATGTTCGATAAGACAGCTTCACCCACTACTCATATCAAGGAAGCCTTCAAAGAAGTGAAAGAAAAGAATGAAGTAGTTGATTATTTAAAGTTTTCATCTACTCCTGAAGAAGAAAAGATTGTGAAAAATAAGAAAACCAAGAAGACTAAGAAGAAGAACTTGATTGATGAATCTCGCTTGATGGTAGTGTTGTACCGAAAGCTCCTGAGAAAGACGGATGATCAAAATCATAAATAGAGATGTTAAACATAGTATATCATGGGGGAGAGGATAAAAAATAGCGGGAAGAAGAATTGGTTTTAGCGCCTATATTTTGGAGCTACCTTTTAGGAGAAAACCAATCAACATGATTGGAGCTAACTTTTAGGAGAAATCTGATCATGGTGATTAGTTTCCAAAAATAATATACCATCATATTATTATATGTATAAAAAAAATTTAATTACAAAACAACTAGATATTTGAACTATATACAACTTTAACAGCTTTTCCTGAGGATTTACCAGCCCAATAACATAGTTGTTGTAATAATTAGGATATACTAATAAAATCATTCAACTATATATATGATATTTGTGTTAGTTAAAGAACATTTGACTTGAATAAAAGACTGTACTTGTTTCCTTTTCTAACTCAGGGCGTTGTAGTTGTTCTTGAAGTAACACATCGTCCCCGTTCTCAAATTCATCATCGCCTACATACTCATCATCTTGGCCAACATCATCTTGAACTGACACATCGGCCTCGTTTTCATAATCATCATTTCCATGATCCCCATGTACTTCATACTCATCATCTTGGCCAACATCATCTTGTCATTATAATGACATTTAAAAGTAACAAGGAATTAGTCGAATCATTGAGCCTAAGTACCTACCTTGAGATCTCATAATAGCATCATCATTATCATCAACATCATTCACATCATCCATTACTTTGTCTCCTCTGTAACTTACTACAAGCATATAAAATATAGTTTTATTAGTGCCTTTGTTATTACTAGTCAATACACCATAAAATAACATCCATAAGGTTATGCCTTCAAACCTATCATCATCCTCAGCAGTATCTTCATCTTCTTCATCATGATCATCATCCTCCTCATCCTCATCAACAAAACTAAACTACGGCTTAGCTCCGTGTGCAATACAATTAGCCTTGTTCATATTTTGGTTTGAAACCTCCTTTAGCCCTTGTGACCAATTTGTTTGTGAGCGTAATTCCCTAGTGGTAATTAATTATCTCTCCTTAGCTAATTCTGAGAGTTTTTTTATTGACATTGGTGCAACGTATTGCTTTCGAGGTTTCTACAACAAAGTTCTAATCATTAGAGAATAGTTGTATTAATATAAGATAATAAAAAAGTTCGTAAGCCATTTACCTTTTTGGATACTTCCTCCTGATCCATATCGTAAGTAAAGTCAGGATCTCCATCATTGCTATTTGTTAATGATAATCCTGTTTTCTTATTTCCTTGACTATCTACTAAACTTGTGAAAGATTTTGAAATGTTCGTAATTCCTAGTGCTTTTTGTTTGTCTTTACATTCTTGAATCCTCAGTTGTCTCTTATTCTCATAATCAGTCATGGGGTTAT